>VDFB02047230.1:563491980-563639831 GCA_007258455.2 Sequoia sempervirens
TGTGCTAAGATGTTCTCATAATTATGAAAGATAGTAGAAGGATAACTAACATGTTTCTTAATGACCTCATTTTTGTAATTTAAATTGAACTCATAAGAGGGGATGTTGTACTTACACAATCCATTTTTATCCATATCAAAGCCACATATTTTGAAAGAAAACATTCTATCATGGAAAATTAGATAAAGTGAAATGCAATGATCTAAAGTGAAATGTTTAAATGTAATTTTCAGGTTTGAAACAAGGTAATTTACTGATTACACTATGCAATGATTTGAAAATAGAATGTTTTGAATGCAAATTTCAAATAAAGCAATGCATAAAATGGACTAATTTAAGCTATATTTAATAAAATGAACCTAACAAAAAGTTAACCCAATGAAACAACTAACCAATGGAAGAAAACAAAAGCTTAAAAAAAAGGTTTTCAGTGTTGTAAAAGGAAATTTCAAGGGTGCAATAGGACTAATTCACCCAGGGTGATGAGTGAGCCCCAGTAGGGATTTTTTCAAAATTTTCAGGAATTTTCAATGGATTTTGATTCTTTTTATGTTGTATGATGTGTATCCTAACTACAAATGTAGTTTTTAGATTATTTTCAATTATATGAGATGAAAAATATAACCTATATGCAATTTCACTATTGTAAAATTAGAAACCCTAGAATGCCAATTAACCAATGTAAATCCTAATGCAATATTAATGCAAGATATATCTAGGATAATGATGGGCTCCAAATCAAAAAATAAGGTATTCTAAATGCAAGTTCACCAAAATGATTAGTCAAAAAATGGATGCTTTATGGTTTAAAACATAGAACATCACTTTTCTCCAACTAACATTCAAGGATGCCTAAGAGATATAACAATAAGGTATACTAGGATATGATTGAGATAAGAAAGGGGTTCGCCACCAAGTGTAAACTTTGAAAAGACAAGGAATTGGAAAACACAATGTGATATGAAAAATTTAATTAAATGACTTGAAAATGTAGGAAAAACAAAACAAAAAGCCACATAACAGAATGTGTGCACATGTAAATGTGTTGAAGACTGGAAATACTACTAATTCTAAAATTTTCCCACTAGGAATCATATGCCAATCTAGGTGAATCAGTCCTAGATTGGGGTTTTTGCATAGGAACAGGTTTCTCAAAAAAGGGTTTCTGAAAATGCCAAAATCTTAAAATTAACCAAAAATGGGAATCATTCACCACTTGTGGTGAATGAGTCTAGTTTGGCTTTTCTAGAAATTCATAGTTTTGATATGCACCTCTCAGTATGCTCTGTCTATACTTCCAAGTGTCTGGATTTGAAACCTTGATTTTTAGGACTGTAAGTGACTTTTTGTGAATATTTTGACCTTGCCAATAGGGAGATGATTCCAACAAGTTTGAAACCTATTCTTAAATCACCTCCAAGCCTTCAAATCATCTAGATCTGCAATCACACAAAGAGAGAGAGGGAGAGAGTGTGTGTGTTGCTTGTTAGGGAATAGGGGTTTGCCTTGGTCAAACCCCTTTTAGGTAATTAAACCAAAATGATGAAATAAGAGAACGAACCTTGAAAATGAAGTAATGCAATTATAACCTTTCCATGATGATGGATCTTGAGTTTCTGACACAATGGATGAAGAATCTACTCTTGAATTCTTTAGGAATGATATTGAATGCTATCTTGATGACATTGTGAAGACTTGAAATGCCTAACTATTACTTGTTTGACTTGAAAAATTGAATACCTTATGAAACAATGATTTGAGAGCTTGTTTATATAGGAAAGGTACTCAAAGGGTTGTTATTTTGATCCCCAAGGATGACATTAATGAAAATTCAAGTTAGAATTGCACTTTTCCCGCTCAATTTTGAAAAAATCCCCTAGTGCAGGAGCACCTTATCAAATTTTGCCTCCATGAGGATTTTTTTTTAAATTTGATTCAATTTAGTGTCTCAACCTTGTAATAAGGACTTTGAGGTCATTTTCATATGATTAGGAGGTAAATGTTTAGTGTTTTGGGTCAAAATTGAAAATAATGTAAAAAGATGTCAAAATATATCAAAGTTGTCACAAATATGCAAAATTGTAAAGAGGGAATATGATATGAAAAGTCATGAATGATGGGAGCTTATTAGGATTAGTTATAAGATAAAATATACCTGAAATTCCTTTAAAAAGGCTTTGTAAACCATTTTGAGTTCGAGGGTGATTGAATAAAAAAATGAGTTTAATGTAATTCTCTATTTTTACCCATTTTCTTTAGAAAATCCTTGTTTCTAGGCTTATGTACGGTCTGTACGGACTAAGAAACATGCAAGATTAGTTGTAAATGTTGAATCTATCAATCACCTTCCATTTGGCACAATTTTCATGCATTTTGGTTATTCTTTGAGCAAGATGTTGACTTTTTTGAAAGACTAGTTAAAACCCTCTTTAGGGTTAATAGTGAATAAAGTAAATTGTGTTTCTCCTTTGATTATTGGTGAACTTCTTTGATTATTTGTGAGAATATTTTCCTAAGTATGATCTTTCATATTTCCAAGGTTTTGGTTCAAATGTTTAAGGTTAAAAGGCTGGGAATTTGAATATCTGACTGTAAAAACAATATATACTATCAAAAATAGGTTTGTGAAGGGAATGCAACCTAGGGTTTGTAGAAAATTTTATGGGAGAGACCTTTTAATGTTCTTTTAAGCTTATGCAAGTCAAATTACACATTTTTGAGGTGTTGGCACAATATTTTGATGCTTGGAAGTTGGATAATGAATAAGACTATCTTGGTTGCAGACTTAATTGGCCTCTTAGGCAATGTGAAATAGTCATGTATTATATCTAATTTTTCAAAGTATCTTGTGTTGGATTTTAGATATGTTTTAGACCATTGAAATAAGTATCGTAAATTTTGATTATAGTCAGTAATGAAGGACTTCATTGGGAGTTATTTCTGACAGTCTTATAATGCATGGCTACAAGGAATACTAATAATCATTTGAAGACTTGTTTATCAGATCATTTAAGGTGGGTATTTAGGGTGTAAAAAGAGTTGATCATGTAGATATAAGCCTGCAAAGGATATCCCAAGCATTAAAATAGTCATTGGTGTCTTGGTAAATAAATTTTGATGTTGGAAGCTCATAAGTGTCATAATTGCACAATAAGGACAGTCCTAAAGGATTTTTGAAAGAGGTAGACTTGAATTTGTTTTTCTTTGATTGAATTAAGATTTCTAAGGTTTCTTTAAGGTCATTGATAGTATTTGGAACCCTATACACAAAGTTTAGTGTTTGAACGAAATGATTAAGAAGGAAAAGGTGAATGACTAAACTATGAATGTTTGAGTTTTGGCAAATGAGAATGAGGTGATTTTTTTTCTTCCTTTGTACTTGCATCATCCCCAAAAGGGACTCATTCACCACACATGTCAAATGGGTCCCACCTAAGGGGACTCATTTGACGAATGTGATGAATTAGTCCTACCTTAAGGTTTTTGAGGTGGGTCTTCAAGATTTTGGGGTTTTAAAGTGTTTTTATCAGGATATTAGTCAAACTATGCCTCAAGATGCAAAATTAAGGGGCCTAGGGGTTGATTAATGATGATATAAAGGTTGATTAGGGCTAGGAACATAAATTTCAATGTGAAAATGTGATTAAATACACTCTACAACATTAAAATGAGGTCCAAATAGCCTAGAAAGGTAGAAGATCCCATGTGAATGTGTAAAACACATTACAACACTAGATTAAAACCATGTTTAATTTACAATCCTTCTAGATTAATGTTGGAATGTAGTTCAATACATTTTACAACATTTAATTAAGGGAAAAATAGGTCCATTAGACTTAAATTCTTAATAAAAGTCTAGAAAAGTGTGAAAGTCATTTACAACACTTTACAACACCTTTACAAGACATCGCTAAATGTATTTTATTCAATTTTCAAGGGCCCAAGACCTAATGTGGATGTGTAAAACACCTCACAACACTAGATCAAGGTGATGTTAATTCAAATTTATCATTAATTATTCCCAAATAGAGTAAGGAGGGTCCAAACAAGTGTTAAAATATCTCGATGATGATTTTCGACACTACAATAACCATAGTTATCCTTCTCCTAATATCCCCCATCGATACAAAGAGGATAGGTTGGTATTAGAAGATGCATCTATCAAGAGTCATGAAAGTCTTGTTCCCCCCTTCCCTAATGCTCCTACCATTTGCAATGGTATATTTGGTAATCATAGTTGTCCTTCTCTTGATGCCTACATTACTTGTGATGAAGCTACTTTACAAAATCTATCCATGGAAAGTGATGAACATCCTACAAGCTCTCCTACTAGGGTAGATAGTAGATCACAAGAGAATGAGACCTTAGATAAAAAGTAAAACATCATGAACAATAATAAAAATCAAATAGAGCCTTCTCCTAATATCCCAAACTATTGATGAGCAAGACAATTCAACCATTGATAACTCCCTTACATGCAATGAAGTCGGTTTAGAAGAACCAACCCTTAAATGTCAAGAACATTTGGTTTGTAGTTCTCCTAAAAGCTCTCCTACTAGGGAAGATATAATGCTGGAAGAAAATGAGAACATTGAAAGTAGTAATTACTTAGATGAAGATGATGAAGTAACATTAGAATCCCCATCACTAAGAGATCATGGAAATAAGGATAACTCTTCTAAGGTTATGCACATTAGGTACCCCTTGAAACTTATCATTTATCCACCATCTCAAAACCCACATGTTCCAAACAAACCCATCTTTATCCTCGAACCACCTAAGAACAATGTTTCATAGCAACTGAGTTACAATACTGTTGCTCATACATACAACACTAGGAATAATTTTCAACCAAGAAAAAAACCTTCAACATCCCTACCATTTCCTAATCCTATCTTACCCAGTGCCCCTCATTTTCCTTCACAAAGTGGAAAGGAGTATAATCTTGTTGACCAACTTAAGAATACTCCTACTAATATATTATTATGCGACCTTATTCAAGCCTCCCCTCACTACCATAACATGATTCAAAAGGCCTTACAACAAGTTCCTATCCCTTCTTATGTACAACCGAATGAAATAGTAGCAATGATTCAAGGAATAAATATCGATATTGTTTTCCACCAAAGTGAACTCCCTACTTTGGAAGTGCAAAAAAAAATATGATAATTTCATGATCATATCTCAATACAATACAACAGTTATAAAATGAACCCTTGTTGACAATGGATCAACCTTAAATGCATGTAGTGTGAACCTTTTGGATAAGCTTGGTATTGATAAATAAAAAATCCTACCCGCCTCTTTATCTATTAATGACTTTGATAACATGTGAAAACAACCACTTGGAGTGATCACTTTACCTATTAAAGTTGAAAAGGCTACATTACAAACACTGATCCATGTTATGCCTCATGATCTTTCATATAATCTTCTTTTAGGAAGACTGTGGATTCATGCAATTAATGGGGTGCCTTCCACTCTTCATCATAAAATGAAGTATATCTACAACAATAAAGTGTACACACATGAAGCTGACCCTGACCAAAATAGTTGTATGAACATTGAGAAAAGAAAGGAGAATCCTTTGGAAACATTAACACCAACTACACAAGTGAAACCCATGTAACAGAAGGACAATAAAAAACATATTGAGGAAGTCATGAAGCTATTACATGATGATTGGGATTCCTTAGATTTCACACCTAGCTTTGATGGGAAACTGAAGATTATAATAAAGAAATGTGAAAAATAAGAATTAGTAATGTTAATAAAAAAATATGAAGACCCTTAGAAATCATCCATCTCAACCACTATAAATGAAAAAAATTATACAACAAACTTTGATGAACTCAATTATGAGCAACCATTGAATCTGAAAGAGATGAAGAATCTTTATGGAAAAGGTTATGAAATGATCAAACAACTTGGTTATAGTGGAAAAGGATGTGGTGCTAGAGAAAAAGGTATCCATGTCCCTATAGAGCCTCACACACAAGAAAATACTAGTGGTCTTGGTTATTGTCCCTCGAAAGACACAAACAATCCTTCACTTAATATCAATACTAGCACAAAATATTCTCCTAAACTGACTTTAACAATAGTGCATCCTGAATTGATAGACAATAGTGCTCTTCATTTTTATCATTTGAACAAAATAGAGGAATCCTTGCTTAACATTAATATCATCACGTAAAACCCTAATGATTCAAATTATTTATATTCTAAACCTTCCTTTAAAGAAGAGTACAAAATATCGCAATCTAAAAATTCTTGTGTTGATATGACAACTAATACTAAGCAGGAGATATCTTTGTCAGAAAATAAAGAAATATCTACCATTTATCAAGAGGGTATCTTGTTCAGCCTCCTTTGAGATCGTTTGATATCCCTCCCTCCAAGAACATGAAAGAAATTCTACTATAGGAATTCATTTTGTGCATATCATAGAGCTCATGGTCATTCTACTGAATAATGTAGGGATTTGATTAGTAAAATTCAACATCTTAAGAAGTGTGGTGCTCTTCCTTGTGTTGAAGCACCTAATTCCTCTAATTGATACTAATTTTCACTCAAGCATATTTCTCATCAATCATTTTGGCTCATCCTTGTCCTGCACTAAGTGGGGAAAAAGGGTTAGGTATCCTTGTCCTCATATATCACCTATCCTTGCCTCTTTTGGCTAGTTGTTCACCTTTCATGTATATATAAGAGCAAGCTTGGGATGTGGATGGCATGCCTTATGTTGGCTCACATGTGACATACTAGGTTATCTTTAGTGTTGTATTTTTGGGGGAAACCCTTCCATCCCATTGCATTCCATAGCTTATCGGAAACATATGACTTGGCATAGGGCTTTTTGAATAATCTCTCATGTCTTCTACTTTAAAGCTATTTCTCACAGCAATGGTGTTAGTAACCACTTTAAAGTGGGGCCATACATCAACATAAATATTTCATTGTGTGGTTTTCTTTATTCCTTTGATGTGTGTGTTTCTTGGTAGTGTCATTGGGTTTGATTTCCTATAAGAGTGTGATATTTCCTTACATTTTTCCTCTCTTGGAAACATTAAATACAATGTTCCCTAAGATGATACCTTTCATTTGTCCTCTCTTGGAGAAATTAAGTGCAATTTTCCCTTAGATGAGACATTGCATGAACTAAGAAAAATCCCTTTGAACATTCCTCTTTCTTATTGCATCTTTCTTTTTGTACCTTATTAAAGTCATGGAGGTATGGATTTGATATAGTTCCCTGGGGCTCACTTAGTGGACAACTAGCTTCACTAGCCCTTGTGAGAATGTGTTTGTTTCCATAGTGGACAGTGTGTTCCACTTGTAAACCTCTTTTGGACAAACACCCCAGACTCGTTCCATAGCATGTTGGACAACCAATCGAAGCTTGATCCATTGCATTTTTTTCTTTTTCTTTTTCCTCTTTCCTTTTTCTTTTTCTATCTTTGATGGTATATGTTTGCAATCTTGTTATGGCTTCATATATCATCTACAAACATGTTCCTTTGTGCCTATGTTATTTTTTCATAGGATCTTGATCCTAGGTGCTTGACCACCCTCTTGGTTATTGTCATCCTATCTTACTAGCATTAGTACATGGGAACCCCTCTGGAAATTACGTGGTTGGCTACTTTAGTGTTAGTTTGAAGCAATTTCATCCTCTCACTAAAGTGGCAGCTAAATGTAGTGTAGTAAAATGCATACCCTTGCATTTTAACACTTGTTTGGGCTTGCCCTACTTTATTTATCCCTACTTATGTCTTAATTGGTCTTGTGTTGCATCCAAAAGCCCAATGAACTATATCTTCTTATGGCTAATCCTGACATACATCAAGAGATAAATGATCATATAATGATTTTGTCTCTGTGTCCCTTATTTGTGGACTAGGACTAAAATGCCACCTAGGGCATATTTTTCCTCCATGGGTCTTGGGACCCTGATCTTGAATGCACCTAGAAAGGTCCTTTTTTGGAGTCTGTGCCCCAAGATTTGATCCTTGGGACTAAGATGCCACCTAAGGATTCTTAGACCTCCTTGGCTTATTTTTAGAATTCAATTTCAAATCTTGGTGGGATTTTTCCTCCTTTAGTTAATGAATTCATATGTCAGCTTGGTGTGGTGTAATTTTGGGATATTAAGCATAAATAAGTATAAATACAATGTTCCTTCACTCATTTCATGTCAAGTCTTTTGTGAGAGAATTCATCATAGAATAATTAAGTTCACAAGAGCATTCAAGAGAATTTCATCAAGTATTTGGGGCCATCATCAAGATTCAAGAATCATGTCAAGGGTTTAGAGCATTCATTCATGTTTATTGAGCTAATATTATGGATGTTGCATTGAAGAACTATTTGCAACCATTTTTCAAATCATATCCAAGGATCCAAGATCTAAGTTCTTCATGGCCACTACATGGTAGATTGTAGATTCAATTCACAATACATCATCCAAGGTGACATCATTTACGTAGTAAATGTATTACATGCTTCATTTCATTCATTTCATTATTTGGTTTAATTACCTACAAGGGGTTTGACCAAGGAAAGCCCCCATTAATTCACTCACAATCAACAAGTTTTTCTCCTCTTGCATGTTTGTTATTGTAGATTTAGGTTGAAGACTTGAAGACAACTTGAAGTGCAAAGTTGCAAAGTTGCAAAGTTGCATTACAAAGTTGTCATCTTGATGGAAACTCACCTATAGGCCAAATCCAGAAGTTTCAGAACCTGAGATCAAAGAAGAAGGAAGTGTAGACATCAAGCCTCAGGACCACATTCGGAGATTCCAAAAATTCTAGATGGAGCTAAGTCGCCACCTAGGGTGTCTTAGTCCTCCTTCAGATATTTTTCAAAAATTCTTCTAGATCTGATTCCAACATCTAAAGATTTTGCAACTACCCCAAAAAAGAGAAATAGGACTAAGACAAGAGTAAGGGTGTTTTAGTCCTCAACAACACTTTTTGATAGCATCTTTTCATTTTTGGAATCCTTGTCACATTTCAAAACTTCCCAAGTACACATAGTGTAACTTAGTGCTGCTTAATTTCATCATTTACACTCTTCATTTGGCTTGCATTACTAGGTTTTGTGAGTTGAATTTTAAGTTGTCTTTTCCAAGTTTGTGCTTGGTGGTGAACCCATCAAAGCTAAAACAACCCTATCCTAGGTCCTCCTTGTTGAGAATTAAGTCACCTTTTGAGGTTGATAGTCAAACCAATTGGGACTCCTAGGACATCCTTGAATGATAATAGGAGAATAGAGGTGTTCTATGACCTAGGTTATAAAGCATCTCCATTTTCCTATTAACCATTTTGCTGAACCTGGCATTTTAGAACATTCATACATTTTTCTTATTTGGAGCTCATTAATGTCCTAGATCTAGGTTGCATTCATTTTTGCATTACATATTGCATTAGTGAAAGTGCATCTAGGGTTTCTAATATTTGCATTAGTGAAAGTGCATATAGGTTGCATTTTTTCTTTCTTGCATCATTTTATAGAGAAACTAAAAAGTTCATTGTTAATCATCCTAATTGCATTTAGGAATGTTGTTATTGCATTCGAAATTGAAAAAAATTGCATTCAACTTTGCATCAAATTTCTTGTCACTGGTCACTTTTTATTGCATTCATTTACCCACTTTTCTGATTTTAAACACCAGGCCACTGGGTAGGAAACCTAGGAACACTATTAACAACTTAGAATTTGTTTTGTTTATGAAAAATACCTCTACTAGGTCAAAAATTCCCTTCCTGGTGTCTTAGTCCCTCTCTAGGTTTTTGGCTCAAAATCCTATCTTTGTTGTTTTCTTTTTGTTTCACCTTCTAGAACTTCAAAATCTCACCAGTAGGACAAAGAAACCCTTATTGGCATCTTAGTCCCTATTGAATTATACTTTGTAGTTTTCAAGATTTGAAGCTTCTTTTCTATGCTTTTGTTTGCTACCACTAGTTATCTATTTCAGTGGGTTGACTTCCTATTCCATGCATTTTACTAAATATATCTTAAAGTGCTTCATGTCATTGCTTCATTCCAAATTTTCATTCACAACACTTCATCTTTCAGGTTGTTGCATAGTGTAATTAGAAAATTACCTTGTTTCAAATCTGAACATTTCATTTAAACATTTCAATTTAGGTCATTGCATTGCACTTTCTTTACTCTTCCATGATAGCATGCTTTCTTTCAAGAGATTTGGATTTTATATTGTTAAAAATGGGTTGCATAAGTACAACATCCCCTCTTATGAGTTCAATATATAATACAACAATAAGGTCATTAAGAAACATGTTAGTCATCATTCTACTATCTTTCATGAAACCATTAACACAATCCTTAATATTTCATTGTCCATTTGTGAGGATGGTAGTGTATACAATCATAACAAACATATTTTTTCTTCTCCTAATATCTCTCCTATTAGTCACGAAGGTATCTTGGTGAAAGAAGGTACAAGGATTGAGAGTCTTGATTGTCCCTATCCTCCCCCCCCTTTGGAAGATATTATAAAACAAGAAGATGAGATCATAGAAACATTTCTAAACATCACCTTACCTAGTCTCCATCCATCTCTTGCTTGTGAGAATGCTCTAGCAAAAGAGGATGATATCATAGATAACCATAATTGTCCTTCTCCTGATATCCCCCTCGATACAAAGAGGATAGTTCGGTATTAGAAGATGCATCTATCAAGAGTCATGAGAATCTTGTTCCTCGCTTCCCTAATGCTCCTACCATTTGGAACGATCTACTTGGTAATCATATTTTTCCTTCTATTGATGCCTCCCTTACTTGTGATGAAGCTACTTTACAAAATCTAACAGTGGAATGTGATGAACATCTTACAAGATCTCCTACTAGGGTAGACGGTATAGCACAAGAGAATGAGACCTTAGAGAAAAAAGATAACATCATGAACAATCATAACAATGACATAGAGCCTTCTCCTAATATCCCCTCTATTGATGAGAAAGAAAATTTAACCATTGAAAAATCCCTTACATGTGATGAAGTCATTTTAGAAGAACCAACCCTTGAATGTCAAGAAAATTTGGTTTGTAGTTCTCCTAAAAACTCTCCTACTAGGGAAAATATAACGGTGGAAGAAAATGAGAACATTGACAGTAGTAATTACTTAGATGAAGATGATGAAGTAACATTAGACTCCCCTTCACTAAGAGATCATGAAAATAATGATAATTCTTCTGAGGTTATGCACCTTAGATACCCCTTGGAGTACTCTCCTGAACCAAAACGTATCATTTATCCACCCTCTCAAAAACAAAAAGTTCAAAACAAACCTGTCCTTATCCTCGAACCACCTAATAACATATTTTTTTAGTAACCAAGTTACAATAATATTGCTCATACATACAACACTAGGAACAATCTGTAACCAAGACAAACACCTTCAACATTCCTACCATTTCCTAATCCTATCTTTCCTAGTGCCCCTCATTTTCCTTCAAAAATTGGAAAGGAGTATGATCTTGTTGAACAAATTAAGAATACTCCTGCTAAGATATCATTATGGGACCTTATTCAAGCCTCCCCTCACTACCATAACATGATTTGAAAGGCCTTACAACAAGTTCCTATTCCTTTTTATGTAGAACCGAATGCCATAGCAGCAATGATTCAAGGAATAAATATCAATATTGTTTTCCACCAAAGTGAACTCCCTCATTTGGAAGTGTAAAAAAAAATGATACTTTCATGATAATAGCTCAATACAATACGACAGCGATACAAAAAACCCTTGTTGAAAATGGCTCAGCCTTAAATGTGTGTAGTGTGAACCTTTTAGATAAGCTTGGTATTGATAAATAAAAAATCCTACCTACCTCTTTATCTATTAATGGCTTTGATAATGTGTGAAAAAAACTGCTTAGAGTGATCACTTTACCTATTAAAGTTGGAAAGGCTACATTACAAACACTGATCCGTGTTATGCCTCATGATCTTTCATATAATCTTCTTTCAGGTAGACCGTGGATTCATGAAATGAAATGGGTACCTTCCACTCTTCATTTTAAAATGAACTATGTCTAAAACAACAAAGCGCACACACTTGAAGTTGACCCTGACCCAAATAGTTGTTTGAGCATTGAGAAAAACTAGGAGAATCCTTTGGAAACACTAACACCAACTATACAAGTGGAACCCATGCAATAGAAAGATAATTAAAAACATATTGAGGAAGTCACAAAGCTATTAGATGATGATTGGTGTTCCTTGGATTTCACACCTAGCTTTGATGGGAAATCGAAGATCATAATAAAGAAATGTGAAAAAGAAAAAGAAGTAATGTCAAAAAAAAACTCAAAAGACCCTTTGAAAGCATCCACCTCAACCACTTTACATGAAACAAATTATACAACAATCTTTGATGAACTCAATTATGAGCAACCACCGAATCTAAAAGAGATGAAGAATCTTTATGGAAAAGTTTATGAAATGATGAAACAACTTGGTTATAGTGGAAAAGGATGTGGTGCAAGAGAACAAGTTATATGTGTTCCTATAGAGACTCACACATAAGAAAATAATAGTTTTCTTGGTTATTGTCCCTCGAAAGACACAAACAAGCCTTCACTTAATATCAACACTATCACCAAATATTTTCCTAAACTAACTTTAGTAATAGTGCATCTTGAATTGATAGACAGTAGTGGTCTTCATTGTTATCATTTGAAAGAAAAAAAGAATTCATCACTTAACATTAATGTCATAATGAAAAACCCTAATAATTAAAATTCTTTAGATTCTAAACCTTCCTTTAAAGAAGAGTATAAAATATCACAATCTAAAAAGTCTTGTGTTGGTATGAAAACTAATACTAAGAAAGATATATCTTTGTCACAAAATAAAGCAATATCTACCATTGATCAAGAGGGTATCTTGTTGAGCCTCTTCCAAGATCGTTTGATATCCCTTTGTCCAAGAAAATAAAATAAATTCTACTACAAGAATTCATTTTGTGCATATCATGGAGCTCATGTCATTCTGCTAATGAATGTAGGTATTTGAGTAGTAAAATTCAACATCTTAAGAAGTGTGGTGCTCTTCCTTATGTTGAAGCACCTAATTCCTATAATTGGTATTTATTTTCACTCAAGTGTGTTTCTCATCAATAATTTTGGCTCATCCTTGTCCTACACTAAGTGGGACCAAGGGGTTAGGTAGCCTTGTCCTTGTTTGTCACCTGTCATTGCCTCTTTCGGCTAGTTGATCATCTTTCATGTATATACAAGAGAAAGCTTTGGATGTGGAAGACATGCCTTATGTTGGCTTACATGTGATGTACTAAGTTATCTTTAGCAATGTATTTTTTGGGGGAAACCCTTCCATCCTATTGCATGGCATAGCTTATCAAAAACATATGACTCAATAAAGTTATTTTTGAATAAGCTCTCATGTCTTCTTCTACCTTAAAGAAATTTCTCACAACAATGGTGTTAGCAACTGCTTTAAAGTGGGGGAATACATTGACACTCATTTTTTATTGTGCAATTTTCTTTATTCCTGGGATACGTTCCTTTCTTGGTAGTGTCATTGGGTTTGATTTCCTCCAGGAGTGTGATATTTCTTTGCACTTATGATCTCTTGGAAATATTAAATACAATGTTCCTTAAGATGAGACCTTTCATTTTTCCTATCTTGGAGACATTAAGCCCAATGTTCCCTTAGATGAGACCTCACATGAACTAAGAAAAAACCCTTTGAACATCCCTCTTTCTTATTGCATATTTCTTTTTGTACGTTATTAAAGTCATGGACGTATGGCTTTGATATGGTTCCCTGGGACTGACCTAGTGGACAACTAGCTTCACTAGCCCTTGCGAGAATGCATTTAGTTTGCATAGTGGACAAAAAATTCCACTTGTAAACCTCTTTTGGAAAAATAGCCTAGACCCAGTCCACAATGCATTGGATGGCTAGTTGAAGCTTGATTCGTTGCATTTTTCATTTTTATTTTGCATTTTTCCTTTTTCTTTTTTTGTCTTTGATGGTGTATGTTTGTGATCTGGTTATGGCTTCATATATCATTTGAAAGCATGTTACTTTCTGCCTATGTTAGTTTTCCATAGGATTTTGATCCTAGGGGCTTGGCTACCCTCTTGGTTATTGTCCTCCTATCTTACTAGCATTCGTACATGGGAACCCCTCTTGCTTGTGTGGTTGGCTACTTTAGTGTGATTTTGAAGCAAGTTCATCCTCTCACTAAAGTGGGGGCTAAATTTAGTGTATTAAAATGCATACCCTTGCATTTTCACACTTTTTTGGGCCTACCTTGATTTATTTATCCCTATTTATGTCTTAATTGGTCCTATTTTGCATCCACAAGCCCAATGAACTATATATTTTTATGGATAATCCCCACATACATCAAAAGATAAATGATCATTTAATGATTATGTTTATGTGTCCCTGATTTGTAGATTAGGACTAAAACACTACCTAGGGTATCTTTTTCCTACATGGGTCTTGGGATCCTAATCTTAAATGCACCCAAAAATATCCCTTTTTGGATTTTGTGCCTTGAGATTTGAGCCTTGGGAATAAGATGCGACATAGGGCATCTTAGTCCTCCTTGGCTTATTTTTGAGATTCAATTTCAAATCTTGGTAGGATTTTGCCTCCTTCAATTAATAAATTCATATGTTGGCTTAGTGTGGTGTAATTTTGGGCTATTAAGCATAGATAAGTATAAATACAAGGTTCCTTCACTCATTTCAAGTCAATTCTTTTGTGAGAGCATTCATCATAGCATAATTAAGTTCACAAGATAATTCAAGAGCATTTCATCAAGTATTTGGAGCCATTACCAAGATTCAAGCATCAATTCATGTTGTTGAGCCAAGATTGTGGATGTCACATTAAAGATCTATTTGCAACCATTGTTCACATCATATCCAAGGATCGAAGATCTACATTCTTCATGGCCACTACATGGTATATTTCATATTCGATTCACAAGAAATTATCCAAGGTGAGATCATTTACATATTTTGTATTTCATGCTTCATTTCATTCATTTCATCATTTGGTTTAGTTACCTAAAAGGGGTTTAACCAAGGAAAACCACCATTCACTAAAATCAACAATTTTTTCTCCTCTTGCATGTTTGTTATTATAGATTTAGGTTGAAGAATTGAAGATCACTTGAAGTGCAAAGTTGCAAAGTTGCATTGCAAAGTTTTCATCTTCATGAAAACTCACCTACAGGCCAAATCTGGAAGTTTTAGAACCTTAGATGACAAAATAAGGAAGTGTAGACATCAAGCCTCAGGACCACATTTGGAGATTACTAAAATTTTAAATGGGTCTGATTCGCCGCCTAGGGAATCTTAGTCCTCTCGAAGATATTTTTCAAAATTACTTGTAGATCCAGTTCCGGCATATGAAGATTATGCATCTGGCCCAAGAAACATCAGCAAGACTAAGACAATAGTAAGGGATCCTAGTCCTCCATAGCACTTTTTGACAACATCTTTGCATTTTCATAATCCTTGTAACATTTCCATACTTCCCACCTGTACACATACCCTAACTTTTTGTTTCTTAATTTCATCATTCACACTCTTCATTTGGCTTGCTTTACTAGGTTTTGTGAGTTCAATGTTTAAGTTGTCTTTTCCAATCTTGTTCTTCATGGTGAACCCCTCAAAGCTAAAAGAACCCCCTCCTAGGTCCTCCTTGTTGAGAATTGACTCACCTTGTGAGGTTGATAGTCAATCCAATTGGGACTCCTAGGACATCCTTGAATGATAATAGGAGAATAGAGGTGTTATATGACCTAGGTTATAAAGCATATCCATTTTCCTATTAACTAGATAGGTCTCCCTTTAAAACTAGGACCAAAAACATTAACTATCTTTTTTTCCATATTTCCGCAATGGGACCAATTTCATGTGAAGCTAAGCTATCCATGGCTTTGCTCGATGAATTTCATCCCTTCGATTGTGCATGAATGTCTAAAGTTTCCATTTGGCAATGATATCTTTACTGTACATCATAGCAGATTTAATCCTGCCTCGACCCAAGGGAATTTTTCATTAGATTTCTTTTGGCCTGAGCCTATGGAACCTATCAAGCCTCCTGAGGATTTCTTTTACAAATCATATCAAAATTTCAAGGAAAAGAAAATAGTAGAATTATCCCTTTGAAACATGTCTCAACCTATAAATGAAACACCTATCCCTGACAAAACAATTCTTGAACCAAAAGCCCTTCTAAGTGCATATAAGACAAACATATAGAAAAATCTCCCACAATTTACTACAATAGACTGCAAGATAATACAAAAAATCTCATTGTCCCTCCTAGAGTCAAACAAGTTTACAAAGTCAAAGAGAAAGTGGGGTATGTGTAGGATCATGATGGGCCAAAAAGTGGTGATATAATGGGTTTTGTAGGGTATGTGGCTGATGACCTTTTTTTTACCCAAAATTGATGAAACAAAAAGGGTTTTTAAAGGAGATTCTCAAATTTCCACCAATATAAATTATGCTCTACTTTCCTGATAGAACAAGGTTGGATTAATCACTCACTGACTCAATGCTCTGGGTCACAATTTGATAACCCCTTTGGTGATATCTCATGCACCACTCAACCTGTAGGTCCCCTGCTATTTAGGCACCCCTGGTTAGATTGCAAACCCTGCTATCATTTTCCAATTTGCTTCTACCAAGAATTTCCTGGTGTTTTCCCTCACCTTCACTGCCTAGCCCTTAATCCACTTAAAGAATAGTGAATCTGTAATACCTCCAAATCTTGTTGCAGGGGTGTAAGTAGCTTCCATAGCTTCAAATCAATCTTCTAAAAGTTCTTGAACATCCTTCATAACCCAATCCTCCATCGTTTTCACTAAAACACCAATTGAGGGTTTGGAAGGGCTACAATGCTAGAAGCCCAGTTAGGCCTCTTGACAGAGAAAAATGCAATTTTCTCCTAAACTCCCAAAATGGCCTGAGTTTTTCTTTTGGGGTTGGTGATTCCCATGCCAAAAAATAAAATATTCTTGAGGTTTTGAGCCTCTACAGGCCGTACACTGCCCAAATACAAAAGGAGCCAAGAACACTAGGGTTTCAAAACTGTTCAGAACCAGTTTAGGACTGGTGAAAAGTTCTTCATGAAAATGGCTTGTTAAAGGATCTTCCTTGTCACCATGTAGAGCCAAGACACTCCCCTAAATCCTCAAAAAATAATTTCTTAAAAAACTTCAATCCCCTGCAAGTTATTCACGCTGTCCTCAAACCTTTCCTAGCTGGGTTCTCACTGTCTCGCCTAGGAAAAGTCCTTCAACCTGTTTGCATGACTCACAAAGACTATTATATTTACAATATATACAAAGATGGAGTTTTTTATTGCTTCCACCATGCCCAGACTACCTGGTATGGACAGGAAACAATCTCAAAACTCCATTTTCTGGTTTTTACTAGTCAAACAAAACTAAAAGAAAACACACAAAAAAATGCAAAATGAAAACAGCGATGGAAAAGCTGCCTAAAAATGCCAATACAGAACTTTAGTATAATCCTCTACATATTAAAAAATCAATAAATTCTTTATTTAGATCATCTATCTGCTGTTTCCAACGCAAAAATCAGAAAACTGTCTTTTTTTTCATAAAAATCACTGTTCTCTTTACATTCTCCACAAACTGCCACGCCACAAATCTTCCAACCTCTTCTCCAAGTCGAAAAACACATTTTAAAATGTCAAGAAGTAGTTAGGTTACTTTTTTCGAGCCCAAGAATGGAAAAAACAACGCTGTCTAAAAACACAGTGTGTTTTCGAATTTCAGCCTAAAACTTAGGAAACGCCTACAAAAGACTTCCCAATTTATTTTTAATTTTACCTAAGCTCTAAAAAGGTCCTCATACACATTATCCATGGTGTTTGAGACCTTACAAAACCAAAACAAAAATATTAAAAACACTACATCAAAATTTAAGCTTGTACTCTGGGAGGTGCTCCTGCACCATTCTCCCCCTCTCAGCACAAAGACTAAGAACTGGAAAGAGGGATTAGTTTCAGGTCAATTCCAAGCTTCTTGAATTGATCCTCTTGTACCCATGTAGCCTCTGAGTCAGGTTTTCTCTTCCACTTGATAAGTTGCTCCATGTATGCCTTATGTCTTGTTGCTTTCTTCACCCTGGACTCCAAGACCTTCTCTGCCTGAGCTTTCTCTTGACTAGGTAGGGGTACATTTCTGATGTCCTTGAAGACCTCATGACTGTTCTGAAACTCATCACTGACTGTCCCTTTGTACCTGATCAAATCAGCAATGTTGAAGACTGGAGATATGCCCAAATCCGATGGAAGTTCCACCTTGTATGCATTCTTTCCATACTTAGCTATCACCTTGCATGGTCCTACCTGCTTCATTTGCAACTTGGTGGACATCCCCTTCTGCAATCTGGATTTGTTGAGGTGAACCATCACATAATCACCCACTTGAAACTGCACATCTCTCCTTGATTCATCAACTTTATCTTTCAACTTTTGTGTTGCTGCTGTAATTGTCTTCTTAACCTGCTCATGAATCTCCTTCATGGTTTGAGTGAAGTCTTCTGCATGTCCACTCCTATTCTCCATTGTTCCAAGGTCTTTGAGCTCACAAACTCCTCTTGGATGCATCCCATACACAACTTCAAATGGACTTTTTCCTGTAGTTCTGTTCACACTATCATTATATGCATATTCAGCTTGGGAAATCACCATATCCCAGGTCTGCCCATACTCCTTTGTCAAGCACCTCAATAGGTTACCTAACACTCTGTTAACCACCTTGGTTTTACCATCGGTCTGAGGATGGTATGCTGATCCAAATGACAAATTAGTTCCCAATCTGCTCCACAATGTTTTCCAAAAATGGCTCATGAACTTCACATCCCTATCAGAAACAATACTCAATGGCAATCCATGGATTCTTACTATCCCCCTGAAGAAAAGATGGGCAATGTAACTTGCATCATGTGTAGTCTTGCAAGGAATAAAGTGACTCATCTTACTAAATCTGTCCACAACTACAAAAACACTGTCAAAACCAGATTTAGTCTTGGGAAGACCTACCACAAAATCCATGCTCACACACTCCCATGGTCTATTCGGAATAGGCAAGGGCTGATATAACCCAACATTGCTTGCTCCCCCTTTGGCTTTCATGCAAACAACGCACTGTTCAACATACTTTTTGACATCTCGTGCTAACTTAGGCCAATAATAAAACATTTGTACCAGCTCTAAAGTTTTACTAATTCCAAAGTGTCCACTAAGACTGCCATTATGTTTCTCTTGGATCAGATTTTCCCTCATTGATCCTCTTGGGACACATAACAGATTGCCCTTGAATAATAATCCATTTTGTAGAGTATACTCAGCATACTGACTGTGAAAATGATTTGCAAAGTCTAAACATACCTTGTAGGCCTCTGAAAAGTATTCATCATCATCATAGAGATCTTTAAAACTTTCCAATTCAATGCTTTTCAGCTGTATCTCTTGGACTGTCAACATCCTCCTGCTTAATGCATCTACCACTTTGTTTTGCTGTCCCTTCTTGTGCTTAATGGTAAATGTAAAGGCTTGAATGTACTCCATCCATTTCAAGTGTCTATTGCTTAACTTCTCCTGGGTATTGATATAACCGAGTGCCTGGTTATCCGTGAAAAGCACAAACTCTTTGGGAAATAAATAATGCCTCCACTTCCTAAGGGACTGCACTAAAGCATAAAGTTCCAGATCATAGGTGGAGTATTTTTGTTTGGCTTCATTGGGTTTTTCACTAAAGAAGGCTATAGGTCTACCTTCTTGACTAAGGACTCCTCCTACTACTACTCCACTTGCATCACACTCAACTGTGAATAACTTATCAAAACTAGGCAACAAAAGTATAGGTTGGGTTGCTACCTCTTGTTTCAGCTTTTCAAACCCTTTATCAGCTTCTAGTGTCCATTTAAACTTTGTTTTCTGACCACCCTTGATTGTATCTAACACTGGTGCACATATACCACTAAAATTCCTTATAAAATTCCTATAAAACTGAGCCAAACCATGAAAACTTCTTACCTCAGTTGCTGTGGTTGGTGTAGGCCAGTTTAGGATGGCTTCTACCTTACTTGGATCTATCTTCAACGTTCCTTGGGATACCACAAAGCCTAGATACACAAGCTCCTGTTTGAAGAACTCACACTTCTCAAGGTTGATTGCTAACTGTTCTTCTTGCAACCTTTTGAGTACCATATCTACATGCTTCAAATGTTCTTCTGCTGTCTTACTGAAAATCAGTATGTCATCCAAGTAGACTACCACAAAAATCCCTGTGAAATCCTCAAGTACCTCATTCATTAGTCTCATGAACGTGCTAGGGGTGTTTAAGAGGCCAAATGGCATCACTTTCCACTCATACAAACCATCATTGGGCTTAAAAGTTGTCTTCCATTCATCACCTTCCTTAATTTTGATTTGGTGATACCCGCTCTTAAGATCTAGCTTAGTGTAAAATTTTGCACCTCCAAGGCAATCCATTAAATCTTCAATTCTAGGTATTGGAAATCTATACCTAATGGTGATCCTATTAATTACTCTAGAATCAGTACAAAGTCTCCATTTACCTCCTTTTTTAGTTGCCAAAACAACTGGGACTGCACATGGACTAATACTCTTTTGAATTAGACCTTGATTCAACAACTCTTCCACTTGTCTTGCCACCTCTTGGTTCTACTCCGGGGTCAGTTTGTATGTTGCTTTGTTAGGCAATGATGCTCCAGGTATGAAGTCAATTTGATGACTTATTGCTCTCTTGGGTGGTAGAGTTGATGGAGTTCCATCACTCACTATGCTCTTGTATTTGTCAAGCAAGTTTTGGACTGCTGCTGGTAACACTGTCCTTTTAGCCTTTTCCTCTTCTTTGGGCTGCATCATAATTACATACCCTTCATTCCCTTGGTGTAGATCCTTGTTGAACTCCTTGCCACTACTCAACATAATGTTTGGAACCATGGACTGCCCTTCATCATCCTCAACCAATGATTGCAGCTTGAAAGATTTCCCATCCTTCTTGAATTCTATGGTATTCTCCTTTCCATGATATACAACACCTCTATCATATTGCCATGCCCTACCAAGAAGAAGATGGCATGCATCCATGGGCAGTACATCACAAATCAGCTTGTCTTTGTAGCCTCCAATTGAGAATTCCACTGTAACCTGCTCATTCACTAAGACACTCTGCCCTTTGTTCAACCATGTGACTTTATAGGGATTGGCATGAGGTACCTTCTGCAATTTTAACTTAGTTACTGCCTCCTCAGAGATGATATTGTCTGTAGAACTAAAATCTACAATAACCTTGCACACCTTTCCCAATATCTTGCACCTTGCTCTAAACAAAGCTCTCCTTTGCTTGGGTTCTTCCTTGACCGGTTGTCTGATCGGCACTCTATTAAACATCATATTTTCACCTACTTCTGATTCTATATGATTGATCTCAGGTGTCTTTACACTCATGGTGTCCTCTTGTGCATAAGCTACTCTTTTCTCATTGCTAGATGAAGCTTTTTCTGGGAACCTATAAGCTGGATAGCCTAGCTGATTGTAGTTATAACATTTCATGGTGGCAAAGTAAGAGTTACCTCTGCCTGCTCCTCTTCCTCTGTTTGAACCTCCTTGTGGTCCTCTTCCTCTATTAAATCCTCCTCTTGATGAGGTTTCACCTCCATGCTCAGTAAGCTTGGATTCTCCTTGGCTTCTTTGGTCACAACCTCTTCCTTGGTAACCTCCACGCTGTCCTTTTTGATCTCTACCTCTTCCTCTACCCTTAGAGGACTGATCATGCTTCCTTTTATTCCTCTCTTCAATCTTGATAGCTAGCTGATAGCATTGGTGGACTGTCTTGGGGCTGAGCAAAGCCATCTCTTCCTGTATATTCCACTTCAATCCATTTAGATACCTAGCCACTTTCAGGCTCTCATCTTTTGCCACATTTGATCTCAAGCAAAGCTTCTAAAACTCTTCAGTGTAAGTGTTGACATCTTGATATTTTTGTCTTAAACTCTGCCTCTTCTTGTGGAGTTGAATTTCATAGTCATCGGGCATATAGGCTTCTTTCACTTTAGTAACCATTCCTTTCTAGGTTGATATAGGCTGCTTACCTTCTTTCTCCCTTTCAGTCCAGACAAATTTCCACCAAGTTAACGCTGATCCTCTCAACCTTGATTTTGCAACCTTCACCTTCTGTGCCTCTGTAACTCCATCACATTCGAAGTGATTGTCCATGCCATCTAGCCAGTCCAAGACCAGATCAGGATCCATCTTTCCATGGAATAGTGGTACACCCTAAAGTCCTTTTCCACTCAGGGCTTTTAATGCCTTCAAGAAAGGCTCCTCCTCAAGAACAGGGCTAGGTTCAGGGACTTTGTCTTCCTCTGCAACCTCTTCTTCTTTTGGCACTTTGCCTTCCAATTTCACCTTGTTTAGTGCTGCTTCAAGTTGTTCTATTCTTTCCTTTAGAGATTTGTTATCCTCTTCTTGCTCTTCAACCATCTTGGCTAACTGTGCATTTGTCACCATCTTGGGTGGTTCACTTGATTCAACTTCCTCTGACATATAAGCTGCTGCTTTCCCAAATCTTTCACTGCTCCGATACCAATCTGATAGAACAAGGTTGGATTAATCACTCACTGACTCAATGCTCTGGGTCACAATTTGATAACCCCTTTGGTGATATCTCATCCACCACTCAACCTGTAGGTCCCCTACTATTTAGGCACCCCTGGTTAGATTGCCAACCTTGCTATCATTTTCCAATTTGCTGCTACCAAGAATTTCCTAGTGTTTTCCCTCACCTTCACCGCCTAGCGCTTAATCCACTTAAAGACTAGTGAATCTCTAATACCTCCAAATCTTGTTGCAGGGGTGTAAGTAGCTTCCATAGCTTCAAATAAATCTTCTAAAAGTTCTTGAACAGCCTTCATAACCCAATCCTCCATCGTTTTCACTAAAACACCAATTGAGGGTTTGGAAGGGCTACAATGCTAGGAGCCCAGTTAGGCCTCTTGACAGAGAAAAATGCAATTTTCTCCTAAACTCCCAAAATGAATTGAGTTTTTCTTTTGGGGTGGTGATTCCCATGCCAACAACTTAAATATTCTTGAGGTTTTCAGCCTCTACAGGCCGTACACTGCCCAAATGCAAAAGGAGCCAAGAACACTAGGGTTTCAAAACTGTTCAGAACCAGTTTAGGACTGGTGAAAAGTTCTTCATGAAAATGGCTTGTTAAAGGATCTTCCTTGTCACCATGCAGAGCCAAGACACTCCCCTAAATCCTCAAAAAAATAATTTCTTAAAAAACTTCAATCCCCTGCAAGTTATTCACGCTGTCCTCAAACCTTTCCTAGTCGGGTTCTCACTGTCTCGCCTAGAAAAACTCCTTCAACTTGTTTGCATGACTCACAAAGACTATTATATTTACAATATATACAAAGATGGAGTTTTGTATTGCTTCCACCATGCCCATACTGCCTGGTACGGATAGGAAACAATCTCAAAACTCCATTTTCTGGTTTTTACCAGTCAAACAAAACTAAAAGAAAACACACAAAAAAATGCAAAATGAAAACAATGATGGAAAAGCTGCCTAAAAGGGCCAATACATAAATTTTTTATAATCCTCTACATATTACAAAATCAATAAATTCTTTATTTAGATCATCTATCTGTTGTTTCCAATGCAAAAATCAGAAAACTGTCTTTTTTTTTCATAAAAATCACTGTTCTCTTTACATTCTCCATAAACTGCCATGCCACAAATCTTCCAACCTCTTCTCCAGGTCGAAAATCACCTTTTACAATGTCAAGAAGTAGTTAGGTTACTTTTTTCGAGCCCAAGAATGGCAAAAACAATGCTTTCTGAAAACACAGTGTGTTTTCGAATTTCAGCCTAAAACTTAGGAAACGCCTACAAAAGACTTCCCAATTTATTATTAATTTTACCTAAGCTCTAAAAAGGTCCTCATACACATTATCCATGGTGTTTGAGACCTTACAAAAGCAAAACAAAAAGATTAAAAACACTACATCAAAATTTGAGCTTGTACTCTAGCAGGTGCTCCTGCACCAATTTCTTTTCTTTTTTTTTATTCAAGGGGTAAACACTTTTGAACCGAAGCTATGAACCCGAATACAACCATTCAACAATACCACCTTAGTGGGGTTTGAACCTTGGTGGCAAGAACAAAAATGCCACCTTTAAACCATCACACCATGCCAATACCGAAAATTATGCTCTACTTTGAATTTAATAAATCATTATTACTTATTTTCTATTTGAATTACAACTAAAGTCCTGATTGGTAGGCTGATTGAAAAAAATCTATAGCTTTCAAATGGTATCACATTTTTTGAATCTAACACATGTGTTACGTTCTATGCTTCGTATACTATAGGATTAAAAAAGAAAGAAATGAATTTCATGAAGTTTTCACCAAGTTAAGGTGGTTAGACATACAATTTTTTTTTTTAAAAAAAAGTTGTAATAAAAAATTCATAATTAATGATTTACTTGGAAAAAATTACAAAAAAATATGCATCACATCGGCACATGAGTCCTCTACTTATATCTAAAATCTTATAAAAAATATTATCATTTTATTGTGGTTAGGGTGGATAGACACCTACTTCTTATTTTTCCCTAAAATTTAATTACTACTACATTGAAATTTCAAATTTTCACCAAATAGATTTAAAACATAAAAAATAAACCTAGTAGTTTAGAAACTAAATTCAATTTTCTACAAATTCTATTCTTACATATTTTTGAAATAATATAGATAACTTATTCAAATTTTTACGTCAAGTTGCCTAACTCTGATTTTTTTGAATTTTTTGCCACTTAAGGGCCTGTTTTTTCTATGATGATCGTGCACATACCCAGTGGTCAAACAACCTACTATTGTTTCTTCTATCCCTCCCATGGAAGAGAAGGAACCTATGATTGACAAACCTACTCTTACACAAACACTAATTGATAATAGATTGAAGCGAAACCAAAGTGCTAGAAAGCCTAGGTGTAGACGACGTGCTATTGCTCACAAATTACAAACTCAAGAAGACAAGAACAAGATAGAAAATAAGAATCCAAACTTACCTAAAGCAAAGCATGATGACTCTATACCCTCTGATGAGCCTAGTTTTTGGTCTAGTTTTGGGTAGAATCTATAGTCTATTTTCTCATAGATGTCATGGACTTTAATGCTTAAGTGTTGGTATTGGCATAATGTTTCCCTCAAACCATTGACATTTGATATTACCCTATCTCTACAAGCTTTAATGATATTTGGCATAATATGTGGGTTATCTATATTGATTTTTCATGTGATTAATGAATGCTTCTTAGAGTGGTTATTGATGTGAAATTATTATGTGTACTAACCTTGACCTGCAAACTTAATACACCAAGTTATGGAAGACACCGCCAACTGGGCATGAACCATAACATCTAGGTCAGATGTCGCTCCAGGTCAAAGGCAACCGGTAAGAAAGATTCTTCATGCAACTGAACGCAACCACCTTGCAGTGGACCTTAATAATCGAGCATGCACAAGCATTACTACTATGTTGGGTCTACGCTTGACTTGCATGTCTGACTGGATTCCATGCATGCATAACTATTGTCACACCACTTTCCCCTGTTTTCCCTAAATGGCGTCCTCCTAGTCGTGGAGTTGACTACCTTGTTTAGCTATAGTATAAATAATAATTTGATGCTTCTTCTTTAGAAGGTTGCACGATTTTACATTGTACTCTTATTTTCATTTTTAGTGATACACATACATTACTCTTTGTATGCACAATTTACATTGAATAAAATAAAGTTATGAGTTTGAGCATCTAAGTTCTTTTTGTTTTAGAGGATACTTATCCAAGGGGACTCACTTGGTGAATAATCCATCTTCTTAGTTTAGCATTAGTTTAGTATTACTTGCTTTTTGGCACTTAGAAATCTGGCATCGACTGTTCCTGTAGCCACTAGAAGTCTATTTTGCGTTTGTTCCAACGGCTAAAGTAGACAGAGTAATTTCTTGTTTGTCACCCAGATCTTTATTCTTGCACACATTTCAGCATAAGTATAGTTGTTGGTTGACATTTAGCATTTTCTTTATTTCCTTTTAAGCAATTTACTTTCAGTATTGTGTTTCTTAGCTGTAGCATGCAATGACTACTTGAGCCCCTAGTGCACATATAGTGCTGACCCATTTCAAGTTCACGTCCCTGGGTTGACAAGTTAAATGCACCTTCATGATGATTGAATGGCTATTCATGTTAGATATCCAATCTTAGAATCATGGTTGTAAAGGATTAGTTGTGAAATCATTATAGGAGGCCAATGCCCTCACCGTAGCATAAACAAGAACATTTCGTGGACATTGTCATTTGACCTCCTAATAAATTTAGATCATGACATTGACATTGAAAAGATTGATGAACAAGTACATGATGAGTTGAACACATTGTTTTCTTCTTCTATGAGCTTAAATGATAAATCCCCTAAAAAGAGTGTTGAACATGGTGCTTCCCCTAGTTCAACACTTTCTCTTCTCCCTTTGGCTAGTCATCTGCCTTCTATTTATACCGAACAAGATTGGGATGTGGATGACTTACTTTAGGTTGACTCACATGTGCCTTACTAGTCTTTTTTTTTTCATGCTTTCTTTTTTTGATTGTATGTGTGTAATGTGATCCCCCATGTTGTTTTGTTTCATTGGGTTCAGCATCCTCCAAGAGTGTACGATCTATTGTCATGGCATGATGCAAATGAGGCATCCCATAAGTGATGATCTGAAACCCTTGAATTCTCCTCTCTTGGAGACATTAGGCACAATGCTCCCTAAGAAGAATACCTTACACAAACAAAGAAAAATCCCATTTAACAAAAACTTACATACATGGCATTACAAAAGAATTTACAAAAGCATTACATTGTGGTGCCTTATCAAATTTTTCAGGAGGATAACTTTAGTATGGTATGAGAGGCTAATATGATTCTCTCATTTGCCACCTCATTGGGATAACTCACCTAGTGGACAAACTAAGGTTTCACTACCCCAGATTGAGTAGCATATGTTATGGACAAGCAACCTCGTTTCACTTTAGGTTGTAATGGTTGTGCTTGATTCTTTTGTCTTTCTTTATTTTTCTTGGCCTTTGATATGGTATGATCATGTATCTTTGTTATTGCTACATACTTAAGTGTCTTGAATGTCTACTTTTGTGTGATTTTGAAATGGTTTCATCCTCTCACTAAAGTGGTAAAAAATTTAGTAATAGAAAAAGCATCCCTTTTCCTTACTTGATTTAGGAATAATTGTCATTTAATAAACCTAATTTTTCCCAGGTTTAATGTTGTAATGTGTTGTAACACATTCATATTGATCTTGGGACCCTTTTTGATAAAATTTACTTAATTTGTACCTTATTTAAGTGTTGTAAAGTGTTGTAACACACTTTCACACTTATCTAGGGTCTTATTAATTAATTGTGGTTAATTGGAGTTAATTAGCCCCTTTAATTCAAATTTAAGCCTTATTTGCGACACCTTCCGAAGATCTATCCTGAAACCCATAATTCAAATTACATAACATTTAATTGGGAAAAATAAAGGTTCTAAAAATTGGTGCTAGGACCCATTCGCCCTAGGTGGAAAATGGGTACTCCCTTAATGAGGACCCCCTTTTTGAATTTCATTCTAGAGGGAATTTAATAATGTTTGTTTCCAAATATGGTATCGGCTTGAATTGTTTGAATTTTGGGGTTAATTCTTGATTTAATATAAATAAGGGGTTAATTCACATTGTTTCTCCAAGCAATTTTATGAAGCATCCTAGCACCTTCAAGAGAGAATTATAAATCAATTAAAGATAATTTTCAAAGGGATTTCAAGGTAGATTTTCAAGAGTTTATTGCAACAATTCAAGATCATTTCATCATGTCAAGGGCTTAGTACATTCACACATGTTGTTGAGTTAATAAAGTTGATGTAGCATTGAAAATCTACTTGTAATTATTGTTCACATCTTATTCAAGGATCAAGATCTACATTCTTCATGGACACTACATCTTAGATTGCATATTTATCTTCCAAGACAACTTCTTAGGTGTCTACATTGCATAATTTCATGTTCAATGCTTCAATTTCATTATTTCATCATTTGGTTTAATTACCTACAAGGGGATTGAGTTAGGAAAACCCCTATTTACCAAAAAAAAAAAGTTTCTCTTCTCTTGAGTGTGTGTTTTCAAATTTATAGGTTGAAGATCAACTGGAGAAGAAGTTTGGAGCAAAATTGTCAAAATTGTCAAGTTGCAAAGTTGATCTTCAAAGTGCAAGAACAAAGAATTAAGGCTACAAAATTAAGTATAGGTTTTTGGAAGCTGACAACCAGGAATCTGAGAGTGCATACATCAAGGAAAATAACCCAGATCTCAGTTTTAGAAACCCTAACAAGGACCCATTCACCACTAAAGGCGAATGAGTCCTCTATGCCCTAAAAATAGGCTTCTTCCAACAAGGTACACCTCTTTGAGCTCTAAAAAATCCCCTCATAGTTTCTATAACAGTTAGGTTCAATTTTTTTATTGTTATTTATATCTTTTGGCACTCATAATTGTATGAATTATAGTGATTTAGTGTGAAAATTTATAGTGGTTTATCATCTTGATTTATTTCATCTTGATAAGCCCTAATTTTCTGCCTAAACATGTACACACATGTCACATTGTCCTCTCGATATCACCACGATCATAAGAAACCAGTCCATAAGTGGACATAGGTATTTCTACCTATGAACTCCCATGTACATGTTCCTTCATGTGTATGGTCTATTTTTGACATGTGTTTGCATACATATATATACCTTCAATGTATGTACACCTCATAAATCAAGCATAGTAATGTAACGAAGTACTTTCATACATCAAGAACTAAACATAATCTAAGAATACTCCTATCAGTAGCCAAGATCCTTCCTAATGCAAACACCTCACACTAAAGGATAACTTACCAATTCCCAAACACTATGACTTGACTCAACCATTCTATTAGTGAGTGTGTGTGTATAAGCTCAATTTAGGTTTCATTACTAGTCACTTCAACAAGCTCTTCTCCTGAGTGATACATCCCCTCCCTTTTAAAGGAATGATTCTAAACCTAAATCCAACTTAACACATTTACACATGGTAGTCATTTGTTCATCAATACAAACATTTTCATTATCCTTTTCATAGTCAAAGTCAATAACCATACATTTCATATTTCCATTCGATTAACATCAAATGAAATAAGAATTCATTCACTTTTGATAAGAAAAGTATAATCACATATATTTATATTCAATTAGAATTCCAAATGCATTAACACATGTAATAATTTACCCTAGTAATGTAATAGTAAATAGGTATATGCACAATGCGGTGTGACAATAAAGGGGTTTATTTGGTTTCTAGTGAATATCAAATATTAGAAGTGAAAAATAATGGATTCAAGGATTTCCATTTGTTAAAAAATATATAGAATAAATATTATATACCCAAGTAAAAGAATATTATTTCAGTTCATTATCAAAATATATTTCATAACTAGGATAATATAAAAAAGAGAGGATTTAAAGGACCTTACAAACGTTTCCTTTGTGGGGTCAATTATTAATCTTTGTTTCATCTTTTCTTTTAATGTCCCTTTTGTGAGGGCCTCTATAGTTAGTGGTGGAAAATATGGAATAGACTCCCTATTGATGCTACTTCCCTCTCTAATTTTTAGGATATTTTGGGTTTCCCTCCTACTTTAGCTTCCTTACTGGTTTCCCAATATATGATTCCTATTTTCATCCTTTGGAAAATTTGGTTGGATAGGAATTTCTAAATTTTTTAAGAATACTAGAGTATTATTGGGTAAATTTGGTAGAATATATTAAAATCATTAAAATAAATTTTGGTTGTTGAATAGACTCATTAAAAGAAAATTTCATTGTTAAATGTTCATTTGTTGAATTAATTATTCTGTCAAATATTTTTTTTGAATAATTTATATTTGGGTCATTTTGTTGGCTCAAATCCTATTTCCCAAGTTAAATATTCTCATAACACTAATAGATTTGGAAAAAATTCTTCTCACCCTTAAATTTTTTTAAAGAAAAATAATGATGGCTATTCTCATGGTAATCTTCACAAAGTTGGGATTGGTCATATTGGACATGATAGTAACTAATTTTTTCACTTCTTATTTTACTTTTCTAGGGTTTCTAGTACTAACAAGTATATGAAGTATCATGCTATGCTTGTGGGTTTTGGGCAATCTTGTGAATTGGGATGGAAAAAATATATTTTTCAAATTGATTCTATTATTTTGGATTCTCTTTTGAAAAAAGTGATTATTAAAGAATCTTCTTGTAAGTTGGTATCTTTTGCAAACAAAATTATTTTCATTTCCTTAAAAATTTCTTCTATCTCCTTTGTGCATATTTCTCATGCATGGAATGTTATAGTGGATCCTCTTGTTAAAAAGGATTTTGGTTCTAATCATATACAAAATGCTTTAGATTTGGATCCCCTATCTCTTAATCAATCTTCATTGTTACTTCAATTCCTTCAAAATGTTGTGGGTTGATCATTGTTATTATTTCTGTAGTATTATTTAGTCTCAAAATTTTCTTTTTTATTTGGGTATTAGTGGTTGAGGTTCAATGGTAATTTTTTTTGTATTTTAATTATTTTTTATATTTAGAAATCCTTATGTAATCTTTTTTAAATATTATTTAATAATTTTATTATTTTTTTCCAGATAAAAGAGACTAGTCAAAATATATCTAAATCTAGATAAAAGTAATATGATCATAAAAATAATTATATATATAAGTTGAGAGAAGGGGGATTCGCTACTCATGAGTCTCTTTATTGGAAAAAATTTGCCAAGGGCTGAACTACCCTAAACTACCTTAGGAAACAAAGCAAGAGTTCTAGAATCAAAAAGAGGTGGTCACAAATGTTTTCTAGATAAACTAATGAATTCTTGGCCAAAGGATGCCAACGTTGAATATGGATGACAATGCAGCACAGTATAATCCCATAGGCATGTTGGTGTCTCATACAGACCAAAAACCAAGTTTATCAAAGAAAATGATAGAGTGGTTACTTCTATCTAATTGTTAAGAAATCTTGGAACGTGAGAAAGTAACAAAATATAAAAGAACTAAAATGAAGTGAAGTATAAATGATAAAGTAAGAGACAAAGAGATAGAAACTTCTCACAACAACCCAAGTAATGAATATCTTCAATACCTGCATGCACAAGATCGAGAGAAAATGTTGGGGCTGTATAGGGGTTTTCCTCATTCAAACCCCTATTTTGGTGTTCCCACCTCCACAGACAACCAAATAGATAGAGAAAGTGAACAAAATAAGCAATTATGACATGATAAAAGAAATACCCTCTCAAGGAGGAGAGCCTGTATCATGGAGTAGAGATGCAATCGATAGGGGATGCGAAAATCCCTAAGATGCTCACAAGCACAAGGTAAGAGAGATATCAGTTGCAAGGCTTAAGGAAGCCAAAGAGAGGGATATATGTGAGAGCCAAGAGAGCTGCAAAGTGTTTTGTAATAGCTTAAGAGCTTGAGGCTATTGTAGCAAGTTGTAGGGAGCTGTACAAGCAAGATAACAAGAGAAAAAGAAGAGAGAAAATGCCCGCGCCAAAGCTAGAGAGATCTAGAAGACCAAACACATGGAAAAGATAGCATTTAAGGAGAGAAGAGGAGGAAAAATAAGCTTTGCGAGAAGTTACAAGGTGTCCCAAGCCATTACCACTAACAAAGGTAAGTGACAAGTGGCAATTTTTTTTGGAAATAGTTGTTTGAATTTTGAAATGTCATAGGATGCTAGTGCAATGCACAGACGTCCGTACAACATGCTAGTGTCCAAACACATCATGCTACAAAATGAAAGGAATGAGAAAAACATAAGGTTTGACGCAAAGCTAACACATAAGGATATATGCTAAAAAGGGGTCTTGAGCATCCTGAGAGGGGAAAAAGGCTAATGCAAGGACTAAAATGAGTCTACACAAGTACTAAGGAAGTGGACACTAAAGTGGATACAAGAATGTATGTGAACTTGCAAGGGGGTGCAATTTTATGATATTACATTTTTCCCCAACTTTTGTGGGCATATGAATCTACACTAATATGCACGCTAAAGGAAATCTACTAAACATAAATAACATCATTCTATCCAAAAGGATATTGTAGAGGAAGCAAACAACTCTTTGAATCGAGGAAGCATGCCCCTTGGCTGAAGCCCTATAGAATAAACACATTAGACAAGAAAGAACTACACAAGACAACAGTGTTAGAACATAAAAATCTATTACATTATAGGGTTAGAATATATAAAAACACGCATGCACAAAAACACAACAAACTAAAGGATTTGAGTCAGCAAAGTGAAAGATACCTCAATGTAAAAGGTTATCTCAGTACTGTGTGTCATCCCCATATTAATACATAACAAATAGAAGAATTCTTAAATGATGAGAAGAAGGTAAGGATTGATTGCTTCAAGGGAAGAATGTACCCAAAAGTTAGGGAAGCAATTGATATTGAAGATGGAAAGAGCATATACTCAGTACAAAGAAGATGTAGATCTTCAATCCAATATACACAATTGACAAAAAAGAGAATTTAAGAGAGAGATGGAGAATCTAGGAAGGAATGAAAATTCTAAGAGACATGGCTCCATAGGTCCTCAAACCCAAGGAGAATTTAACAAATGTGCCTGTGTCACCAAAAAGTGTATACCTTGCCTGAGTTGGGAATAATTGATGACAAATTGGACTTAATGAGGCCTTGATTTAGTGTTGTGAAGTGTTTTACACATCCACATTAGGTCTTGGGCCCTTGAAAATTGAATAAAATGCATTTATTGATGTCTTGTAAAGGTGTTGTAAGGTGTTGTAACACATCTTCACATGTTTCTAAGACCATTATATCATAATTCACCTAAATAACCTTACCAAGATCTATTTCAAATTGTTTTAAAGTCTTGTAACAAACTTTCATACTTTCCTAGGCTTGTCATCAATATTTACACCTTTCTTATGCTTTAAATGGCCTCTTTATACACTTACAAGCCTTACTTAAGTGTCTTGTTAAAGAAGAACCCGATAGACATTATTTAAATTATCAAAATTCCAGAAATCCACTTAAAAATACCCAAGTGGACTAAGTCTCCATTGGTGGTGACTTAGTTCCATTTGGCTCAAAAGTCAATAAATTTAAATTTCTTTCAAGTTTTATTCCTTAAGACCTAAGCTCAGCCTGTGATGAGGTATTTTTAGGAAATATTGCATAATTATGTATAAATATAGGATTTTCCCTCTCATTTTACCTAATTCATTCACTCCTCTTTGTTTCATCATTCATCTTCATCATTCTTCTCAAGCAAGCTAGGGTTTCATCATTCCAAGACATCTTGAGATAGCCTCCTAAGACATTCAAGGGTAGATTCTTAATGTTTTGGTGCAGACATTCAAGATCAAACATCATAGAAAGTTATTAACTCCATTTTTTCATGCTTCATTACATCATTTCTCCATTTTGGTTTAATTCCCTAAAAAGGGGTTCAACAAAGGAAAACTACCATGCCCTAACATTCACCATTTATTTTTATTTCATTGTGTGTTTGCAAATTTAGGAACTTTGAAGGTTCAAAGATCATTGAATATTAGGTTGAAGACTCATTGAAGACACTTCCTTGTTTCAAACCAAACCAAAATATCAACTAAAAGTCACTTTTAGGCCTGAAAATCAGAGTTTCAGAAGTAGACACCTCTAGGGAGCTGAAGTGTAGACTGAGGGCTTCCATTTCCACTTTCATTTTTTTCAAAAATTCAAAAGTTGAATAAGTCACAAAAAGTAGTGAATTAGTCCCATTGAACCTATTTTTTGGAGGTTGTTGTATATTTGGATACCCATTTGGCAGAAACAAGTTCTTGGGAATTTTTTCCAAAATTGGGACTAAGTCACCCAAATTGGCACAAGTGTCCTAGTTGACTTATGTAATAGTTTCATTAGGATTCTAGACCTTCATGCCATCCTTTTTCAACCTCTAGGTGTATATATTCTACTTCATAGCTTTTTGTCTAGTTTTGTTTGCATTTCTAGGTCATTTTCCACATGTTTGCATACAACACTGTGTTTTCCAGCACTTCACATTTCTTAAGTTTAGCCTAATAATCATCTTTCTTTTTTAGTTTATTTCATTTAGGAATTACAATTATGCATATTTCATCCATCATTACATTAATCTTGAATGAGGACATTGCCCAGTTCTGCCCATTTGTCTCCTTTTAGGTGAAAAACCCTAGAAGTGTTAGATAGCATTAGGGTGCCAAAATATTTGTCAACAGTGCCACAGATCCATAGGCCTATTAAAGGTGAATAAAAGGCTCTATAGGTACTCTCTCTTACGTAGTTGAACAAACTGCATACCAACCGTGAATAGATCCTGCATGATGAAAGTGCTTTATAGGTCCTCAGACTTGCAAAGAAGGCACCCTGAGTGCTCTCTCCTGAAGGAAGCTTGATGTAGGGTACTCTGTAGAGTCAGATTGGGTCCTCACAGGTGCTCGGTCCTACAAGGTTGATTGAAAATTAGCTTCACAGGTTCACCTGCAAAGTAAAATGTTAATCTATAGATGAAACATGTTAGAAGACAAAAGCCCACGTAGGAAAGCAAGTAGACATTCCATAATTTGAAATCCTTTAAAGAGGTCCCTCAGGAACCCTTCAAAAGAAAAGGTCCACTATGGGGACACACTATTTGAAAAGTGAGGTATAGTCAGGCTACCCCCAAGCTGAACACCAATGAATTCATTCAAAGAAGAAACTTTCAAAGGAGGTTCCCTCCAAAACCCTTCAAGATAGAGAGGGGCCCACTCAAGGGGATGCTCCAATTGAAAGATAGAAAGAAGAGTGGAGGTCCTTAGAAGGAAAGACATATCCAGAATAATTTATCACTACCCCCAACATATAGGGGAGGAGGATCATGCAAGATACTGAGAACATACAAGATAGAGGTAGACATCGATATCATTTGTCATTTGAAGAAGAGGTGGGTGCATCAAAAAACGAGAGTTTGATGGCACCAGTATAACAAAGTTTTTGTATTTTATCCTTCAAGGCTTTACATTCACTAGTGGAATATCCAAGAATTTTATGGTATGCATAGAAAGAATGTTTTTCTTTATCATGCTTATGAAATTTCTTATGTGTAGGCGAAGGAAGAGTAATTAAGTGAGCTTTTAGAAGCCTCAAAAAATATGCTCTTGCTCAGATAAAGAATGAGGAGCAAGAAGAAACCCTTTCTCTTGTGGAGAAAAGTTTGACTACTCACAAGAAGAATAAGACACTAAGATAGAAGATAATGGAGGATGAACCAAACCATGAGAATAAGGTTGAGCAAAAATAATCTCAACACTTAATCATGGTTTCTACGTAGATTGTTCATTCAAGAAACCAAGCCCAAAATTACACCTACAAGGTGCACATTCTATAGGGACCTGAATGCCTTGTTCATTATGCCCACAACCTTTACACCCATAGCAATACTTAGAGGAAATCTAAAATCCAAGGCCATATCATGTTTTCAAATATTGAGAAGGAGGAGGATCTTCATAGAGAGCATTATTCAAAAAATGGAGATCATGATCCTCTATGGGATCATCATTAGCCTTCTTGATAGGACTGCAAACATTAACCTCTTTAAGAGAAGTGTGATCATATTCCTCAAAAGGAGGAGGATCAACATTAAGGACGTTACAACCATTTCTCACTTTACCCATCGATATAGAAGAATGATCATCTTTGATGGCGAGTTTGGATGATTTTATTGGAAGAACTGAGTGGATCAGGTCGACTTTATATTTTCCAATGAAGGATTCCATAAAGTCTAGGGAACCCCAATATTCATCAAGACATACATCCTCTTGAGAAGAAGAAGAAAACTTAGGATTTCTTGCTTCAAAATAATCTTCTTTAGGCTATCTCAAGATTATCCTTTGTAGTAGGTACTGTAGGAGTAGACATCAATGCATTAGAATACATTGAAGGGATAAGAGTGGGAACAATCAAAACCTGACTGGCAGCTACCATCTCACATAAGTGTATAGCATCAAGGTCAACCTTTATTGTAACTACTCAATTTTTACAATTGAACTTAATAGATTTATGCAAGGTAGATGGGACTACACCCATAGCATGAATCTGTGGTCTACCAAGAAGAGGGCTATATGTTAATTTTTCTAACATAACATATACAAGGGTGGGTACAGTAATGGGTCCCAACCTTAATTGAAAAACTATCATTCCTAAAGGTTTTTGACCAACATTATTGAACCCACAAATAACAACAAAAGAAGCACTAAGAGATGAATCAATATTAATCTTAGGAAATAGATCAATTTTTCATACATTAAGCATCAAACCGGCATCACGAGAGTACATCTAATGCTAATATCATTAGTGTTAACTATGATCATTAGAGGGTTTGCTTACTTCTACACATCTAGAGGTGCAAGTTCTTGTGGATAGAACATAATATTTAGCGAATCCACATGAATATGAGCTATCAACATGTTATCATCTGTCGTCCTAGCAAAAGAAGGCAAGAGAATATTTTCCAAGACATCCTAAAGCATACCTTGGTAAACCGGAGTAGACTGAAGGTAGTCCCATAGTGAGATATTAGCTGAAGTAACTCGAAGTTGCTTGACAAGATCATAATCACCAGGTGCTTTAGTTGTAGGTTTAGGAGTTGAAGGAAGACTTGGATGAGAAGGTGGTAAAGAAGTAGGTTGATTAACATTTTTTTTATTCTTTTTAGTATTATAATTATGGGATACCGCTCTATAAGAGGGAGCCTTAGAAAGATCAAGATAGTCACTATTAAATGGAAATACTTTTAGGAGTATGATTAGCTGGAGTCAGATAAATAACTGGTCTCTTAGGCATTTGAGGGGTAGCAAAGACATAGATTACATTTACAGAATCGTCACAACTGATGGAATAATTTAAAGAAATATTATCAACATCTATCCCTAGAGGATCTAATGTGAGAGGAACTTCATCATTGACTAATGCATCATCTCTAGAAGAGAGCACATTGGAATGAAGAGGAGATTCATAATTCACTACTACATGATCTCTAGAAGAGTGTGCATTGGAATGAAGAGAAGGTAGAGTGAGATTAAGAAAGGTATCAATGATTCCATCCTCTTGCACCAAAATATCCTTAGATAGAATCTTAGGAGAGGGATCGACAAAGAATAATAAGGAAGGAGACAAGAACTCACTTTCACATGCTTGTAAGAGAACTTCTTGAAGCTTCTTAACAAAGATAGAAAGAGATAGAAGGAAGAAATATAGAAAATAAAATTTGAAATAGAGATATACAAACGTCAATCAATCCATAGAAATCTAGGGGTGATAGAATTAAGAAAAACCAAAAATCCAAATTTTTGTATTTTTTCAATATTTTCTAGGTTCTAGTAATTTGCATTTCCGAAGTTCTTAGGAGTAGAATTTGGGCTCGAAACTTGCGTCAGTCCTTAAAATTTGGCTATCAAAGGAATTATATTCTAGGGATTGAATTAGTCCTCCTGGAGACCTTTCCAACAATATAAATAGTTCTGAATTCAGAGCACCATTTCAAAAGTTATGACCCCACCAAGTTGGGGTAAATAAATTCCTAGTTTTTTTGGAAAATACTATGGTTCATGTCAGGTTTACCAAACTTTAGAGAAGGGATATTTTTTACTCATGAGTCTCTTTATTCTCAAGAGATTACCAAGGGGTAAACTACCCTAAACTACCTCAGGGAACTATGTCATAGAAAAAAGGACCCTTTGCTTGAAATGGGATTAATTCATGAGAAAATTTACTTAATGAGGTCTTAATCTAGTGTTGTGAGGCATTTTATGCATCCACACTAGGTCTTGGACCCTTGCAAAGAAGATAACATGTTTTTATTGATGTCTTGTAAAGGTGTTGTAAAGTCTTGTAAAGGACTTTCATGCTTTTCTAGAACTAATAAGCTCATTTCTCCATAATTCAACATTATAAAATATGTTTAATAACATTATTACATCAATCTAGAAGGTTTTTGAAATCAACTTAATGATAAACTAGTGTTGTAGTGTGATTTACAAATTCACATTGGTTTGTGTTCCTTCCTAGGCTGTGGACATCATTTTAGTGTTGTAAAGCGTATTAAACCACACATTCACATTGATTTATGTTTCCCAAGCCCTATTTTTCATTCACATCATCATTAATAGGCCCCTCTTAACCCATATTGTGCATCCCAAGGCTTAAATTGATCAAATACCTAACAAGATTACATTTTAGACCTTGTTTCCTCATTCCTTGGCATCTGAGCTATCAAAATAGCCCCTGTGGTACCCATTCACCATGAATGGAAAATGAGTCCCATCTAGGTGGGACCCATTCACCATGTGTGGTAAAGGAGTCCCATTTGGCTCAAATTTTGACCTTTGAGTGGGAAGAAAGTGAAATTTGAGTTTAATTTTGCTTGATGTCGGCCTGTGATGAGGCATGAATGGGTAACTAAGGCACAAGTGTGTATAAATAAGTGTTTTTCTCCTCATTTTACATCTCTCTCATCAATCCATTCATCCATTCTTCATCATTCATCATCTATCTTCTATCTCAAGTCAAGCAAGCTAGGGATTTCCCAGTGCAAGTCATCAATTTAGCTTCCTAAGACATTAAAGGACATATTCTACATTTTATGTTGCTAATTTTCAACATAATTCATCATGGAAAGGTAATATACTCCATTGTTCCATGCTTCATTACAACTTTTAATCATTTTGGTTTAATTACCCAAATGTGTTTGACTAAGGAAAACCTCCATGCCCTAACATTCACCATTTCTTCTTCTCTGATTCTGTGTTTGGAGATTTAGGTCCCTTGAATGATTTGAAATAATTGAAGATAAAGTTGCAAGGTTATTAAATTCTTATCCTCATTCAACAATTCAAAGAATCAATAAAAAGTCACTTTCAGACCCGAATCCAGCAGTTTCAGAAGCGGACACCTGCAGGAAGTAGAAGTGTAGATCTAGATACACAGAATCAACTCCAGATTTTTTTGATTCCTATAGGTGGAATAATTCGCCACCCATGGTGAATGAATCCCACCTATAGGCCTGAAAAGTGATTTTTTTCAGAATTTAGCTCCCGGCAGTCAAAAACATATTTCCAAGACTTTTCATTAGAAGCAGAACTGATTCGCCATGCATTTTGAATCAGTCCCAGTGGTCATTAATAGTGATTTCTAGGACATTCTAGAACTCTCCAGTAATAGAAATCTGCCTCTAGGTGCACTTTGATCAGTCTCATCAATTTTTGTTATCATTTGTTTAAGTTTCTAGTTCACTTTTGTAATCTACATTGTGTTTTCAAACATCATTTGCTTCTTAGGTTTTGGATTCATAATCAATCAATTACCTAGCTTAGGTATACTCAAATCATCTCATTCATCTTTAATAGCATAACACACATCTTAATTTGAGTGAAACTCCTAGATTTTAGGTGTACGATCTATCTCTTTCCATTAGGTGAAAGACCCTAATTGAGTAAAAGAGACCTAGCATTCTATGCCCACAAAATCTATGGTTCATTTTGGTGAACCTGATGGTTCATTAGGTTCACTTGTGTTTTCCTTTTGGGGATGATGCAAAGCATTGAGACTACAATGTATCTTCCATGTTGACCCAAAATGTACTTTCCTTTTTCTTTTGTTTTCGCTCTCTTTCTGTCATTCTTCTAGTTCTATGTGCTTTGTGGAATGATGAAAATTATGAGCTCTTTAATAAAAACATTACAACAACGAACATACTAACCCCAAATCCATAGATCCCTTATGTTTTTGGTGTTTTTTCTTTTCTAGGGGGGAAACTCCCTTTCTTTCATAGGGTTTTGTCTTGTTTTCTTTTTGTATTTCTCTTTCTACTTTAAAGTAATTTCTCACAAAATGATGCGTAGGAATTCCTTTAAAGTGGGGGGCATACATTACCATAATTCATTTTCATTCTTGGTTCCTAGTGTAGCCTTGTAGTTTATGTGATGCATTCATCACTTTGTGGATGGCATTGGGTGTGATGTCCTTCATAAGTGTGATTTATCTCAACATATTACATTCCTCTTGGTGGCTTGATGTGACACACTACATCCCCTAAGTTATGAATATACTATTCTTTGATTGGTCCTCTCTTGGAGACATTTAACACAATGTTCCCTAAGTTATTGACCTTGCATGAACTAAACAAGGCTCCTTTGAAATTCTTTTACATTTTTACATTTTTATATTTTTACATTTTGCATTTTTACCACCTTGCATAACACAACTTGCATGACTATGGTACCTTTTTTGTTTATTCATAACATTTTATTTTTCCTTGTGGAACCTTATTAAATTTATTAGTAGGTATAACTTATATATGGTTGAGTGGGAAGCCCACCTAGTGCCATGAATTTTCCCCATATCCACCATTGTGTTTGTGAGTGCATACCAACTAGCATATGTATCTTACCTTTTTGGGATTTCTCACCCCATGGACAGCTAGTTCTGTGGCCCCAGAGTGAGTACATTTTGGATTTCTCACCCCGCAAACAACTAGTTTTGTGGCCCCAGAGTGAGTATATTTGGGCCTTCTCACCTGATGGACTGTCATGTGTTTACTCTCCCCAAAGTGAGTACACATTCTCTTTATCAGCCTAGATCTAATCCACAACTAGTTGGATTGATGATCAAAGCTTCATTTGATTCTTTACACTTGTGCATTCTTTTGTCCTTATGTTTGTCATGGGATCTTCATCTTGCGGGCTTGATCATCCCTCTTGATCATTGTCATTCCATCTTGATAATGTAAGTGCATTTGAACCCTCCTCTTGATGTTCATGGTTGCTTTAGTGTGAGTTCGAAGCAAGTTCATCCTCTCACTAAAGTGGGGGCTAAATGTGCCATAGAAAAATGGAACCTTGTCATTTTCATGGCCTTTAAGGTCTTGTTTCATGGTGTTGGAACTATGTTTCTATGATTTTATGTTGTAACATGGCTTGAACATGCTTATTTAGGTACTAAAACTCAAAGAACGATGTCTTGTGAAGGTGTTGTGAAGAGTTGTCAAGCATTTCTACATTCTTCTAGACTCTATTCATTACAATTCACATAAAAATCACATTTTCATCACTGATAAAGTCCTATTTTGAAGTGTTTTAAAGTCTTGTAACAAGCTTTCATGCTTTTCTAGGAATATTTTCACTATTTATCCCTTTCTCATGCTTTATTTAGTCCCTTTATGCCCTCATATGACTTAATTAAGTGTATTTTTTATTATATTATCCTGAAAAAAAACATTAAATACAACATATTTCCTAACACATATTTTGAGGTCTTAGGTGGGACCCATTTGCCATGGGTGGAGAATAAGTTCCCCTTGGCTCCAAATTCAAAAAAATTATAATTTCATTTCAGGATTTTATTCAAAATCACTTGATGTCAGCCTATGATGAGGTATGAATGGATACTAAGGCACAAGATTGTATAAATAAGTGATTTTCACCTCATTTTACATCTCCTACAATCTTGTCATTCAAGCATTCAATTTCCTAAGACATTCAAGAAATCTTAAGCATCTTGCAACATCTTTTCAAGAACTATTCAAGCACTTTAAAGAAGCCATTGACATCACTTCAGACTTGCATTATCAAGGGTCTGGTAAGTGTAGATGGTGAAATATGAAAATTGATTTAAAACTCCAACACACACTCTTAGCATGGTCAGTTATTTAAAACAAACTACACAACAACATCTCTGTGAAATAATCCAACATGCTTCACATTGCAAACACAATAAAAAAATAAACTAATTGAGACCATGAAAAACATGGTGCATACCTATTCCATAGTGGATTGTTGCCACTTTGATATGAAAAGCAACCCTTTCCCAACCCTTTGACAAGATAAATGATGAAGATGATATGAAAATGCTATGAATTCAAATGACAGTAATCGAGTTGTGCATAAGATTGTGGATTCAAAATGCATAACTTGTGGATCCAAAATGAGAAGAAAAGCCTCTTATTTATCGATGAAATTGAGAGAAGAAGAGGCAAAATGGATGAATGTGGGACTAATCTTCAATCAATGGCCAAATGCCACTTGTCAAGATGTGAGAGGATGAAGGATGAGCACATTTTGATGAATGTGCCAATAAATGATATTAGGTGGATTTTCAAATTTGTGAAATGACAATATTGAGGGGGATGAAATAAATTCCTTAAATGCCACTTGGCTCAATGCACAAGGACATGTAAGAGGCATAAACGCCTTGTTGGAAGGACACATCCCTTTTGGAGGGATTTTCAAATTTGGAAGAATGTTCTCTTTTTATGCCATGTTGAGGGAAATTAGAAGAATTAATAAATCAAAATAAATGATTTATTGTGCAAGTTGTAAAATCTAGAGAATTAGGGGATTAGATTAGAATTAATCATGATTTGATTAGTTTTAATGGAGGTTAGTTGATTGTGACATTGAACTTAAATATTTGGATTTATTTAAATTAAATGAGAAGATAAAGAACAATAGAGATTTAATTAAATATTTGTATTTATTCAATTAAATGAAGGAACTTTTAGAAGATTAATTAAATAAAATTTATTTATTTAATTAAAGAGATGAATTTAGAAGATTAATTAAATAAAATTGATTTATTTAATTAAAGAGAGAACTTTAGAAGATAAATTAAATAAAATTGATTTATTTAATTAAAGAGAGAACTTTAGGAGATTAATTAAATAAAATTGATTGATTTAATTAAAGAGAGAATATGATGATTTAATTAAATAAAGATTAGTTTATTCAATTAAAAGAGGAATTCAATGAATTTGATCAAATAAGGATTGTTTAATTAAATACCTAGCAAGAAGGATGATTAAAGAAGAATTGGTGTTAGTAGGTCGGAATCAAGCATTCATTATTAATCAGGATAAATTACGTGTTTACATTTTGCCCCACTTTGAAGCAATGTACCTGCTGCATTGGTTCAAAGAATAAACTACCAAGATCAAAATTCAAAAAAAATCTGATTTTTTCGGATGGCCCAGTGAAAAGAAGTATACTGGTACATTTCCCCCTCGAGAGATTGAGTGAAAAGTTTGATTTGAGGGTTGTTCTCACGAAAAAGAGGTTCAAGATGAATGTATGGATGGTTATGATGTTGATGCAAATGAGATGGTTTAAGATGCTTAGAATAACCAATCTATATTATCCTAAACAACTTAAAATGATGATGCCTATATGATTATGCAATGAATATTTTATGGAAATGTATGGTTTATGAGATGCTTAGACTAATAGATCTATATTATGCAATGATGAAAATGTAATGCATGTGAATGATATGTAGCATGTTGATGGTTTGTGGATGTAGGATGGATGCATTGGTGATGATGATTAACTATCATGGTATGATGTTAGCGTGGAAGAAAGAGCATCCAACAAGGCCATGATCTATGAGACTTTATTAGAGATGATGATAAATGATGATGCTTATTAGGAATTGGGACTTTAAAAGGGCTACTTACATTATGTTTGATAACACACATAGATGTAATGCATCAAGGTATAAAGAACTAGGATGGCATTGCACCTAGTGTGATGGAATTTGAATCAACAATCAAATAGGAGTATCCTCATTCACACCTGGCATATGGAACCTTATTCAAAATACAGTTCAGATATTCCAAACATCTCAAACCAAAACATAGGAAGGCTTGCCTTCCTATGTGGTCATCAAGACACTTCAAACACCCTCCCTACACCCGAACAAAGCACACATGAATGGGGTTATATTACAAGAGTATCCAACAAGCACAACAGATAAAAAGATAATGATTGTTGCCCCATTCCTTTCTCTCTAAATCCCTTTGTTTGGACATCATCGAGAGGTCAAAGAAATTAGCACAATAAGATAAGTCAAAAAAAATAAAATCAAGTAAATAAACAAGTTGATGTTCTTCATACCTCTAGCCAAGACTAAACTAGGGTGATGCCTGATGTTGATGTCCATTGTAGGAAGGGTGCATCCTAGGACATGATGATATCAGATAATTGATTTGGGACTAACTGGATGATAGGCTATTGACACAAAGAGTTGACCAACTTGTTTACATACTAACCTAGACTTGAGACCTTGACATTTTGAGTTTTCACTTTTGAACTGCTAGACTTGTTTCTGATTGTTTCACCAAAGGTTGGGGGTGGCAATGATTTATTATGAGTGATCTTTATTTTGGTTGAAAGTGAGATGGGATGAATGGATTTTTTGAACTATTTGGATGTTTTTGAAATTTTTTGAGGCTATATTTGGTATTTTTGTGTTTTTGCAAATGTTTTGATTTTCAAAATTTCTAATGTTTTGGAGTTTTCTTAGACTTTGACCAAGAGACTAACCTAAAGGCCTATCCTATAGACCTTGAGGGCTAATTTATAGATGAGCCTTGCCTACGTTATACATGCAGAGACCATGTAGTTCAACTAACATAGACTTGATTATTGATGAGATATGAACAAATGGATTGCCATTTTATTATGATAGACTCCTAAAGGACTGACCTAATTGTCTCAAGGGATGATAAAAGATCAACCTTTCATATATTGAAATGTCAAAGATGACATAGTTTGACAAGACGACTTTGTTCTTGAATTTTTGACTTTTTGGACCTTTTTTATTTGATGAATACGTAGTTATCTATATTAATTCAAATATAAAGATACATTTTCACAAAAAAAGGGTGGGTGGTAGAAAGGCACACCCCAAGAGTCAAATGGGAAATTCCCATAAAATTAACAGATCATGTGGGCTAAGCCCAGAAGTCCAAAATTACAAAGTAGATAAAAAGGCCATTAAGTAGCTAGAGCAGTGCCAACAGAGCCAGGAGGGTCTCTGTCATCCCAATTTTTCCCCCATACTTTAGCTGGGTCTGGAGTGATGTCAAGAGGAAGACCCCAACCATCATCAACATCTTTTTTCTCTTTATCTTCTTCCTCGCGTCGGGGCGAGATTGCAAGCGCCAGACGTGGGAATGTTTTACCAGTGACTGGCCAACCAGAGCCAGAAGCAGGAGGATCATCAGAGGGCCACCCAAACCACCACCACCGCTCCTCGAAGCACCACCAGAAGGCCACCCATAGCTAGCCTGTGGCAGAGGAGAACGGTTTCGTCGAGGAGTGTCAGAATCCCACCGAGGCAGGGGCTGTGAATGGGGATGCGCAGAGCCACTCCGCTGTCAGCCCCTGGAGGGAGACCAGCCGCGGGAAGAGGTGGGTGAAGCAGGGACCCAAGCAACAGTACAAGGGGCATTACCCCAGTGGTCGTGAGAAACCTCAAGTGCAACTTTGTTAGCTTGCACTTGAACCTGTAAAATCACATTAGAGAAAATCATAGCTTTAGCATATAAAGATACATGAATATCCATTTGAGTATGTGAGAAAATGCAAGGATTTATGTCTTTCCAAATATTGAAGAGAATTTCCACCCTGAAAGTGTGCCAAAGATGGGTGAATTTTGTAGGAAATCTAGGAGAATCTCCTAGCAACACCATATGCCAGGAAAAAGGTTATGGCCGAAAGGGCCAAAAATTGTCATGAATCCAAGTCCAAAGCTGTTGAGCTCTTGGAAAAAGCCAAAAAAGATGCTTAAAACTCTCAGCTTTCCCACAAAAAAGGGAAATGAGGGTCCTAGACCCCTAGGTGAATTAGCCGAGAGCCCACAGGCAAGCCTTGAAAAAGAATACACTAGGCAAAGTGGGAAAGCTTCAGCTCAATACTTACAGACCAAGTGGCAGCAAATCTTTTACACCAGACATGAGCGGGAGATTGAAGAAGCCACCTCTTGTTCAAACTCTGAATCATAGGAAAATGTGGTGAGAGCCACCTATAACCAAGCCGAGGCTTGTAGTTCCTAAAAGGGGTGTCTGTATACCACTTCCAATCTTTCCACCAAGGTTTGGTTCCATGAATTCCAACCTTATGAATCATTTCAGCAGGAATTGCATTCACCAGACCATCATAAGTAGCACGGTCCTAGTTATGAAGTTTGTACTGGGCATGAAAAACTTCCCAGGACATAATATGCATGGTGGGTCTGGAAAAGATTTGTTGCAGGGTCTGGATACTCTTTTTGTGAAACCTGAGTGCCTTAAGCCTAGGTGACTTAGCCAATGGCTGAACATTGCTAGCAAAAAGAGGCAAGTAGAGCCAACCCAACGGAGCCATGGTTTGACAGCTTCCCAGGCCTGCCAGATGCTTTTGGCCACAAAAGTCCCAACAATCTGGACTTGTTCATCCATGACCAGAAGGGTTTGAAAGCCAATCCGCTTCTAGGAAGGTCTATGAACAGGGAAGCCAGATTGAATATTATGCCTGAGAAGAATTTTCCAGGCCTCGTCTCCAGTAAGGGCACGAATAATCCATTTAACACACAGAGCAGTCCCTTGTCGTTGAGTAGACAACAACTCAAGACCTCCCGAGTCTCTAGGAAGGCAACAAAATTCCCAACCAACATGATGAAACCCTCTGTGAGATTCATAGGAAGCCTAGAGAAAGTCACGAAGTGGCTTCTCAAGCTTTCCATAGGAAGTTTTGGAGGGGGCCCAGCAAGAAGAATAATAAACATGGGTGGTCGCCAAAATTTTAGAACACACCTAGAATTTCCCTGCTAAAGAGAGGGGCTTGGTAACCCAATAAGCAAACTTTTGTTCAACTCTAGAGAGCACGACTTGCCAAAGCTTAGCCGGAGATGCCTAAAAAATAAAGGGAATGCCCAGAAATAAAAAAAAATCACCAGGCCCAATCCACTTCCATCCATACTATTGCAGCCATAGCGGAGAGGGCAAGATAGATTGTCAGTAACACAAAGTCTTATGCCACTAGATGGAAGAGCTGAAAGCAAGAAAAAAGGTGTTAAGACACTCAAGAGCTGCTGCAATGGATTCTTCGTCCTCCAGAAGGGAGAGGAATGAGTCATCAGCAAAATGGCCATTAACAAGCTGAGCCTGAGAGTTGGGTAGAGAAATGCCCTTGACCTGCCGCTGGGAAACCACATTGGCCAAAAGGTAACCAAAACCCTCGGCTGTAAGCACATATAAGGAGGGGGCTAGCGGACACCCTTTACAAATGGAATGAAAGAGTTCAAAAGCAGAGGATTGATGGCCATTGATGGTGATACAAACTGAGGCATTCACAAAGAGAATTCGAACAGATTGAATGAAATTAGGCCCAAAACCCAAGGTTTGTAGCATATCAAGAATAAATGACCATTCAATGCTATCATATGCCTTGGAAAAGTCAATCTTAATGAACATGGATTTCTGGTTTGAGAATCTAGCCCATTCCATGCCTTCCCAAATAGTGATAATATTATCCAAAATAAATATGGATTTGATAAACCCAGTTTTCTCCAGGCGCACAATCTGAGGAAGAAGATGGTGGATTTTAAGAGTCAAAGCCTTGGCGATAATTTTGTAGGATACATTAAGAACCACGATAGGTCTCCAGTTGCAAATGTCTTCTGGGTCACCCAGTTTAGGTATGAATTTTATGTTACCTTTCTTAATTAAGTTACCTAGAGAATTTTGACCTGTTTTGAATTTTGAATGTTTTCAATGTTTTTGGAATTTTTTGGTTTTATGAATGTTTTTGGATTTTTGGATTTTCTGATGTTTTTGGATTTTTTATTTTTGGGAAGACTTCCAAAATATACATGAATCTAATCCAACAAGATCATGGTCCCAATGTGAATCAATAGACTACTCCGATAGAGGCAAGACAAACTGACCTTGAGAATGGGCTGAGTAGTACTAGGAGGGATCATGAGGTGAACACAGGACCAAGCTATGATGTGGACATGGATGGGTTGTGGATGGAGATATGAAATGTGATGGATGATGCAGAACGAGTCGTGAAGATCCTGGTGGATGGAAAGTGCTTATTTACACAAGGTGCATGTCTACTAGGTTTTCACCAAGGTACTTGCCCAAAGCACCACCGAAGTGGTTTTCACTAGAGGACTATTTTTCTCTTTACTATTTTTAATCCTTTTTTCTGCTTTTTTGAATTTTTTCTTTTTGATTTTTTTCTTGTCATGACGACACCTATTTTCTAGGTTTTCATCAGGGTAACCATTTTTTCAAGACATTTTCTGAGTTTTTTGTTTTTTTTTTATACCTTGAAAGATTTAGGCATAAATTTTTTTGAGATGGGAGTTTTTCATGGGCTCCTGCAAAGGCTCACCTTCCAGTGTTGATAACTAATATGCCCCTGACTTGTAACTTGTTGTGATGAAAAATTGTCCTGACCAATTACCTTTGTCGTTTGGGTTTGGTACGTTCTTCTACCTAGAAGGTCCTCCTCTTGATCTTCTTGTTATAGTTCTGCTTGAGGTGGTTCTGCTATACCTACAAATGGTTTAAGGCATCCATTCACCATTCATCTAGCAATTCAAGCTTGTTCAGTCTTGACACCTGATATTCCTCCTCTGTGATGAGATTTTACAGTGTTATTTTTAGTTATGGGAGCTCGATCTCGATGGGTAATATGGCTTCTGATCCATAGATGAATGAGAAGGGGGTGGCACCTCTAGGTGTGTGGATGCTTGTTCGATAAGCCCAGAGGGTGGGATTTAATTGCAAGTTCCAATCACAACGAGCTTCATTGACAATTTTCTTGAGGATTTTTAGAATGGTCTTGTTTGTAGCTTCAGCTTGGCCATTTCCCTAGAGAAAATACAAGTTGGAAAAGCGATGTTGGATTTTGAATTTGTAGCATAGGTCACAGACATCCTGATTTTTGAATGGTGTCCCATTATTTGAGATAATGGCTTGTGGAACACCATAGCGGCATATTAAATAGTTCAAGATGAACTTGGATATCTCCTTTACAGTAATGTAAGTCATTGGTATGGCTTCCACCCACTTTGTGAAGTACGCAGTGGTAGTAATGATAAAATTGTGGCCACTGGATGAGGTGGGGATGATTTTCCAATGAGATCGAGGCCCCATTGTGAAAAGGGCCAAGGTGTGACAATAGGGTGGAGCTCTTGAGCTGGTGCATGGATGAGGTCCCCATGCTACTAACATTCTAGACACCTTTTGACAGTCATGTGCTTCTATTTCCATAGCAGGCCAATAATACCCCATCCTCAACAATTTATTGGCCAAGGTCATACTGCTTGAGTGCAAACCACAAATGCCATTATGTACCTTGGTTAAGGTGGTCAATTCCTCCTTAGTGTTTAAGCAACGTATTAGGGTTCCCTCAATGCTCCTATGGTAAAGGGTATCTCCTAGGATGACAAATCGAGATACTTTATTGACAAAGGCTTTCTTAAGGTTTGAGGGTATGTTAGCTGGGATCACTCCTACTCTCAAATAAGTGTAAATATCATGGTACCAGGGATCACCAGGACCAATGATTTCGCACACAAATTCAGACTCTGGTACCTTGAATGTAGGCACTAGAAGTTGTTCTACAAGGAATTTTTGCTTGGGGACATTGTGTGGGATCTCTAGGAGTGATCAGATGGTAGCCATTGCATTTGCAACTCTATTGCTTGCTCTGGGTAACTACTCAAATGAGATTTCAATAAATAATTCCTTAAGGCTTTCCACCAATATCTTTTATGGAGTTAGCTTGTCGTCCTTTGTTTCATATTCATCGTTTACTTGATTAATCATGAGTTATGAATCCCCATAGAATTTAAGTGCCATTATTTTCCATTGCACTGTTATTATTAGCCCTATGACCAGAGCTTCATATTCTACTATGTTATTCATGCAAGGGAACAACAACTTGTATTATTTTGGAATGTAATCCCCTTGTGGGGTGATCAAGAAGATCCCTACTCCTGATCCATGCTACATGTAGGATCCATCAAAGTATAATTTCTAGTGATCTGCTACACTTACATTGAAAATTGATTCATTAGGGAATTCTGAGATAAGGGGATTTTTCAAGTAGATGGGTGCCTCTGCTAGTTGATCTAAAATTGCTTGCCCCTTGATGACCTTTCATTCCACATATTCTATGTCATGTTCTGTGAGAATCATAACCCACTTTGTTGTCTGCCTTGTAAGCATTTCTTTGGAAGGTAGGTACTTAAGGGGGTATATCTTTGTGATAAGCTTTATTTGATGGGCGAACATGTAATTCCTTAAATTTTGTGCTACAAATACAACTGCTAGACATGCTTTCTCAATGGAGGTTTAGTTCAGCTCATGACCCACCATGGTTCTGTTGATATAATAGATAGATCTTTCTTTTCCATTTTCATCGTACTATGCTAAGAGAGCATTGAGAGCTACCACTATTGCTAATATGTATAAGATCAGAGGCTTGCCTGGAATCGGTGGCATGAGGACTGGTGGCATGAGTAAGTATTCTTTGATTTTATTGAAGGCTTGATCAAACTTTTCATCCCATTTGTACGCTACCCCCTTGTGGAGTAGGTGAGAGTAGGGGACTGCCTTGTCTGCTAATTGAGCTATGAATCGGTGGATGGACTGGAGCCTTCCTTGCAAGCCTCTCAACTATTTCAATGTTTTAGATGCCTCCATCTTGAGGATTTCCTTTACCTTAGCGGGATCTATTTCAATTCCTCTCATAGACATAATGTATCCCAATATATTACCTAAATGTACGTTGAAGATGCATTTCTTTGGATTAAGGCAGACTTTGTATTCCTCCAATCTATCGAAGATGGCACTCAATGCTACTATGTGGTCCTGCCTCTTTCTGTATTTTGCTAATATGTCATCGACATAATCTTCCATAGTCTTATGGATCATGTCATGAAATATTAATGTCATGGCCCTCTAATATGTTGCTCCAACATTCTTTAGGCCAAACGACATCATGTTGTAGTAATATGTCCCCCATGGACAAGTAAAAGTTGTTTTATGTTGGTCATCTTTGGCTATCATGATTTTGTTATACCCAGAGAATCCATCTGTTAATGAAAGAATCTCATGTCCCATGGTCATATCTACAATCATATCAATGTTAGGAGGTGAGAATCATCCTTGGGACATGCCTTGTTTAGTTCTCTAAAATCTATGTAGATACGTATGCCCCTAATGGGTTTTGAGATGGGTACCAGATTTGATACCCACTTAGAGAGGTTTTCACCATCAAATATGTCCTAAATTTTTTCTTTTATCAGGTCAGAGAGTGCCATGGTGTGGTTTTCACTCAAGGACTTAGAGATTATTCTTAGTTTTTCACTTTTGCAACTAAATGATTCAATCATTTCCCTATAATAGGCTTGTGTGTCCAGTATGATGTCAAACCCAACCTTGTGATGTTCGTATGGTATGGTATCTATTACTCGCATGAATTCTAAGAGTGCCTCATCATTTTTGAAGGTGTCCAAAATTGGTGGTCCTTGTTGGTTGTAATCGATGAGATAGGGGTAGACTAGGTTTATTTCATGGGTTTAGTAGTCACTAGACTCAAAAGAAAAGGTGCTAATCATGAGTAGGGAGGTATCTTCGAAAAGCATGGGAAAGTCGGTTATGGGATCTTCCTCACTACATACATCTAAGACTTGATCTATGGATATGTGTATTTTATGGGTGGGTGTCAATTTCCGAGGAGGATTTTGTACCTTCTTAACTAGGAAACTTTTTCCAAGTATGGTCACCTTTGGAGAGGTACATCTGAGGCTAATATTTCTCATATGCATCTCAAGAATGAGAGGTGCCAAAATTCCATTGTCATTTTGTCCAAGATTTATGTTTATGTCATAGCCCATGGTGAGCATCATTTGTAAGCCTTTACTGCTATCATCCATAGGTAGGTCAGTTGTTGGTCAGTTGTCTTTGTACAAAAGGTTTTATGGGTCTTCTTCTATTACTTCCCGACCTAGGTCTCCCTAACTCTTGAAGCTGGAGGAGCCTGCTTTGAAGGTTTGGGATGATTCTTCGGCTACTTGGGGTTGTCCATGCGATCTAGGAGATTGTGGTAACTCTCCCACCATAGAATCACTTTTCTTCATTTTGTAATTCCCACATTCATCATCTTCGACAATGACCTTGATTTCAGAGATATCAAGAATAGTGGGTGTCTCTATCTTAGAAGTGGAGGCTAATGTAGCTAGGTCTACATATGGAGTGGTGGGGCCTTCATCATTCTTTAGAATTTGAGGGATTTTATAATATTTGGCTTCCAGGCTTTCCAATGGCATCCTCTGAGAATCCTAGATTTGTTATTAACTTGAGGGAAAAAATGTTAAGAACTGCACCCCCATCCACTAAAACCATTTTGACTTTATTTTTGTGAACCAAGACTTCAAGGTGAAGAGCATGATTGTGAGATGGCTGGGAAGGAAAGTCCTCATTGGAAAATGTCAGGAGGCTTGGAGTGGTGATATTTTTTACCGTAGCTTGGAAATTGTCAGCATCTAGATCGGTAGAGACGGTGGATGAAGATAATGCTTCTTCTAGGATTTTCTTGTGGGCGGGGGATATCTTCAATAACTTCATGAAAAAAATCTAAGTGGGAGTCCTTTTTAGCTGGTTGAGGGCATTGCAACCATGAGGGATGGATTTTGGATTGGAGGTGGATGCCCTAGGTGGTTGTGATGGCCTAGCGATGGTGACTTTGGCACCACGTGTGGTGACTCCATAATCAGCTTTTCCCTTGATATTAATGATAGTGACAATTTCCTCAATGGATGCAACAACATGGTCGTACACATGCTTTAAATTTCCATACTTTTGTTTTCCATGATTGCCTCCCTATTTATGATCCAACATCAAATTCATGTATATTTTCAAGTCCTAATTTCCAGCTGGTTGCTCAATGTTTATAATCATGTCATCAATGAGGTCCTGAAATATATTTTTCAACCTCATGCAATTGTTAGTGGTGTGCCCCTTGATTTTTTGAATATCACAAAGGTGGTTCTCATTGTACCAAGTTGTTTTCACTTGGGGTTCCTAATAGTTCTCATAAGTGGGGATCTTGATTAGATTTTCATTTACCAATTTCTTCATAACTGCCTCGATTGGTTTCCCAAGGGCAGTGTACTTCTGCTTGGGGGGATTTTTGTTTCATGGGGATGGTCCCCCTTGATTATTTAGGTTGTTGACCTAATTGTTGGTTGGTTGTTGTTGTGATACCAAGTCAGTTTGCGTCTTATTCCGATCGTTGTTTTGCGGTTGTTGGTAAGTTTGTGTATTTTGTTTCGGAGCATTGATTATGACCTTGGCATCCACCACACCATCATTTGTGACAATTTTGTTCCTTTCCCACATGTAAGGTTTCTCATTATAGCTAGTGGATTGGTGATTGTCTTGTTCTAGATATGTAGGTGTTATCCCTTGTGAGACAAGGGCTCATTTGATATTAAGCACCTTGGATATTAATTGGTCGTATGTGGTGATACCCTGCACTTTAAGATGGAATGCCAAGGTCCCCTCAAGATTGGAAATGATGGTGCAAACTTGGTGTTCCTCTGGCATGGCCCATTTTCTTCTATTGGCCTTGGATCATCATCTTTGCAAGAAGGAAGCGAATGATTCCCCCTTAGATTGTTTAAGAGCCGATAGTTCCTCTAGAATGACATCCATACTGATATTGAAGGCGTAATTTTTTATGAATGCATCTACTATCTCTTGGAACTTTTTGATGCCAGGCAGAAGACAAGAGAACCACTCCCTAGCTTGGCTAGCCAAACTTCAAGGAAATAGCCACATCAGATATGTATCGTCATATGCAACCACCATGCAATGCACTTGGAATTTCCTAATGTGATCTTTAGGGTTTCCTATCCCATGATATTTTTCAAATTTAGGGATTTTAAACCCTTTGGGGAACAGTTTCATTGCAAGGCTCTATCAAACAGATAGGGGCACAAGTTGCTCGATGTCCTAGTGGTTTTCCCTAATTGAAGAGAAAGCACTTTATGTGAGAGCAACTTGATTTGCATTGTCACATCATCTTGCAAATTAGGGAGTGGATTGAATGTGTTTTGGAGTGGTCGAAGTATTTGAGTGATAGGTGGGGTATCAGGTGTATTGGTGGGAATTTGTTGTAAGCTCTGTTGAGACGCTTGTATTTTTTGTTGTGCCAACAACACTTTTTGTTGGTCATGTTGTTGTTGCACCAACAACTCTTGTTGTTGGTCATGTTGTTGTTGTGCTAGCAATGCTTTTTTTTGGGCTAATAATGTTGCTTCTTCCTATGCTTGATATTGTTGCAAGGCTTGTTGATATGTTTATTGTTGGGTTGCTTGCAATTGTGCCTAGTATTGAGCTTGTGCTTGCGCTTGCTGAGCTTGGTATTAGGATTGAGCTTGCACTTGTGCTTGAGCCTAATCTTGTGCCTGTTGGGTAGCTTGTGCAGCCTATGCAGCTTATGCGGCTTGAGCAACTTGAGTTGCTTGTACAACTTGGGCAGCTTGTTGTTGTTGTAATAAGGCTTGGGCTTGAGCAACCTTTTGTGCTTGTTGTGTTTGTTGCACTTATAGTGCAGCTTGAGCTACTTAAGCAGTTTGTTGGGTGGCTAACTATGCAACTTGCTGATTTTGAATTTGTTGAAGCACTTTTTGATAGGCAAGTTGTGGAGCTGCTTGCAATACAATGCTATATTTATTTGTTGTGTTTTATTTTGGTGGCGGTGGTGGAAAACTCAAAATGGTGTTTTTTGTTGTGATGAGAGGCACCATTGGATTGATGATTGGGACTTGTGTAGTGGATGGTGCAATTGATGTGTTTGGTCCTTTAGAGACCATATTTATGGGTGGTGTGGTGATTGCTTGGGTTACTTGGATGGTTGTCATCTATTGCTATGATATTGATGGAAAAGTTGGAGGATTGGGTATGATGTTTTGATTGATAACTGGGGGTTTGTTTTGAATGAGTGGGGGTAAAGGAGGTAGCCCTAAACTGAGAAGTGATGTGGATGTTAAGGGAAAAGGAGGAAATGGTGGGAAGAGGAGTAGTGTGTTTTCTTGATCAAATGATGATGATGAAGAGGGATCAAAGATATCCCTTGGTCCAAAAAACCCACCTCCTCATTGCAAAGTCAGAGGGAGAGTTTGTGTGGGGTGTTGCCACAATAGTGTGTCTCACTTTTGGGATGTGTTGATTTTTTCCTGAAATCATTATTTTTAGAAATATTAATTATTTAAGCCTTGAGAGGCTCCATATAAAGTGTTTTTATTTGAAGAGGGATAGATAAGACCCCCTTAGATCAAAACTCCTTGGATAGAACCCCTCTAGTATTAAATCATACCCACAATGGAGTCTCCTTCACACCTATCAAAATGCTACCAAAATCCTACTTTTTCTTTACCTTTTGAGTGATTAAATAACTTGATTTTAGAATTATTATTTTCAAGATTGTAGCCCTCAAAACAAGCTCTCCAACAAGTATAGTTTTGATATATTTTCATTTTATCATGTATTTCATTTTTAATTTTTACTAAACATAGGTTTTTCTCTGAACATCAAGCTCTTAGTTGTGCAAAGGTGGAAAAATATTAAACCATTGTAAAAAAAAATCAAAAAATACCCTTTCCCTAGGTATTGATGTCCTTTTTTCACTCCCTAAAAAAAAATGGATTCCAATATATACACAACAAGTTAGGTTGTACGATACAGACATATGTCAAAATTATAGTTATAGTGAATTCAAAAACTAATTTTAAAAAAGTATGAAACAAAAAATTATGAAAAAATATCCATTCCTTGGATATTGATGTCAAGAATCTATATTTCAAAAATTAGAATTTAATCCTTTATAGAAAAAAAGGTATGTTGTACGAAACAAACGTTACTTTATGAAAATGTTGTTTTCTATTTAAAACTAGTTATTAAAGGAAATGTTGAAAGATTCATGATTTATTTTGGAAAATTTGAAAAAAAAATAAATTAGAATCTACGCACAAATTTCCTTAAATCACTAGTTCACATCATCTTCAAATTCTTAATGGTTTAGCTACTATAGGTCTCAGAATATGAAGATTTAGCTAAAAAAAATGATGTAAATGTCCATCTTGGGAAAAAAGTGAGACATAGTATTGTGATTTTACCCTATGTTGAGGGTATTTCATGAAATGATGATGATGGGTCATTGGGATATTGAAATGTGAGTGGAACATATGGGTGTAATGGATTTTGGGGGATGGACTGACTCAATATGGTGTTTGCATCCAAATATTGGTTGTTCATGAGGGGGTGTGTTTTTAGTGCATTAAGAAACACATTCCCCTTGTTAATGATAGGTTGATTTGGAGCAATGGATGATGTGATTTGCGGCATGGATTGAGTGATTCTTTGAAATGAGGGTGTGGATGATATTGGGAATGTGAATGATGTTGGGGGCATGATCCCAAGAGGTTGTTACACAATGGTGCTCACATCATAATCGGAAGGGAGTTTAGCCCCTTGTTTTGCTAATTCAAGCATATATTGTGAGGGATGGAGCCTCATCATGGCATTAACAATTCTATGATTTTTGGGATTTTGGACCATTTCAGTGATCTCATCTTGTGTCATCCCTAAGACACTATTTGTGATGTCTTCCACTTAACCTTTCTCTTGATGATCTTGAGGAAGTGGAAGATTGATTGCGGGATTGCTTGCCCCAATGGGATTGATCTTAGAAAAGTTTGACTTAGGTCTCTCAAAGTTGATGTTTCTTTGTTGTTCTCCATGTTCTTCTTATGTTGCGATCTAGTTTGATCCATAAAAATAAGGCTCAAAAGAGAAAATATAGGATTATTAAGGATCAAAGTGTGATGGTGAAATGTGTGAAAGGTGGATGATATGGGTGATTGATCCCTTAGAAAACCTTGAAGAGGATGCTAGACTTTTGGGACTCTCATCATCATCTTATCTTTCTATCATTATCCATTCTCCTCTATCTATACCATTAACTTCTTTGAAATGATGTTACTCGACACAAATCTCATCATCTCGAACATCATCTCAAAGAGGGGCAAAATGTATGCATGTAAAAATGGTCACATTATAATAAGTGTGGTAATTAATTAAATACAAGTTATTTAGTTAAATCTGTAATTCAATCTACATATAAATAAATTTAATTATTTGTTTATATTGTTCACTCTTATAATTCCTCTACCTTAATTAAATAAATAACTTTATTTAATTATTGCCATTTTCCACATTCCTCCTAATTAAATTAAATAAATTTTACAATTTATTTATATTAATTATCATATTATTCTAAGTTTGAATATTTATATTCAAAATGGAATATTCCTCCTCTTCATCTCATAGTTAAATTAAATATTTTAAATATTTAATTTAATGCCTTCTAAATCCATCTCTCTCATATAATTAAATATAATTATTTAATTATGAGAGTTTCTAAATTCATCTTCCCATATAATTAAATAAATTAATTTATTTAATTATGAAATTCATTTCAACTCATTCTTCAAATAGGCAACCTTCCTTCGGATCTGAATGAGAAAAATTGAAGAAAGGAAACCTTCTATCTCTCTCTCAACTCTCAAAAAAATCTCTTACCGTTCATCTTACCAAACTGAATCTCAACTGTTGATCTTTGCCAACTAATCTTTTGCCTTCGAAAAATCTATAAATATAACCTTTCACAAGCCATTTGGATCGAATCTTCATCTAGCATCCTCATGCTGTCAAAATCATTCTTCGATCTTCCATCCATCTCCATCCATCACCTTCGTCACATTGTTATGCTGCAGGAATGAGCATCCAACACTCCTCTATTGTCAACCCTTCATAATCTTTGCATTTTAGTATAATATGCATTTTTATTTCAAATCTTGTTCTTCAGCTGTTCATTTTGTTGAAGCTTGATTTCCTGATTTGAGAGCCATTGGAAACAACAAAACGTTGGAGTTAGAGAGAGATAAGACAATTTTGGGGAAGCTACAGTAACGGTTTGCATATTTTCAGTTTCTTTTTTTAGCTTTCTTGATTTAATGTCTTATTGATATGTGTTTGATTTTCATTTACATTGATACATTTTTCACTCACACATAAAATGGCGCCCACCGTGGGGCCCAAACCCACGAATTTAACATTTTCTATAAGTTTCTGTTGACAGTTTCCGCGTTCTGGAATCGGCTTTTCAGGAAAAATTTGGCGTTTAGGTGCATTCAAAGTTTTCTGACGCGCATACAGGGATTTTAACTTTTTATCTTCCAGGATTTTAACGCGCATCCTGTGACTGTTAAGGCGCATCCCATGACTGTTAAGGTGCATAGAGTAAATGTTCGCGCGCATATAGTCTTTCTTTCCGCATACACAGTAATTATTTTAAAAACATTTAAATCTTTCTTGCGACACATCTAGTTTTTGTTTAGGCGCATATTGCATCTGTTTGTGTGCATATAGCATCTGTTTTGGTGCATATTGCATCTATTTGCGCACATATAACATCTGTTCCGGTGCATTTAGCTTCTGTTCTGGTGCTTATATCTTCTAGCACATAGAGCTTCTATTCGGGTGCATATAGACTGTAACTAAATATAGAATTATGAGTCTGATGCCTTCTGCAGATAGAATTCTCTTTCTTTTTCTGAATTTTAAAATGAAGCAATCTTAGGGTAGCCACATCTAGATAAAATGAAGCAATCTAGGATAGTCACCAAACAATGATTTATGTAGTTAAAATTGAACAATCTATTTTTGGTGAAGTAATATCTTCACTTAGATTAGATCATTTTGATTTGGAACTTAAAAAGAACATCTGCTTGCTTTGACTATGGCAATAGGTCTATGCTCTCCCCTTAACTGGGTGATGAGAATACCAGACTTTCCTTTTCATTTCATGAATTTTACTGCTTTAATTACATCCTTTAGAGAGCCTGCCATAGTGGGAAAAAGTACTCACCCTACGGGAACGACTCAAGTGGGTTCAAGCCAAAGCCAGGCTATTTTGCCCCACTATAAAATTTAAAGAAAATTTGGGGAAACTCTCTTTTGTCGATAGTGTGCAAGATAACCATCCCCAAAGCCTTTGTTCTAAAGGTTGGGAGGTCTCCTGAGGGAGTTTATTATTGCCGCATCGAACGGAAATCCTTACTACGAACCTAGTGTAGTGGTCAGCCGAGTCAGTTGCTAAACATTCTAATAATCACAGTGCAAGGGGAGGGAAGAATCTACCCCCAAGATACTCACCATATAACTGCCAAGGACCATTTGCTCAAGGGATCCAGTATCCACTTCCGTAACTCTGAGTACACGCCTAGAAAATACAAAAACACGGGTGCCCCTTCGGGGGTGACACGGCTGTGTGAGTCGACACAGTTCTAAGATGTGGGCCGTTGATTACTAGAATGACCTACTTGAGCATTTAAGAGTGAGTCTGTCTGAAATTGTCTTTTATTGTGCAAAACCTGTGAAAACATTTGATGAAAAAAATTTTCTTGATCAAACACTTCATGTTAGTATAGGGCTTAAAGAACAACTATTTTAAAAAATGTTTGTTGTGTCTTCCATTACATTAATTCAGATAAAGAGATCATCCAAAAGAAATATGAAGAACAACAACTGAAAGCCACTCAAGAGTTTTTCATACCATTGGTTCAAAAACATTCCCAACACTTTTCCCATGCTTAGAGATTGGAAGTCAACAAAGTTTCCCAAGAAATCATTGTCTAAAAGGATTAAAAATCCCAAGAAACCATTAGGATATAAGAAAACACTGCAAAAGAGAAAATTCTTGTACAAAAGTTAACAAGTCTTGCTTCACTACTGAGGATTTCTTCACAGATATCAGGATTTTGTTAAAGGATTCACTGATGAATATGTTGTAGATCCCTTAGATTCTCGAGCTTATTATCAGAGATTAGCTCTATCACAATGGCATAATCATAACCAACCTCTTGAATTTGACAACGTACCACAACCTTCACTAGAATATCCTTCACAACCCAGCCATATTCTTCAAAGATCTTGAGAGAATTTCTTTAAAAATGAAGATCAAAATCTTTTAGAGTGCACCTTTTAAAACAGATTTCTAATTTTTGGTTCAACTTCCCCAACAGGATTCTGAAATCCTTCATCAATTGGAAGCCACAATCAATAAGTTAGGAACATCCTTGATCATATCATAAGATTCCATATCTTATCAAATCAAGATATCATCACCATCACACTTGTCAAAACCGTGATCTAAGTTTAGAGGAAATTTTCAAAAACATATGCCTATCTTTACAAGATCCCAACACAATAAACTGAAGGATACAATCCAAAAAGAAAGTCATATTCAAAACACTCGAGAAGAAGGAGTAAGCAGTAATCCCCTTTTCAGCATAAATCAAAATCCACTTTTCAACAACAACATGGACAATAGAGAAGAAAATCCTTTTCATAATTACAGAGATAAAAATAAGGTGGATAGTGATGAGGAACAAGATGAAGAATGTCTTAGAGAAGCTGAGCAAGATCCAAAATTCCATAAAGCCATTGAAAAGATCTTGCAACGAGATAAAGAAAAATATTTTCGCTATCTAGCCAAACAAGGGGCTAAATTGCCTCACGACTTTGACACTGAAAAATTGAAAAACAAACCTGAAGAGTCACCCCTTTCTGATCTTAGTGCCTTGACCCAACAAATCAAGGCACTTTAGAGAATTACAAGGGGGAACAACCACAAAGAAGTACACTCTCGAGGACATTTGTCCTTATCCTTTTGACAGAAGTTTAAACATGATTCCTTTTCCCAAGCATTGTGAAATGCCAAAATTTCATCGCTATAATGGGAAAACGGATCCAATTGATCACGTTAGAGACTTCAGAAACCTGACATTGGAATTCGCTCATGAAGATACTTACTTGATGCGACTGTTTCCTAGGAGTCTTGGAGTACACTCTATGGAATGGTTATCTAAGATCACACCTCCCATCAGAACATTTGAAGAATTGATCAACCTATTCATATCACAATATACTTACAACATACAACATCATATCACCATGATAGATCTTTGTAAAGTTGCATAGAAACCTGGTGAACCTTTCATGACATTTCTTTAGAGATGGAGAAGAATGTTTGCCAGATATCCACGTCCTATTCCTGAAAAGGAAAAGATGGTTACTTTTATCAACAGTTTAAATTCAGAAATGAGCTATCACTTGAACTTACATTGTCCTTCTTCTTTTGAGAAAATGATTGAAGATGCCTTAACCATTGAAAATGGTTTGGTCAAAAGAGGCATAATAAAACATGACAAAGAAAATCCTAGCTCATCCAGCCATCACAATAATCAGGACAAGTCCAAATTCTGGACTCGCAACAAAAATATGGTGAACGATGGTGTTGTTGATGTGAATCATGCCTCAATCAAACCATTTGTCCTTAGTGCTCCAAACAGTTGCAACAATAACGTCAACTTGATTGCAAATCACAGAAATAATCCTCCTCCTCAGAGGAACAATACAAATCAACACTCTACTAACCATCAAGGGACTTCAAATAACCAAGGTTACCGAGGAAACAACAATCAAAATTCCTTAGGGAACACTTCAAATTCAAATCCGCAAAGATTTTCATTCTTCTCGAATAGAAGAACTTTTACTTCATTGGGACAATCTTTAGAATCCGCATTCAAAGAGTTGATGGCCAAAAATGTCATTACTTTGCCGCCACAACGAAATTATGAACCCAGTGTAAAGCCTCCATCATGGAATGAGGCATAGTATTCTGATTATCATCGGTGTAAAGGTCATCACACAAACAACTGCCAAGCCTTGAAAAAATCCATTCAAGACTTGATTGACAATGACATCATCACAATAGAAGGAAATCAACAAACCAACGCAGACCACCAAGCATTTCGCAATCCATTGCCCAATTATCAAAAGGGTGAGTCTTCTGAAAAAAATGTAAATCATATCAATGATGATCATATAATTAACCATCTCTATGCAGATGACGAGTGGGTGAATGTCATTAAAGTCAACAAGAAGGTGGAATATAGAGAAGTCAACGCAACAACAAGAGCGCAAGCAAAAGTTGTCTTAAAAGGCGCCTCTTCAAAAACCACTGAACCTCCACCTCAACATCAATATGATTTGGTCAACCAACTTTGGAAAACCCCCGCTCAAATTTCCATTCTGGAACTATTAAAGATTTCCCCAGCCCATAAAGAAATTCTCAAAAAAGCCCTTGTTGAAATGAATGTATCAACTGATTTGGATGTGAATCAATTTCAAGCCATGGTAGGACACTTGTCCTCACCCACTTGCCTTTCATTCTCTAACAAATATGATGTTTCCATAACTCACCCCCATAACTCATCATTGTACTTAGAAGTCATGATTCATAAGTTTCGTATCAGACAAGTTCTAATAGATGGAGGTGCTGGTTTGAATATCTATACCATGAAGTTGGTTAAAGCCTTAGGATTTTCTGAAGACTCCATTGATTTCAGAAGAAAGATTACCATAAAAGCTTATGATGATGAAGAAAGAGCATCCAAGGGTCTAATCATGCTGCCAATCAGAGTGGGCCCTGTTATAAAGAATACTTTCTGTCAAGTACTGGACCATGATCTTGCATATAACATCTTGTTGGGTCATCCTTGGATCCACGAAATGCAAGTTGTCCCATCAACCTATCATCAATGTCTCAATTTTCCTTATGATGGACAAGAAATCATGATACCTTCTGATAATTCCAATATTCAAACTTGTGCTAACATAAAAGCCAGCCAAGACACTTTGGTCCCTAACAATCGAGAAGCTCATGCTAGGACTTCTCTGAAGATTGAAACACAAATCAGTCAATTGACCAATAGTTTTGACAAAAAGATGAAATTCAAGGATCATGGAGTTGGAGAATACTATCTTTGTCTTTCCAATTTACCTACATCACCTCGTTCACATGGACAACCATCTATCAGGGAACATCAAATATCAGCAGCATCAACATCAAAGAAAACACCAATAGAGCCAATCACAAAATTTAATGGACAATTCATCAAAGAAAATTTTCCCATGGAAAATCCTAAGGATACAAAGATTCTAAATTGGCTCTATAAAGATGAAGATGAAGCAATCTCTAATATCAAATTACCCACAAACAAATATGGAAAAGGATATTCAATCATGCAGAAGATGGGTTATGATGAAGGGCCTATCGGAAAAAGGAAGGAAGGAGTAGTTGAACCCATTCACCTCCGTGGACTTGCTGCAAAAGAGAAAACTGGATTGGGTTATGATACTCACTCCAAAGAAAGCACATCCAAACAACTGCATGGCACTGTCTTCGCATTACAAGAAAGTCCAGATTCACAAGAAGCATGTTTGACAACAATTCAAAACTTCTTGGATAACAATTCTGATACAGACTCTGCTGAATATAAATGGGACACCATTTACAATGATGAGTTCTGGAGGGACAAAGAGGTTGATGTAATACACCGGTATGCCCCAATTCTAATTGAAGTTCAAGGTTCAGTGTCCCAACCACAAGAATCTAAACCACAAATTGATTATGATTCTAGTGATACTGAGTCAAATCTAAACAAACAAGACTATCATGAGGACAGTATCATCATTGACCCACCTCATACCTCGTATCCTACGGACCACTCTGATATGACCATAACCATAGCCAACTTCACACAACCTGATGACCCGATACCTTTGATTTATCCTGATCTCATTGATTGGGATTCAACTAAACCTATTGACATACCCATATTTCCAAGTGATGAAGCTATCGTAAACTTCCTTTCCACAGAGGATACAAATGATTGTTCCACCAGCAATTTTTGACATATAGTTTTTGATCAGGAGAGTGTCAAGTCTCCTAGCTGCAAAAGTAAAAACAAAAAAAAAAGATCTAATGGTGAAAACCAGAATATGGCAGTATTAGATCAAACAAAAGATAAAATAAAGAGCGTATCCAATGGTGAAAACCTCTTTGAGGCACCAGACGATGGGAATCTTGACACTCTCCCAGAGCACTAACATGAGCGATCGCCTATTCTGATTGAGCCTACAAATGCTGTCAATCTTGAGACTTCTGACAAACCAAGAATTTTACAGTTAGCTGCATCAATGACAGAGAAAGAAATACCAGAGTTCATGAAATTCTTGAAAGTAAATCAAGTCAATTTTGCATGGTCTTATGCTGACATGCCTGGTCTTGATCCTGATCTTATCATGCATCACTTGTCTATCAAACCAGGGGCCAAGCCAGTGAAACAAAAACTCAGAAAGATGCACCCTCATGTTGCATTATTGCTTAAGGAAGAATTAAGAAAACTCCTTGATGTGGGTTTCATAAGACCAATCGATTATGCAGAATGGATCTCCAACATTGTTCCTGTATCCAAGCCAGATAAAACTGTGAGAATATGCACAGATTTCAAAGAACTTAACAAAGCATGTCCTAAGGATGACTTCCCATTGCCAAATATTGACACTATAGTTGATCTGACAGCTGGCCATGCCATGTATTCATTAATGGATGGTTTTTCTGGATATAACCAAATCAAGATTGTACCTAAAGACCAGGAGAAAACAACTGTCACGTGTCTGTGGGGAACTTATTGTTGGAACGTCATGCCTTTCAGTCTGAAGAATGCTGGGGCTACCTACCAAAGAGCCATGACTACAATCTTTCATGACATGATGCATGTCTTCATGGAAGATTATGTGGATGACATATTGGAAAAATCATACACCAGAGAAGGACATCTTGAAATATTATCCAAAATATTTGCAAGATTAGAGAAATTCAAAGTTCATCTTAACCCTAAGAAATGTGTTTTTGGGGTCAAATCTGGAAAACTCTTGGGGTATATTGTTTCAGAAAAAGGAATTGAAGTAGATCCGGCCAAAGTACAGGAAATCATGGAAATTCCTCCACCAAATAACATTAGTCAATTAAGATCATTGCAAGGATGACTTCAATCTATACAGAGGTTCATTGCACAATTGGCCGATAAAAGTTTACCTTTCACACATCTACTGCATAAAAATGTTCCTTTCAAATGGGATGACAAATGTGAATTGGCATTTCAACAAATCAAGCAGTATTTAATGACCACCAGTTCTCATACCACCAAATCCATACAAACCACTCATCTTATATATTGCCGCAATAGAGACATCTCTGGGGGCACTGCTAGCACAAGAAGACTTTATAGGAAAGGAACATGCAATCTACTACATCAGTAGAACACTAACAAGTCATGAGCTAAATTACACTTCTATTGAGAAGGCTTGTCTAGCAGTAGTCTTTGCTTCACAGAAATTTCAACATTACATGGTAACCCATACAATCAATCTGGTTTCAAAGATTGATCCACTCAAGTATTTGTTAAGCAAAGCTTCATTAACAGGAAGGTTAGCAAAGTGGGTAATGATTCTGAGTGAGTTTTACATACATTATGTTGATCGCAAGGCAATAAAAGGACAAGTTATAGCTGATCAATTAGCTGAAGCACCACTACAAGTAGATCATCCCCTACACATTGAATTTCCAGATGCTGATGTCTTTACTGTAAAATCTAAACAACCATGGTCTTTATATTTTGATGGTTCTTTCACTCAACATGGATCGAGGGTAGGCATACTTTTCATCACCCCTCAAGGACACACCATTCCTCAATCATATAGGTTGATGTTTCCATGCACCAATAACATAGCCGAATATGAAGCATTAATCACCGGACTTAAAATAGCACTAGAATGGAGAATAACAGAATTACAGGTGTATGGTGACTCACAATTGGTCATCTATCAGATCAATAATGACTATCAAACCAAAGATGAGAAACTATTACCATATAAAAAGATGGTTGATGATTTCAAGAAATATTTTGTGGACATAAAATTTACACAAATTCCAAGGCTTGATAACAAAGTAGCTGATGCCATGGCTACAATCACATCATTGTTATAGCTCCTAGAAACTCAAAATCGTTATGAATTTCTGGTGGAACAATCATTTACACCTGCCTATGATACACCTGAAAGCCAAATAATTTTCTATTTGGTAGGATCCGATTCACCTTGGTACGAAAAAATTTATGCCTATCTCAAAGATGATATTTTACCACCCGGTTTATCCCATAACCAAAAATGCAACTTTATCCGCCAATCCGCTCGTTACGCCCTTATCTCTAACACCCTTTACCACCATGGTCTTGATGGTACTTTACTCCGATGTCTTGAACGTAAGGAATCTAACAAAGCTTTACAAGAAGTTCATGGTGGTATCTATGGTACTCATTTGAGTGGACTAACCTTATCTAAGAAATTGATTAGAATGGGTTACTACTGGCCTACAATGGAGAGGGAATCATTCACTTTTGTGAAAACATGCTCAAAATTTCAGATTCATGGGAATCTCATTCATGCTTCTACACAAGAACTTCAACCATTCACGCCAACCTGGCCATTTTCTCAATGGGGGTTAGATCTAGTAGGCAAGATTCATCCTTTTTCATCAAATGGACATAAATTCATCATCACGGCAATAGAATATTTTACCAAGTGGATTGAAGCAGTCCCTCTTACTAAAGTTACCAGCAAACAAATATCATCATTTATACTTAACTATATTATTTTTCGGTATGGCATTCCCAACTCCATTATTACAGATAATGGACGTCCATTCAAAACTCAGGATGTTGATGAACTTTGTGAGAGATTTCACATACATCATAGATACTCAACACCTTACTATCCATAAGGGAATGGCCAAGCAAAGGCCTCAAATAAAACAATATTGAAAATCTTGAAAAATAATGTGAATGCTTCAGGGAAGGATTGGCATGTTCAACTCAATCCCGCCTTATGGGCCTACAGAACCAGTGTCCGCACACCCATAGGAGCAACGCCATTCGCTCTTGTCTATGGAGCAGAGGCCATATTGCCCTTAGAAGTTGAGATTCCCTCACTCAGCGTATCATTGAAAGGCCTTACAACAGATGATGAATACAAAGTTTCTCGACTCCAGGAACTTAAACTCCTAGATGAAAAGAGACAAAGAGTAGCAGATCATCTAAAAGCATATCAACAAATGATGTCTCACAGCTATAACCACAAAGTAAAGCCACGTACCTTTTAGGTGGGTGATCTTGTTCTAAAAGAAAATCCATGCAATCAACAAGACAGAGAAAAGAAAGGAAAGTTCAAACCAAATTGGCTAGGTCCTTATGTGGTTATCGTAGTTTATGGTTCAGGAGCATACAAGCTATCAACGCCAGAAGGGGGCCTATTTGAAAAACCTATCAACAGCATGCACCTGAAAAAGTATTATGTCTAAGAAGGTTATCATCATTAGAAAAAGTCCTGAAAAAATCCAAAAAATCAAAACATTTCAAAAATCCAAAAAAATCAAAACATTCCAAAAGTCCAAAAAAATCAAAACATTTCAAAAATCCAAAAACATCAAAACATTTCAAAATCCAAAAAATCAAAACATTTCAAAAATCCCAAAAATCAAAACATTTCAAAAATCCAAAAAAATCAAACATTTCAAAAATCCAAAAAAAATCAAAAATGTCAAAAATCCCAAAAAAATCAAATATCCAACAAAAATCCAAGCAATAAAATCCATCCATCCAATTAATTCTTCCAATTTCATCTACTTAATCCATCACCTCAATCCAATCATTCAACCATTCAACCAAATCAATCATCTTCATCAAAACCATTTCATCCAATCAAATCAATCGAATCATTCCAAGCAAATATCCAAATGCAATTCAATCCTTAATCCATACCAATCAAGTCGATCAATCTTGTCAAATTATCCAATCACATCCTTTGGTCTTGATCCTTATCTTGTTGTAAACCTAATCAATCAATCAATCAATCAATCAATCAACTATCAGTCATCCTTGTGTTGCTCTAGGGACATGTCACTCCCCACAATGACAACACTATCATCATCATTGATCAATCAATCAATCAACGGTTTACAGCTTGACAGGGGCAATACTTTGTTTGTTTTTGTATCATTTGTGCATTCTTGCTTGCTTGTGTGTGTTATCATTTTATCTTGCATTTGTATCAAATTTGTATCATTCTAGCTCGTATTCATATCTTGTGTATGTTGGAGTAGCTTTTTGCACTATCCTTTGCATCTAAGGTCATATCATACCTTTTGTACATTAGTACTTTAATGCTCTAAGTCTACTTCCTCATACATCTAGACAAGGTTGTATTAAGCTGAGGCACGAGACACATCGTCACCTTGGTCCTTATATCTTGGTGCATAACATCTAGTGCTATATCAAACATCATGGTTGCTCACCTTCATTGCAGCATAACGCATCTTTCACCTCCTTCATCCACTTCCTATCTTACATCATTCGTCTTATCCCTCCCTTTATAATTTCATTTCAAGAGCCTACTCGTGTTTGTTCAACCCGCCTATCCTCTCGAGGGGGCATCATCATTTCATCATCCTATCTTTCTATCATTATCCATTCTCCTCTATCCATACCATTCTTCTTTGAAATGATGTTACTCAACACAAATCTCATCATCTCGAACATCATCTCAAAGAGGGGCAAAATGTATGCATGTAAAAATGGTCACATTATAATAAGTGTGGTAATTAATTAAATACAAGTTATTTAGTTAAATCTATAATTCAATCTACATATAAATAAATTTAATTATTTATTTATATTGTTCACTCTTATAATTCCTCTACCTTAATTAAATAAATAACTTTATTTAATTATTGCCATTTTCCACATTCCTCCTAATTAAATTAAATAAATTTTACAATTTATTTATATTAATTATCATATTATTCTAAGTTTGAATATTTATATTCAAAATGGAATATTCCTCCTCTTCATCTCATAGTTAAATTAAATATTTTAAATATTTAATTTAATGCCTTCTAAATCCATCTCTCTCATATAATTAAATATAATTATTTAATTATGCGCGTTTCTAAATTCATCTTCCCATATAATTAAATAAATTAATTTATTTAATTATGAAATTCATTTCAACTCATTCTTCAAATAGGCAACCTTCCTTCGGATATGAATGAGAAAAATTGAAGAAAATAAACCTTCTATCTCTCTCTCAACTCTCAAAAAAATCTCTTACCATTCATTTTACCAAACTGAATCTCAACTGTTGATCTTTGCCAACTAAGCTTTTGCCTTCGAAAAATCTATAAATCTAACCTTTCACAAGCCATTTGGATTGAATCTTCATCTAGCATCCTCATGCTGTCAAAATCAGTCTTCGATCTTCCATCCATCTCCATCCATCACCTTCGTCACATTGTTATGCTGCAGGAATGAGCATCCAACACTCCTCTATTGTCAACCCTTCATAATCTTTGCATTTTAGTATAATATGCATTTTTATTTCAAATCTCGTTCTTCAGTTGTTCATTTTGTTGAAGCTTGATCTGCTGATTTGAGAGCCATTGGAAACAACAAAACTCTGGAGTTAGAGAGATAAGATGATTTCGGGGAAGCTACAGTAACGGTTTGCGTATTTTCAGTTTCTTTTTTCAGCTTTCTTGATTTAATGTCTTATTGATATGTGTTTGATTTTCATTTACATTGATACATTTTTCACTCACACACCTGGATTTTTGGATTTTTTATTTTGTTTGATTTGATTCTTGGATTTTGGGATTCTTTGATTCTTGGATTTGGATTGTTTTGGTTAATGAATAGATAAACCCCAAGATGTTAGATGTTATCTATGGGATAAATATGTTCCGAAGATGATAATTTGACTAAGTGTAGGGAGAAGGATGCACCTACCTACACCTAATCAGACAAGATGATTTGATGATAAATTTACTAAGTACATGGAGAAGGATGCATCTACACATACCTAGCCGAACAAGATGATTTGATGTTGGACTCAAGGATATTGATTCAAAGGATTTTGATTCATGGTTTTGCCAAAAAGTCTAGCATAAAGGATGGTTTTAAGATTTTCAAGAGTTGTTTGGTGAGATGAATTTGGTTTGATGTTTGAAAGATGGATGAAGGTTGAATTTGATCCTATGTGTACCTAAATATACTCTTGTTTACAAGACCTCATTTCTAAAGAACACACTTTACTCTAAACAAGATGTTCAAACCTTTGAAAAAGTGTTGGATTTTGACAATAATAAAATGAGTACAAGTTGGGATATTTTCTTGATGCACGTTTATAGAAGTTAAAGTTCAATATTTCCCTAAACTCATAAAGCATAGACAACATTTTCTTGTGAACTTTGTAACTAAGACCCTTGGTCTTTCATTTCCAGATCTTGATCTTGCGCGAAATCATTTGAAAGAACACATATGTGGGATTCAATTGTTATTTATCTTTGTTTAGTGACTTCCTTTTACCACAAACACTTCTTGATTAGGTTTTCAAACTAGATGTCTAATTTTCTAACTTCTTCTCATCCCACAAAGTCCATTATGTGGAAATCAAAGAAATCAAGGAAAAATTTCCGTATTGTTGACTTTAGTGAGAAAATTGAGGTATAAATCAAATGTTTAGAAGTCTCTAAGGATAGAATCCTTAGGAAGTGCAATAACACTTGAATTTTTTCAATGGTATTTTCTCCCTAAAGGGTTTGAAATTTTATGATGATGTTGAATGTTTGTTTTCCAATGTTTATGATCAAGCAAAGTGTTTCAATTTCAAGAACATTCACAACCCTATGGATATTTGAGACAATATTTGTTGAATCCCCACTTGGACGAATCTAGCTATGCCTACTTTTAGCAGATGATTAGATGCTTGACCACACTGGATCCCCTCCATGACACTCACTTCCATGGGTCAGCCAAGCATCAGTACCCATGAATCTCCCATGGAATACTTCTCATCTCTACTAAAAGCCGTAAAATTATGGGGCAGCTTCAGAACGACCGTTCTTGCACCAACAAATAGATTAAGGATTTTGGTATTTTAAACAAGGGGTTTTAATGTAGGAATTTCGTTCATGGGGGATCATCCATATGGCAAGAGACCATTGCTTCCCTTCTTGTCAGAACAATCCTTGTTATACTTGCCTTTCCTCAAGTACTCACATGTATATCTTGGGTGGAGGTCACTTGGCTTTAGTGTGTTCTCAGTTGGGTCGTTCCCTTGGGTGATTACTTTTCGCACAAGGAAGGACCTCTAAGATAACACAAAAGTGAGAAAACACATCTGTAGTTTGATCGATCTTTGTTGAGAAACAAAGAGAGAACACATGCAATAAGCTCCACTCACACTCACAATATTTGTCAATTTTAAGGATCCAAATTGTAGTGTGGAGGTAATCACTTATACAACTTAATATCAAAAAAATTCTTTTGACTCTCAAGATCAATGTGAGGTGTGAGAGAACCGCATACATATTTTAGATGATATTACTTTGGATAATGGATTACAAAACATAAAAGCACTTGTTCATTTTTAATCCTTCAAAGCAAGAATTTGATTCTATTTAAGCACCAAAATTGAAGTGTGAGATTATTTTGTTCAATTTTAACCCAAAATAAAGTCTAATGAGTTTCTAAGGTTCAATTTTAGCCCAACTTTGAAAAAAAATCAATGATCTAGTTGGCCTAAAATAGAAAACAAAAGCAGCCACGAATACTCTAGATTATTACAATAAGAATTTAAAAATGTTTTTCAAGTCTCAAGTTCAATGTTCACTTCTCTAGCTCAATTCTTCTTGTGATTCTCACATGAGAGAGACCACCATATTTTCGTGATGAAAAGCTGCAATCAAAGTAAAAATGTTAGCAATGAGATTTATGCCAAGGAATCAATAAAGCATACATCATTTTCACAAAAAATTACACTTGTCATGTAAAGTTTCTGTAAAAAATAATATTTATAATGTTAAAAATCAGATTCTATGCAACTCCAAGTTGGAAAACCAAATAATTGGCTATGTAGAAAAAGCTTTAAAAGATCACTCCACCAAATCATAGTTTAACAATACTATTCCACCAAATCACGTTATGTCTATCTTCTTATCATAACATCATATAGAGGTTTCCAATAGTCAATGCAAGCAATTTAAATTCATGCCAATAGTTAGAAATTGGAATTAAATGCAATATTAATGAGAAAATATTTCCCCCACTCCAAGTTGAGATTTTGGGAAGTCATCCTACAAAGAGTGATTAAGTGTTTTTCTAGCAAAAGAGAACTCAAAAAGATCTCAAGCAAGATTCGCAGCCTCCAGATGCTATGCACAACTTGCAAAGAGTGATTATATGAACATGGAGTTACTTCTATTAAATGCAAATAGCTAGATATCCATCACACCTTGCTGCTTGATTAAATGCAAGCAGCTAGTTGCCTACCCCAAGTTACTCTAATTAAATGCAACAGCTAGATATCCAAGCATATTGCGCAGGAGAAATAATTAAGAGTTACACCTCCTATCAAAGGAAGATGGTGTGTTCAAATAAAAAAATAGAAGGATAAGAAGCTACTGCCCCAAGCATTATGATGGCCTTTTTTAATTAGATCCCTTCATGTATCACAAAATAGCAAATTCCCAAGTATTCTGAATCATATAAACCTTGATGAATTTCAAACCAACACCAAGATAGATGCTCTAACCCATTTTATCAAGGATCGATCATGTAGTACTGCTAAAGCTATATTCTCATTAGAGTCTTCTTACAAGTGGGCTCTAAAGTCCAATTTTAATAAATTGTACACCAAAAAGCTTTCACGTCAATTTTCATATGAAGGAAACACAACTATAGTGGAAAAGCTATTAAAGAGAGGAGCAAGTCCAGTAGATGTGGATGAGGAGGGAAAAATGACTTTTCATTACGCTATTATGTGTCAAGATCATTCTTGAGATTGTGAAATAATGACTCTAATATTTGAGAAATCACAAGATGAGAAAAATCTTATATCCATGTGCTATAAGAAGGGAAAGACAACTATCCATGTGGTGGCCTTCAACGGAAATCTCCTTGGCTGCTACAAATTTTTCTTAGAAGCCAATGAACTTTCAATAGATATAAAAGATAGAGATTTCCGAATTCCTCTCTTTGATGCAACTCAAGGAAAGTTAGATGATCAAAATATAATTGAAGAGATCATATAGATCATGAAAAGCAAAGGCATCTCCCATGATGATTTGATAGATACCATAGGGTTGACCCCATTACACATGGCCACTTCACAGGGCAAGGTATTTCAAGTGGAAAAACTCCTCAAGCAATCAAAATATTTGAGAAAATATGTGAAGAGAGCTAATTACCTGGGACAAACGACCCTCCATAAAGCTACAAAATGGGGACACCGGGATACCATAAAATTTCTCTTCCATTGGGGAGCACAACTCCTTGAATAGGATTGTGATGGTAGGACAGCTCTGCATTACGTAGTCCAAGTTGATGATTGTGGTCATTCACCCTCACATCACTTTCAAAAGATTGAATGGGTAGAAAATCTTTCTCTTCCACCTAGAATAGCTTTTTCGAGATGGGATGCATTCGATGCAAGAGAACAAGACTTATATGAAGCTTTATAAATACAAAGTCATTAACAGTTCTACATATATCACAACAGGAACACTACTCAACAATTATGCTCATATCTTTGATCTACTCACATGGTTGAGATAGGCAGTTGATCATCCAAATTTGATGGTTTATTCTAAAACCTTACAATTAAAAACAATGAGAACAACGCATATGTTTTATCTTTAGAAAAAAAAATGTCTGCGGTCTTTGTCATGAGGAATCATATGATCTGGTGAGTGCTAAATGCAGGCATACATTCTACAAAGGTTGTATAGAAGAACACATTTTGATTACCAAACAATCTTCATGTCCATCTTGCTTAGAACCTCTGACAATTGATTTGACTGAGAGAAAGAATGCAGCAAACTCTTACCAATAATCGTCAAACAAAAAAATAAATGTGTGATTCTTCAATATGGCAAAAATGTGGACAATACAAAGCAGAAAAATAAATGCCAAATCTAGAGGGATCTACGCCAATACATTTGAACAATGAAAATGTAGATTTGAAATAAAAGAACAATGTACACTTAAAAGTATATGAAAAGAGGATTAAGAGAACTTTAAAATATATTCCAATAGTTATATTTGAACAATATATGCTTAAAAATAGATTAAAAGCCTATATCGGAGCATAATGCGCATTTACTGAGCATACATTCCCTCCTTCTAGCACCATTTTGCAGATGGTGAAATCTACAAATTGCTTAAAAACTCCAACACACACTCTGAGCATGGTTAGTTATTTAAAACAAAGCAAACAACAAAATCTCTATGAAATACTCCAACATGCTTCACATTGCAAACACAATAACAAAATAAACTAATTGAGATCATGAAAAACATGGTGCATACCTACTCCATAGTGGATTGGTGCCACTTTGATGTGAAAAGTAGCCCTTTCCCAACCCTTTGACAAGATAAATGATGAAGATGCTATGAATTTAAATGACAATAATGTAGTTGTGCACAAGATTGTGGATTCAAATTGCATAACTTGTGGATCCAAAATGAGAAGAATAGCCTCTTATTTATAGATGAAATTAAGAGAAGAAGAGGAAAAATGGATGAATGTGGGACTAATCTTCAACCAATGGCCAAATTCCACTTGTCAAGATGTGAGAGGATGAAGGATGAGCACATTTTGATGAATGTGCTAATAAATGATATTAGGTGGATTTTCAAATTTGTGAAATGAAAAGTTTGAGGGGGATGGAAAAATGCCTTAAATTCCACTTGGCTCAATGCACAAGGACATGTAAGAGGCATAAATGCCTTGTTGGAAGGACACATCCCTTTTGGAGGGATTTTCAAATTTGGAAGAATATTCTCTTTTTATGCCATGTTGAGGGAAATTAGAAGAATTAATAAATCAAAATAAATGATTTATTTTGCAAGTTGTAAAATATAGATAATTGGGGGATTAGATTACCATTAATCATGATTTGATTAATTTTAATGGAGATTAGTTGATTGTGACATTGAACTTAAATATTTGGATTTCTTTAAATTAAATGAGAAGATAAAGAACATTAGAGATTTAATTAAATATTTGGATTTATTCAATTAAATGAAGGAACTTTTAGAAGATTAATTAAGTAAAATTGATTTATTTAATTAAAGAGATGACTTTAGAAGATTAATTAAATAAAATTGATTGATTTAATTAAAGAGAGAACTTTAAGAGATTAATTAAATAAAATTGATTTATTTAATTAAAGAGAGAATATGATGATTTAATTAAATAAAGATTAGTTTATTTAGTCAAAAGATGAATTCAATGAATTTAATCAAATAAGGATTATTTAATTAAATACCTAGCAAAGAGGATGATTAAAGAAGAACTGGTGTTAGTAGGTCAGAATCAAGCATGCATTATTAATCAGGATAAATTACGTGTCTAAAGTAAGTTGATAGCAAGTGCATGTTATTAGTTTATCTTTCTCTTGCATTTCATTATCTTATTAAGGGTTTGATTACCAAAAGTGGGGTTTGACCAAGGAAAGCACCTATTCACTAACCCTCAACCATTTTTCCCCTATTGCATGTTTGTTTGTAGCCTTTTGTGTGTAGATTTGACAAGCTTTTTGGTGTTGAAGATTGGTTTGCAAGTCAATTAGGTGTTTCAAGTCAACTTATGTCCATTTCAAGCTTGGAGAAGGTTTTTTGTCCATTTCCTACATAATTGACTTCGACAACCCAACAATCAGTGATTTCCAAATTTGGTGTTGCAGATTTTTCTCCTGATCTTTTAGAAATTTGGGAGAGGACTGATTTGCCACCAGTGGCGAATGAGTCCCACCTTAGGACTGAAATTTTTATTTTTTTTAGATTCTGGATCCTGACAGTCAGAAACCAACTTCTGACACTTTTTCACCAAGAGGAGGACTGATTCACCACTCGAGGTGAATGAGTTCCATTGTGAAAATTCAGTGATTTCAGCTAACATCCACAACATTCTAGATTCATCATACTTCACCCAGGTGCACCCTGATTTAACTCATTTCTTCCCGTTCTGCATATTTTCTTCATATACTTCATTATTTTTTATATCATAATTTGTTTTCAAACATAACTTTAATTTCACTTTTGTGTTTATTTTCATCCATTTAGATTAGTCAATTTCATTTATTTAACTTCATCTAGCCTAGAAAACATTGCATTCAACATAATTTGAGTGAATCATTAGCATTGTTGGCCATATCTCTCTCCTTTTAGGTGAAAAAACCTAGAAGTGCAAGAGAAGCTTTAGGGACCCAAAAATATATGTTTCATTTTGGTGAACCTTCTTTTTTGAATGCTTTCTTATCTGATTTGGAGTACTTTCATCATCATAGATCTATCTTGCATTAGATTTTGCATGATTCATTTGCATGCTAGGCGTTAAATTTTGCATTTATAAAAAGTGCATAATAGGTTGCATTGTTGCATCTTTAATCATTGAAAAGTTATGAAATTATGCTTTTTTCACTTAGGTCTACATCTTAGCACTCAAAATTCATAAAAATCAGTCAAAAATTTCCAATTTTTTTGAAAAAATTCCATACTGGGACTCATTCACCACCCTAGGTGAATCAGTCCCTTCTATCCCCTGAAATAACATTTTACAAAAGTCTAAAATTTGATTTTACTCTTTTGTTTGGTGGCTTAACCTATATATATCAGTTAGTTGCATTTTGTTACATTTTGCTTCAATTAGCTCCTTTCATGCATTGTTCCATTTTGCATTTACATTTTTCGTGCCATTTTCCAATTAGTGCATAGTGTAATCAAAACATTACATTGTTTCATATCTAAAAATTGCATTTCCTTTTCAGTCATTGCATTGCATTTTATTTAATTTCTCATATTAGTATGTGTTCTATTAAAGCATTCCATGTTTGTAGAATAACAAGTGGCTTATATGATTCTATTTTTCATGAACATAATCTAGGACAACAAAGTAAAACATTTGATAAGCATTTTGCATACCCTTCTAGTACCTATCGTATTTTCAAGAATATAATAACACAAGAGGATGAAAGTGTAGATAATCCTGACACTCATACTTGTTCTCCCAATACCTCTCCTATTAGAGATGAAGGTATTTTGGTGAAAGGATCTACAAGCACTATGATTCTTGATTGTCCCTCTCCTCTTCAACCCGTGGAAGACATTAGACAACTAGATGATGAAATATTGAATTCCACCTTACCTAATCTCCATAACCATAACAATCAAACTTTTCCATCTCCTAATATCCCTCCTCGATGTCAAGAGGATAGGTTGGTATTAGAAGACATCCCTATTAAGAGTCATGAGAATCTTGACCCTCCCTTCCCTAATGCTCCTTCCATTTGGGATAATCTATTTGACAACCATCATGGTCCTTCTATTTATTCCTCCCCCACTTGTGATGAAGCTACTTTACACACTTCAAACTTGGATGAACATATTACAAGCTCTCCTAGTCAGGTAGAAAACATAGCACAAGAGAATGAGACCTTAACAACAATAGAAACTCAAGAAACACCTTCTCATAATCATCTCCCTCTTGACACTCCTATCATTGATCATTACCCTATTAGCAATGAATTCATTTTGGAAGAACCTAGCCTTAATTTTTAAGAACATGTGGCTTGTTTTTCTCCTAAAAGCTCTCCTTCCAGGGAGAATATAATGGTGCTAAAAAATGACAACAATAATCATGTCTCTTCTTTAAATAAAATGGTGATTCTCGATTGCCCTTCCTTGGAGATACATCAAACCAAGACCATTGAGGTTATGACTGCACAAGTGTCCATTAGATCTCCCTCGATCAATGGACCTCATACATACCCCATGGACCATCCTAACAATTCTCTAATTCTTTACCCACCATCACATGGGCAACAAATTCAAAACAAACCACACCTCATCCTCTAATAATAATGTATCACAACAACTGAGTTATAATACCATTTCTCATACATATAACACTCACAATAATCCGTAACCACCGCAACCAACCCCAATCCCTTTACCTTTATTCAATGTTCCTAGTGCTCCTTGTAACACCCCACACACAAAGGAGTATGATCTTGCTGAACAATTAAAGAATACTCCTGCAAAGATTTCCTTTTGGGATTTACTTCAAAACTCACCAAATTACCACAATAATCTTCAAACAGCCTTAAACCAAATTGTCATTCATCCTAGTACAACTCTGAATGATGTGGGATCTTTAATCCATAGCATGAATCTTGATATTACTTTCCATCAACACGAACTCCCTCCTTCAGAGTTGCAAAACCAAAATTAAGCTTTCATGATCATCGCTCAATACAAAAAAAAAGGTATAAAGAGAACTCTTATAGACGGTGGTTCTCTTAATGTGTGTAGTTTGAGTCTTTTGGATAGGCTTGGCATTCATAGATCCACCATTTGACCTGATTCTCTATCTATTAAGGGATTTGACAATGTTACAAAGAAATCACTCAGGGTAATCATTATGCCTCTTAAAGTTGGAGTGGTCACCTTAAATACAACAATCCATGTCATGCCTTATTAAATTTCATGTAATCTTATCTTAGGAAAACTGTGGATTCATGCCATGAATGGTGTTCCCTCCACTCTTCATCCTAAGATGAAATACATTTACAATGACAAAGTATACCCCCTTGACACTGACCCTAAACCTTATAGTGCCTTACAAGTTGACAACACCAAAGAGAACTCCTTGAACACATTAACACCAACCACACAAGTGGAACCTACACAACAAAAACACAACAACATTGAACATCACACAAAATTATCAGAAGACGATTGGGGTTCCTTGGATTTTGAGCATGACTTCATGGGTGAATACAAAATCATCCATAAAGATTCAAAAACAGAACAATAAACAACAATCATGTCAACACCAACTTTGGAAGACCTTTCAACAGCATCCACCTCAACCACTTAAGACAAAGAAGTAAATTACTCATCAACCTTTGATGAACATAATAACGAACAACCACCTGATCCAAAAGCTATGAAAAAGCTTTATGAAAAGGTTATGAGCTTATGAAACAATAGAGATATAGTGGAAAAGGATGTGGTGCTCGAGAACAAGGTATTCACAACCCTATTGACCCTCTCACACAACAAACAACTCATGGTCTCGATTATGGTCCTGTAATCGAGATTTCCAAACCTCCACCCACCATCAACAATATCAAAAAACACCTTACTAAACCATCCTTAACATCTAGTGCTCTTGAACATCATCCTTCCTCAAACATGCAACACACAATTACATCTTTTCTTAATGTCAATTTCATCTTGTAAAATGTTCATGATTCAAATTCATTAGATTTTATACCTTCCTATAATGGGAAGAATAAAATATCGCAATCTAGAGATACTTGTGTACGTATGACATCCACTACTAAGAAAGATGTATCTTTGAAACAAACCACAAGACCACCTTCTCCTCTAGATCAAGAGAGTATCTTGTTGAGACTCCTCCAAGATCACTTGATCACCCTCCCTCCCATAACTCAAAAAAAATTCTCTTCAAGGACTTCATTATGTGCATAACATAGAGTTCATGGTCATTCCACTAATGCATTTCATGCTTTGAGTTGTAAAATCCAACACTTTCAGAAGTATGGTATGCTTCCCTATGTCGGGGCATCTAATTCCTCTAATTGCTATTTATTTTCACTCTAGCATGCATCTCATCAATCCTTTTGGCTCACCTTTTTCCTACACTAAGTGGGGGGAAAGGGGTTAGAAAGCATCGTCCTCATATGTCACTTGTGGTTGCCTCCTTTGGCTATTTGTTAACCTTTCATGAATACATAAGAAAAAGCTTGGGATGTGGACAACATGCTTTAAGTTGGCTCGCATATGACATACTTTTCTCTCTCATGACGTAGCTTATCAGAAACATATGACTTGGCATAGGGCTTTCTGAGTAAGCTCTCATGTCCTCTTCTTCTTCTTTAAATCAATTGCTCATAGTATGAGTGCTCACAACTGATTTAAAGTGGGGGAATACATCACCACTCACATTTTATTATGCGATTTCTTTCTTCTTGTGATGATTCTTATTCTTGGTGGAGTCATTCGGCTTGATTCCCTCCAAGAGTATGATACTTCTTTTTCACTTATCCTCTCTTGGAGACGTTAAGCACAATGTTCCCTAAGATGAGACCTTGCACGAACAAAGAAAAAATCAATTTGAGCAATCCTTACACTATTTTGCATTGAAAATGTCTATGAGTGTCAAGCATACAAAGTTTTTCTTACCTCATAGAGCTTGAAAACCATTTTTCTTTAGGGTGCCTTGTTAAAGTTATCAATAGGTATAACTTTAATATGGTTGAGTGGGAAGCCCACCTAGCGACATGACTTTTCCCCATAGCCACCTTTGTGTTTTGTGGATGCATACCAACTAGCGTATGTATTTCACCTTTTGGGATTTCTCACCCCACAGACAACTAGTTTTGTGGCCCCAAAGTGAGTACATCCTCTTCATCCTTATAGATTCTTTCCATTGCATGATTTTGTATCTTCAGGGCTTGACTTAGGATATTCAATCCTGGAGGCTTGGCCACCTCCTATGATCTTTTCCATTTTTTTTCATTTTTATCTATACATGTGGATCTCTCTTGAATGTCTACTTTAGTGTGAGTTTGAAGCAATTTCATCCTCTCACTAAAGTGGGGGCTAAATCTGCCGTAGAAAAAAGGACCCTTTGTTTGACATGGGATTATATCATGATAAAATTGACTTAATGAGGTCTTAATCTAGTGTTGTGAGACATTTTATGCATCCACACTAGGTCTTGGACCCTTGCAAATCAAATAATGTGTTTTTAATTATGTCTTGTAAAGGACTTTCATGCTTTTCTAGACCTCATAAGCTCATTTCTCCATAATTCAATATTATAAAATATGTTTAATAACATTATTACATCAATCTAGAAGTTTTTTGAAATAAACCTAATGATAAACTAGTGTTGTAGTGTGATTTACACATCCAAATTGGTTTTTGTGCCTTCCTAGGCTATGTTGACCTCATTTTAGTGTTGTAAAGTGTATTAAACCACAATTTAACATTCATTTATGTGTCTCAATCCCTATTTTACATTCACATCATCATTAATAGGCCCCTCTTAACCCATATTGTGCATCCTGAGGCTTAAATTGATCAAATTCCTGATAAGATTGCATTTTAGACTTTATTTCCTCATTCATTGGCATCTAAGTTGTCAAAATAGCCCTAGTGGGACCCATTTACCATTCATGGTGAATTAGTCCCCTCCAGGTGGGACCCATTTTCCATGTGTGGCAAATGAGTACCATTTGGCTCAAATTTTGACCTTTGAGTGCGAATGTTGGCCTGTGATGAGGTATGAATGGGTAACTAAGGCATAAGTGTGTATAAATAAGTGTTTTTATCCTCATTTTAAATCTCTCTCATCAATACATTCATCCATTCTTCATCATTCATCATCTATCTTCTATCTCAAGTCAAGCAAGTTAGGGCTTTCTCATTGCAAGTCATCAATTTAGCTTCCTAAGGCATTCAAGGACAAGTTCTACATGTTATGTTGCAGAATTTCAAGATCATTCATCATGGAAAGGTAATCTACTCCATTTTTTCATGCTTCATTACATATTTTCATCATTTTGGTTTAATAAGCTAAATGGGGTTTGACTAAGGAAAACCCCCGTGCCCTAACATTGACCATTTCTTCTTCTCTCATTGTGTGTTTGTGGATTTAGGTCCCTTAAATGCTTGGAAATCATTGAAGATCAAGTTGCAAGGTTATTAAAGTCTTCTCATCATTCAACAAGTAAAAGAATCGATAAAAAGTCACTTTTAGACCCGAATCTGACAGTTTTAGAAGAAGACACCTATAGGAAGCAAAAGTGTAGATCTAGCTACACAGAATCAACTCCAGATTTTGCTGATTCTTGTAGGTGGAATAATTCGCCACCCATGGTGAATGAGTCCCACCTGTAGGCTTGCAAAGTGATTTTGTCAAAATTTAGCTCCTGACAGTCATAAACCTATTTCCAGGACTTTTCATCAAAAGCAGGATTGATTCACCATGCAGGGTGAATCAGTCCCAATGGTCATTAATAGTGATTTTTGGGACATTCTAGAACTCTCCAATAACAAAAATATTCCTCCAGGTACACTCTAATTAGTCTCATCAATTTATGTTATCATTTGTATAAGTTTCTAGTTCACTTTTGCAATCCACACCGTGTTTTCAAACATCATTTCCTTCTTAGGTTTTGGATTCATATTCAATCAATTACTTAGTTTAGCTATACTCATATCATCTCATTTAGCCTTAATAGCATAACACACATCTTAATTTGAGTGAACCTCCTAGATTTTAGGTGTGGGATCTATCTCTTTCCATTAGGTGAAAGACCCTAATTGAGTAAAAGAGACCTAGCATTTCATGCCCCAAAAATCTATGGTTCAAGAACAAAGTGATAGTTCTAGAATTAGAAAGAGTAGGTCACAAACATTTTCTAGATAAACTAACAAATTCTTGGCCACAGGACATTAGTGCAGAATATGGACGACATCACGACGTGTTGTAGTCCCAGAGGCACGTTGGTGTCTCATACAGACCAAAAACTAAGTTTATCATAGAAAACAATAGAGTGGCTACTTATGCTCTAACTATTCAAAATTATTGGAATGTGAGAAAGTAAAAAAATATAAAAGAACTAAAATGATGTGAATTATAAATTATAAAGTAAAAGAATAAGAGAGAGAAACTTCTCAGAACAACCCAAGTAATGAAGCCTCTAGCACATGAATATTTTCAATACCTGCATGTGTAAGATTGAGAGAAAATGTTGGGGCTATATAGGGGTTTTCCTTAGTGAAAAGACTATTTTGGTGTTCCCACCTCTACAGATAGCCAAATAGATAAAGTGAACTAAGTAAGAAAATATGACGTGATAAAAGAAATCCCCACTCAAGGAGGATAACTCATACCATTAAGTAGAGATGCAATTGATAAGGGATGTGAAAAATTCCAAGATTCTAGAAAGCACAAGGTAAGATACATATCAGCTACAAGGCTTTTAAAGGAAGCCAAAGAGAGTGATAGCTATGAGAGCCAAGAGAGTTGCAAAGTGTGTTATAAGAGCTTAAGAGCTTGAGGCTGTTGTAGCAAGCTGTAGGGAGTTGTACAAGCAAGATAGCAAGAGCAAAATAAGAGAGATTCAAATACCGGAGTCAAAGCTAGAGAGATCCAGAAGACTAAATAGATGGAAAGGATATCATTTAAGGAGATAACAGAAGGGAAAAGAAGCTTCCTGGGTGGCTAAAAGGCATCCCGAGACGTTACCACCAACAAAGGTAAGTGACAAGTTGCAAACATGCTTGAAAATAGCTATTTGAATGTTGAAATGCCACAAGACAGTAGTGTGGTGCACAGATGTTTGTGCAACACGGTAGTGTCCAAACACATCACACTACAAAATGAAAGACATGAGAAAAGAACAAGGTTTGATGCAAAGCTAACACATGAGAGTAGCTGCTAAAAAGGGGTCTTGAGCATCCTAGGAGGGGAAAAAGGCTGATGCAAGGGCTAAAATGAGCCTACACATGCACTAAGGGAGTGGACACTAAAGTGGATATAAGAATTTATGCAAGGGGGTGCAATTTTATGACATTACAATAAGTAACAAATATACTCTTATACCATCATAGTCAATATTGAAATATAAATATGGAGGTATAATAGTATTAGTGTCCTAAATAAGTATAGAAAGTGTGAATGAGACTATAAGAAAAAATGGGTTTCACATCCTCCCCTAAGATTAGGCTTCCTCTTGCGAGTTTATAATGAGGTTGGGGTAAGGGCCCCGATTGGTGTAAATAAGTCTTTTACCCATCAATTTTTCTAATAGGTCATATTTACATGTCAAGTCCACTTAGGTCATAGGTGTGTTTTCTAGAAGTTTTAGTTGTCTAGATAAGGTCATATCATATCTTATCTATTTCATATTTTATTCAATTCTTGTGTCCTTGAACATTTGATATTATTAAGGTGGTTTTCTCATTGTATAGGATTAAGACACATGTAAAGGTTGTTCCTAATCCTATCTCATAATTTTCCTTTATATTCTTGTCATTTCTCTCTTGTGGAAATTATTTTTATCTTGTAGTTGATCCAAGGGTGTTGGAAGTTCACCATTAACTCCTACATGGTATTAGAGCTTCATTGCTACATAATTCTTTTCATATCAAAGGGACCTTATTTTTCTTGAAGATTTTTGATAGGTGTGATTGGGGGTTTCAATGACCTAATGATTGAATATAGGTCATTAGATAAGTTATCTTCAACTTTTGTTTCATCAAATTTTGTTATAATTTTTAGATCTACAAGGGTTTTAGGTAGGGCTAAATTTATCGAATCTTAGAGATAGCTAAATTTTGGGGGCACTTTGGGCCAAATTTGACCCTTCCATTGCATCTGAAAGGCTTGTAAACCTAAAGATTGACTACCAAATCATAACAATTGGATATTTCTATCTCAAGGACATCAAATGTTTTTGTAGCAGTCACAAAAGTCCATATAGCATGGATCCATATCGTATGGTTCTGTTAGACAACATAAGATAGTATTCCTCCTGTAGTAAATATTCTCCTATGAATCTAACATATTTAGATTTTTTGTGTCACTATTTTGTCTCTGTAAGGGTTGTCAATTAGCATATGGTCATACTTGGTCACTCAAGTATGATTTTTTTTAATTCATTGGTCATATTTCCTATCTTTTTTTTCACCTTATATATTACTTAGGGGGTTGAAAGTCCTAGGTGGCATGATATAAACCTCTTGCCCCTCTACCACTCGGTTGCCTCTTTCCCACCACCCCATTGGTGGTAGGGGTGCATCCCCTTTCTTCTTCATAAAACCAAATATACTATTGATGGTCATATAGGTGATTGGAAGCTTAAGACCTAGAGGCTCAATTTTGGCCCCCTAATAGCCAAATGATCAACATTTTTTTTCAAATGGCTATAATTTTCCATCATAGTGCCAGATTTTCATAAATAGGATATCATTAGAAAGTTGGCTAAATTTAATTTATAGTGGTGAAGGTAATATTTCTAGATTCCTCTATTTGGTATCAATATTTTTGATTTGAATTCATATCTTTATTTTTGGCTCTTGAGCTCATAAATTTTTACCATGTTCTTCAAATTTTCATGATTTTTGTAGTGCTAGAAAGGTTTTTATGAGCTCTATCAATACATCCATGCACATTTTTTAGGTTTAGTGATCAGTACCTTTTATTCATATTTGTGTGTATTCACATTCTAGTTGATCACTTGAACATATTGTCACTTGGGAAGGTGTAATTTTGATCCTTACATTTCATTTCAGTTCTAGAACAGTGTTCTACCTCTTGATGCTTCAATTAGATTCCAAGGTTGCTCCATATTAAGATTTTTTCATTTTTCCTAGGCATTGGGATAGCTTATGCTTTACTATGATTCTAGGGTTTCTCCAAAAATTAGTTTAGTTTCCATCGTTTCTAGCATTAGAACCATTTTTCCCTTTGTTCCTTGGATTAATATTCCAATGTCACTCCACAAGTGTTCTTATAATTTTTTTGTGAAATAAGTTATCTTATTAAGGGGGGTTGCATAGTCTCTCTTCTTCTCTCTTTTGGGGGATCTTTCTCCTCACATGTCATTTTTCCCTTCTCGTTTTTCATCGAGATTATTATTTTATATTTTCTCTCTTTTGGGGAGGAGTTTTGTCCCACTAGGTTTTCTACTTTTTCCATTTTTGAGAGATTGTATTTGTACATGGATACCTAAAATAGCCTCATATTCAGGACCCATCCTTGCATTCTTTCATCTTTGTAGAATAAAATACTCCCTAAGTTGCACTTAAGGGGGCGATGTTGGTGTAAATATGTGTTTTACCTATAGTTGTCTAATAGGTCCTATTTACATGTTAAGCCCACATAGGCCATAGGTGTGTTTAATATAAGTCTTAGTTGTCTAGATAGGATCTTATCATATCTTACCTACTTTCTCTTTTATTTAATTCTTGTTTCCTAGGTCATTTAATATTTTTGAGGTAGTTGTATCATTGTATAAGATTAAGACACATGTCAAGGTCTTTCCTAATAATATCTCATTTTATTTTTTATAAGAAAGCCATCATATATTGAATATAACAATCTTGCATACATAATTATAGCATGATATTATTACCATTTATCTCTTGTGTAAGTTATTTGATATTGTAAGTGATCATATGGTGTTGGAGTTTCACTTTACTCCTATATCTCTCAACTATACAACATCCTCCCATGTTCATTTGAACATGTTATATTGGTCCCATTAGACCCTAGCCTAGTTAATCCATGAATAGTAATCATTTCATGAGCCAATATATAAATATGATCCAATTTAGTTGTACATTTTCATCTACCTAGTAAACAATCCAATCCAAAATATGAGTAAGGTTTGGTATATTTGCTAAGTTTAGAAATAAGAAAAAAATTGTGGATGGTAGACATACTAGGTTCTAAGACTACACAATATATTGTAGGTACTACTAGTCAAAAATATAAAATGGGTCTATTATGTAAGGTGCAAGATTAAATATTTTTCACTATATATTGGGCTCTTATATAGTCATGCCCTTATAAATACCTTATTTCAAATTGATAATCTTTGATATAATAACTTGACATTTGTGTACTTCTTATGGAGATCTGTTGATTCCTATAGAAATTGAAAAATCAATAAAATTTATTATTTTATATAGCCTATACCATCCTTAAACCAATAGAAACATTTTACTCAATATGGTCCCAACTTAGTGGTGTCCTTTAATTGCTATCATATAAGGCTTGATATAAATCCATACCTAATGAACAATATTGATTTTTATTGAAATAAAATTATTATAAATAAATATAGTCCTCACATTTATATTGTTGATCCATCACATACATATGCAATATAACTCTAGTTCTCTTTTTGTCTTGTCTATTTGACCAAGAATCTCAAGGCACAATAATATTGAAAATAATGTTAATTTGAGTTCCTAGTGCCTATTTTAAAGTGTGCTCCAAAAGGTAAAACTAAATGTTGGATCCATATCTACAATAATATTCCATGGTGAACCATAGATTTTTGGCACCACAAGACTCTCCAACTCTTCTAGGGTTTTTCACCTAAAAGGAGAGAGGTGGGCCAAAAATGCTAGCTAAGTTCATTAAAATTATCCAATGTAGGATGTTATTTAGGTTAAATGAAATGAAATAAATACAATTAAGTGATCTATATGACTGATTATATATGCAAGACCTAAGATTTATGCTATGTTGGAAAACATTATGCGATATGCAAACAATGAACTATGAATGAATAAATGCAAAACATAAAGGAAATGGACATAATCAGAGTGCACCTGGGAAAAAATTGAGGAATCTGGAATCTTTTGAATGTTGTATAGAATTATAGAAAATCACCAGTGGGACTTATTCACCCAGGGTGGAAAATTAGTCTTGCTTCTAATGAAAACTGTTGAGAACAGGTTTCTGAGTGTTGGGATCCAGAATCTGAAAAAACTTACATTTTCAGCCTTAAGGTGGGACTCATTCATCACTGGTGGGAAATCAGTCCTCTCCCAAAATTATGAGAAATCAGGAGACAATATTGTAACACCAGATCTGAGGATGCCTGCTTACCGGGTTTCCAAAGTCAATTTTGCAAAAAATAGACAACATACCTTCTCTAAGCTTAAAATGCGGTTGATTGGACTTTAAGCACCTTATTGACTTGTTGACCACTCTTCAACACCTAATTGATTTTTAAATCTACATACAAAATTCTACAAACACACATGCAAGAGGGGAAAAATGGTTGAGGTTTAGAGAATAGGGGTTTTCCTTGGTCAAACCCCACTTTGGTAATCAAACCCTTAATGAAATAACGAAATGCAAGATAATGATAAATGAATAACATGTAAATGCTATCAACTTACCAAACTCTTGTTGAAGAAAATATGAAGTTGTGTCAATGGATTCTCCAAAATGCTTGATTTATGCTTGAATTGATGTTGTAAGGTGCTTGAATACCTGATGAATGAGTGAATAAGTGAATTTGTTGAATTGATGTTGATGGGGTTTAAAATGGATGTAAAAACACTTATTTATGCAATCTTGTGCCTTAGTAACCCATTGATACCTCATCACAGGCCAACATCAAGTGATTTTGAATAAAACCCCAAAAGGAAATTTGAAAAAAAATGAATTTGGAGCCAAGGGGGACTCATTTTCCACCCATGGAAAATGGGTTCCACCTTGGACTTGAAAGTGGGTGTCGGGAATTAAGGTACATTTTATGATTTTTGTCAGGTTTAGATTAAAAAATACTCTTAATTAAATCTTATAAGGGCATAAAGGGATCAAAAAATCATAAGAAAGGTGGAAATCATGAAGTTATGTCTAGAAAAGCATGAAATCTTGTTACAAGACCTTACAACAGTTTAAAATAGGACTTGCTTAGTGATGAAAAAGTGATTTTTAGGTGAATTGTAATGAATAGAGTTTGGAAAAGTGTAGAAATGTTTTACAACACTTCACAAAACCTTCAGAAGACACCATTATTTGAATTTTAGTACCAAAATATGCATGTTCAAGCCACATTACAACTTAAAATAAGAGCAAAATAGACCTAACATCGTGAAAAAAGACCTAAAAGGCCATGAAAATGACAAGGGGCCATTTTTCTAGAGCACATTTAGCCCCCACTTTGGTGAGAGGGTGAACTTGCTTCAAACTCACACTAAAGTAGCCATGCACATTGAGAGGAGGGTTCAAATGCACTTACGTTAGGTTAATGGAATGAAAATGATCAAGAGGGATGATGAATCCCCCACGATGAATACCCCATGGAAAACTAAACATAAGGACAAAGGAACATGCAAGTGTTGAAAAGAGAGAATAAGATGAAGCTTTGATCATCTTTCCAACTAGTTGTGGATTAGATGTAGGTTGATTGTTTGAAAAATCAAATGTATAATCACTTTGGGGTGATAGACCTCATGGAATTCCACCGGGTGAGAATTCCCAAAAGGTGAAGTACATACACTAGTTGGTATGCACTCAAAAAAACAAAGGTGGCTATGGGGAAATTCGTGTCGCTAGATGCGATTCCTGCTCAACCATATTAAAGTTATACCTCCTGATAACTTTAACAAGGAGCCACAAAGGAAAATATTGGTTTGTGCTTCATGAGACATGCAAAGCTACGTATGCTTAGAAATCATGAACAAAGAAGAAGGTACCACAGGAATGCGAGTTGTGTTATGCAAGGTGGAAAAAAGTGCAAAACGTAAAATGTAAAAATGTAAAATGTGAAAGATGTTCAAAGGAGTCTTGTTGAGTTCATGCAAGGTCTGTCACTAAGGGAACATTGTTTCTAATGTCTCCAAAAGAGGACCAATCAAAGAATAGTATATTCACAACTTAGGGGATGTAGTGTATCGCATCAGGCCACCAAGAGGAATGTAATATGCTAAGATAGATCCCACTTATGAAGGACATCATACCCAATGTCATCGACAAAGTGAAAAAAACATCATATGAATGACAAGGCTACACTAGGAACCAAGAATGCAAATAAATTATGGTAATGTATGTCTGCCACTTTAAAAGAATTGCTACACACCGTTCTGTGAGCAATTTATTAAGTAGCAAAGGAAAAATGTAAAAAGGAAAAACAAGACATGAGAGCCAACTTGGAAAGCCTCTATGCCAAGTCATATATTTCAAAGTTAGATTACATCATGTGAACGAAAAGGAAAAACAAAAGAAAAGGAGTTTACCACTAGAAAGGAACACATGAAACACATAAGGGATCTATGGATTTGGGGTCAGTATGTTTGTTGTTACAATGTTTTCACGAAAGAGCTCGAAACTGTCATCATTCCCCAAAGCACACATAACTAGAAGAATGACACAAAGAGAGAAAAAAAGAAAGTTTGTTTTGGGTCAACATGGAAGATACATTGCAGCCTCAAAAAATTTCATTGTTCCCAAAAGGAGAACACAAGCAAAAAGAAAGAGAAAAGTAAAAAGAATTTTTTTTTGGGGCAACATGAAGGAGACATTGCAGTCTCAATGCCTTGCATCATCCCCAAAAGGAAAAATAAAAGGACCTTTTGGGTCAACGTGGAAGAGACATAGGGCATCTCAACGCTTTGCGTCATCCCCAGAAGGAGAACAAAAAACAAAAAGGAAAAATGGCAATGCATGACATATAGAAGAATAGAGGTACAAATAGAAGAAGTGTACAAAGAGAGGAAAAATTGAACGCACGTTATGGGGGATCATGATACACACATAAAAATAAAAAATGCAAAAGAAACTAGTACCACAAGTGTAAGTCAACCATTAACTAAGTTATTGGTTTCTCAATCTTAAATAGTTAAGCGGAAAAGGAATAATATAGTCAAGAGACAAAGGAGAATACATTACAAGGACAAGGCTAACAACGTCTTGCCCCTCACCAAGTGTATGGGAAAGAATGAGCTGAGGTGGGTGATGGGAAAGGATCATATGATAGTGAGAATAGGGAATTCTACAACAATGGAATGATAAAGAGATTTAGTTTTTATGGGATTAGAGGAAAGCAATCAATATCAGTGAAGTGATACTTATCCAGTATGTCCTTTAATGTTCAACATTTTTTGGTTTGATGTCCAAGAATGCGATGATATTTGAAAAATGGTATGTTATAATCTTTAGGACAAATGACCAACGTATTCATAGGTGGTAAAAGTAGAAGAAATTTGTTTAAAAATAGTTGAAGTCGCCATTCACATTTAGGTGGATGATGTGTAGGAAAATTGAGTTTCTTCAATTTGTAAGGTTGTTTTTGTTTGTTAGACTCTCCTTTTGCATGAATAGAAGGAGGAAGAGGACCCATGGGGATCCTAGCATCCTTTTCATTAGAAGGAGGTAATGGTTGTTCACATGGAAGGAGAATGTTCAATTCAAGAGGAGAATCAAAGATCACTGTACCATCATCTCAAAGTTTCCAATATTCAAAAGGAGGTCTACCAGGATGAGGAGGGTCTTGATATCCGAGTCATGTTTTGTTTTCTTATGTTGGTTCTTGTTCAAGAAGTTGGTGAATCTCATGTTGATGTGTTGTGTCACAACCTTGTTTACTTAGGATAGTGAAGCGTTTATCGTATGTTTCTTCAAGTTTTATGGGAGTGATTATGATTTTGTGATCATAAAATGGTTGTGAGTGTGTTTTTTGAGAGGAACTAGGTCCACTTGAGGGAGGAACCTTAGGTCCTTCATTGATTTCAGGATACAAGTATGCAAAGTGATCAAGAGGTGCAACAATAGGAAGATATTGTGACTTCATGGATGGGTAAAAGGATGCATTGGCTTCTAGGTTATCAAGGCATGCATTGTAGAACTTGTTCATGCTATCATCATCTTCTCCAATGATGTCTACTTCACGAGGAGGAAAAAAATGAGGATTTGAAGGAGCATGTGGAAGTTCAAGGTCATTAGGGTCACAACCAAAGACACAATTGGACATGTCTATCAAGGATTTTAAGGAATTCTAGAAATTGTGGAAATAAAATGCAATGATGCAAGTAAACTAAGATGCAATAAATGACTGAAAATAGAGATTCAAGAAATTAAAATAGAAAGTAACTACAAAAAACAATAATGCACGAAAATGCCAGAAAATTTCTAAAAAATGTTGTTTAAAAAGTGCAAGTGGACTGATTCACCCAAGGTGGCGAATGAGTCCCAAAATGAGATTATTTTGTGTTTTTCTAAAAATTTAATGTGATTATAATGTTGTTCAAATTGCTAATGAAGGATGCAGATGCAAATTTTTAGCTTTTTCCATGATAAGTATTGCAAGAATGAAATCTAAATGAATATTTCACTAATGCAAGTTGAGAAACCCTAGAATGCAAAAAAAAAAAACAATACCCTAATTGAATGTTGATGCAAGTGTAATTTAGGATGAAAAATGCAAATGAAATTAGAAATGCAAAGTGTTCAAAATGCAGGTTCACCAAAATGAACTGTATATTTTTGGCATCACAAGACTCTCTAACTCTGCTGAGGTATTTTACCTAAAAGGAGAGAGGTAGGCCAAAAATGCTAGCTAGGTTCATTCAAATTATGCAATGTAGGATGTTATTTAGGTTAAATCAAATGAACTAAATGTGATTAAGTGATCTATATGACTAATTATATATGCAATACCTAAGATTTATGCTATGTTGGAAAACACAATATGATATGCAAACAATGAACTATGAATGAACAAATGCACAAAATAAAGGAAATGGACAAAATTAGAGTGTACCTGGGTAGAAATTGAGGAATCTCAAATCTTTTGAATGTTGTCTAGAATTATAGAAAATCACTAGTGGGACTCATTCACCCAAGGTGGCAAATTAGTCCTACTTCTAATGAAAACTGTCAGGAATAGGTTTTTGAGTGTCAGGATCCAAAATCTAACAAAACTTAGATTTTCAGCCTTCACATGGGACTCATTTGCCACTAGTGGTGAATCAGTCCTCTCCCAAAATTCTGAAAAATCAGGAGACAACTCTAGAACACCATATCTTAGGATGCCTCCTTATCGGGTTACCGAAGTCAATTTTGCAGAAAATAGACATAATACCTTCTCCAAGATTAAAATGTGGTTGATTTGAATTGAAGAACCTTGTTGAATTTTTGAACACTCTTCAACACCTAATTGCTTGTTAAATTTGCATACAAAATTCTACAAACACACATGTAAGAGGGGAAAAATGGTTGAGGGTTAGAGAATAGAGGTTTGCCTTCATCAAACCCCACTTTGGTAATCAAACCCTTAATGAAATAATGAAATGAAAGAGAATGATAAACAAATAACTTGTTAATGCTATCAACTTACCAAACCCTTGTTGAAGAAAATCTAAAGTTGTGTCAATGGATGCTCCAAAATGCTTGATTTATGCTTGAATTGATGTTGTAAGGTGCTTGAATGCTTGAGTGAATGAGTGAATAAGTGAATTTGTTGAATTGATGTTGATGGGGCTTAATATGGATGTAAAAACACTTATTTATACAATCTTGTGCCTTAGTAACCCATTGATACCTCATCACAGGCTGACATCAATTGATTTTGAATAAAAATCTGAAAGGAAATTTGATTTTTTTTGAATTTGGAGCCAAGGGGGACTCATTCGCAACACATGGCGAATGGGTCCCACCTTGGACTTGAAAGTTGGTGTCAAGAATTAAGTTACATTTAATTTTTTTTATTGGGTTTACATTCAAAAATACACTTAATTAAAACTTATAAGGGAATAAAGGGGTCAAATAAAGCATAAGAAAGGTTTAAATAATGAAGTTATGCCTAGAAAGCATTAAATTTTGTTACAAGTCTTTACAAAACTTCAAAATAGGACTTGCTTAGTGATGAAAATGTGATTTATAGGTGAATTGTAATGAATAGAGTCTAGAAAAGTGTAGAAATGTTTTACAACACTTCACAACACCTTCACAAGATGCCATTATTTGAATTTTAATACCTAAATATGCATGTTCAAGCCACATTACAACATAATATCAGAGCTAAACAGACCAAACATCATGAAACAAGACCTAAAAATCCATGAAAATGATAAGGGGCCATTTTTCTACAACACAAATGGAACCTTGTGAATTGTAGTGATATTTCCCAAGAAGTATTCTTCCATGTTTGTGGAATTTTACATAGTTTTTATTAGAGATAATTATCCAACCTTGGTCCAATTATTTACCATTAACATGATGATATCATAGTGCAAGGTGATAATGGAAGACCATGGAAATGGTGTGCCACTTTCACTCAAGTATATTATGAGCATATGGATGTTCTACTAAGTTTCAATGCTTAAACTTTACCTTTTAGCACTCAAGGAATTAAGCTATAAATTATATAATATATCAATATGCATGCCCATACAATGATATAATTTTCACTGGTCTATTTTTCTCTTTACTCCAAAATTTTCTCTATATTTTTCCTATTGAGCTCTATCAAAACTACTATCAAGATTTCATATAAAGTAGGCACACAAATGTAACATTGATTATGAAATAACCTATTTGGGTATGTGCAGGATCATGATGGGCCAAAAAGTGGCAATATGATGGGTATGTGGCTGACGACTATTTTTTTACCCAAAATTGATGAAACGAAAAGGGTTTTTAGAGGATATTTTCAGCTTTCCAACAATATAAATTATGCTCTACTTTGAATTTAATAAGTAATTATTATTCATTTTCTATTCAAATTTTGACTAAATTCTTGATTGATAGGCTGATTGAAAAACATCTCGAGCTTTCAAATGGTATCACATTTTTTGAATCCAAAACATGCATCACATTCTATGCTTCGCATAATATAGGATTAAAAAAAGAAAAAAATGAATTTCATGAAGTTTTGACCAAGTTAAGGTGGTCAGACATACAAGTTTTTATATTTTTAAAAAATTTGTAATAAAAAAATCATAATTAATTATTTACTTGGAAAAAAATTAGAAAAAAATATGCATCACATTGAGGCATGAGACTTCTACTTATATCTTAAATCTTATAAAAAAATATTATCATTTTATTGTGGTTAGGGTGGTCAGACAGACACCTACTTCTTATTTTTTCCCTGAAATTTAAGTACCACTGCATTGAAATTTCAATTTTTCACCAAATAGATTTTTATTTTTTTAAACATACCTAGTAGTTTAGAAACTACATTCAATTTTCTACAGATTCTATTCTTACACATTTTTGAAATAATAGAGATAACTTAATAAAAAATTTACGTTAAGTTTCCTTACTCTGATTTTTCTGAATTTTTTGCCACTTAAGGGCCTATTTTTCCCATGATGATCCTACACATACCCATCTTTGCATGGATGCTTTCTGAAAAAAATCTTCAGGATTTGTCTAATAGTATAAATCATTTTTAGCCTCTATATACCACTCACCTTCTAAAAATATTAAAAATTCAATGTCTCAAATCTATACTCAAGGGCATAGTTATGGGCTCATTTATTCAGTCATTTAGGGATTGTGTAACCATGTTATCATGTATTTTGATAAATTATGCATAAAATTAATAATTAATCCTTCTAATTCTATTTATGAGAATTTTTATTTATATATGTAAATATATAGTAGATGCAAAGATGATTTATATATATATACACCACAAGATCAAATGCTTCCATAAAGATAGAGCATAGACCACTATTACAAATTATAAATAATATATGGGATAATTTATCTCATGTTTCTTAATGTTTCATTACTCATATGTGATCACTCGACTTTCCTAACATAAGGAATGAATCAATCTCAAGAGCATGGTAAAGAGCATAAATAAATAAGCTCTATAATAAATAAAGATCAAGTTACTCAAATCCTCTATATAGATGAGCTTGACCTTGAAGCTCATCTACTAATTGTTCAATATCCTATCACTTTAAAATACTATAATGATTCCTTCATTAGTTTCCATCCTATTCATGATCCTAAAATTTAAGTTGATCCCATCCATATTCCAATAACCCCCAATTTTCAAGATGAGACACTTGCCTCCCCTAGACACATGGATGCTCTGGCCCTTGTTCATCCATAACTCAGTTTCAGGGACCAACAAGATTCTTTCTCTCTATAAAAATAAAAAAAATGATGAATCTGTAGCTAATTTCATGGGAATTCATTATTCTATAATAAAAAAGTGACCATAAAATGGGTTTTTAGATCAACCTTGATGCAAAAACCTATTTTGGAGAACACACTAGTTTCCTTAGTGTTAGGGAGAAAAGAGGTATTATTAATCTAGTAAGCTTTTAGCCTACTTAGTAGAGTCCTATTCACACTACACTTAAGCTCACTTAGAGGTTATCTAGAATTTTTCCTCATCTCATGCAGACTCACCAAATGTCTCAACACTTATCCATAGAGTACTTCACTTGTTTAATACTTGGAGGGGTAGTTAGAGTTTGAATCCTACCTTCTCACATCTTCTTGCTTCCCTTTATAAGAAAGAAAAATTTGTACATTTCAACACCTCACATGCTTATGATATTTTCTGATTTTGCATTTGTTTATTTTTGGATTAGTTTTGAGTTTGCAAGAAAATCTTGGCTTCTCCAACATCATATCAAAGAAAGCTTGTAAATTTGATCCTTTTCTATCTTGAATTTGTGAGGTTCAAGAGAATAAAGTTTCAAATGGTGCATGTTGGAACAAATCCAGCCTCACAATTGCACTCAAGAGGGCTGCGGGATGATTTTTAGTATATAACACTTGAGTATAAGGAGAAAAAAAAATTCTAAGATTTTTGGACTAGCTATGGAGTGCCATACAAAAATCCATACAGTCCATATGGGTCCATATGACCATACTATCCTACATACTACTTTGCATCAAAATAATAGTCTACATCAATTTCTTGGCACATGTGTTGCCTCATATTTTATAAAACCATTTTTTTAATACTTTTTTTCTTGTAACTTTTTTCATTAAAAATTTACTTTTTTGGTTGTTGGTACTGTGTACAGTGTTTTTTTACTACCCGAAATGATGCAAAACAAAAGAAATAAAACAATGAGAAGAACACAAAACACCACCTCAAGATAAGCCTAGTTGAACTTGAACAAAAGAAATATTAAACAAGAGATTTACCTTGCCTAAGTTGATCCTTTGGTTGGCCCTTTGATGTTGATAATTTTTGTGCTCCTTGATGGCTAATCACCTAAAAATGATATGCAAAATGATCTAAATTCAATGGAGGAGGCAATAATGGATGTGGGTATTTGGATAAGTGTATGAGATGAAAGCAAAGTGAGCTTGAATGAAAATGCTTAAAAGTTTCTTGAGTGCTAGATTGCTCAAGCTTGAATTGTGAATGCATGAAATGTGAATTGAATGAAAATGAGACTAAAATCCTCTATTTTAGGGGAAGAGTCTCTAGAAAATTGCATGGCTAGGATTTAGCCAACATGGACAAGATGGAGGGTTGTGGTGAGTTGAAGACTCACAAGCCCTTACATCTTGCCATGTGGAAATGAGGTGGAAAGAGGACATGTGAGGTGGAGGTACTTGAAAGTACCATGGGATTGGTTGAATATTTCCTCAAAAAAGAAGTTCTTGTCCCCATGTGGGAAGGATGTTGACATGTGAGGAATTTTAGAATTCATCACTAATCATCATGGGGAAGAGAGAAATGTTGGAGCAATAAATGTCAATTTTTAATTCACATGATTGGAAGTACCCTGGGGATAATACAAGGTCCTCATAAAGGAGGTCCTTGTCCCCATGTGGGTGATATGACTTATGAGAGATTTTAGAATTTCCCAACAACCTACATGGGGAAGAGGAAAGCATTGGAGGAATAAATGTTAATTCTTAATTCACATAGGGAAAAGGTCTTTGCTACATAAAGAAAGAACTTATGATAGGTTGACTTGGAGGCATGCCATAAATGGCATAAGGATTAGATTAAGGTTGTGCAAACATGTGATTAAGGAGGATAATGAAGGATTAGAGACAAGTGGAAAAATATGGAGGATGTGACATTAATCCTGATTAAAGGTGAGTACATCTTAATCATGGATTAATTAAACTAATCCAGATTAGAAGAGGATTATGGAGGATGTGACAAGGAGAGAGAAAAAAAGGAATTTAAAATTGAGTTAAATTCAAAAGCTAGATAAATAAATTAATTAAATTGATATATTTATTTAATTTAGAGAGGAAGGAATGAAAGGTAAAGTATTCAATTATTAAATTAAATACCTTAGGAACCTTTGGAAAAGGGGAAATATTAGTTAAATAAATAATTTAATCAATATTGATGGGGAATATGAAATAGATGAATCAAAGAAATGAATAAAAGAAATGAATTTGACCACATGGGAGTGTTCAAGTTTGGATGTCTACATTTTTCCCCTCTTCGAAATACTGTTAGAATAATAGTGTTTCGAAGAAAAATAAAATGCAGATGACTCTATAGAGGAAGTGACTAGAAAATGATACCCCAACATGGGAGAAGTTGTGTGAGCTTCCTAGATGGTAGAAAATTAAGGGAGATGCCTTGGTCTCACAAGAAAATGACTATGAAGGAGGAATGGAGAAAATTGGTAGGGTATGCCACCTCAAGAGGGTGGTTGGGGAAGAAAAAGGGGCCCCAGGTGACTTGTCGATATGAAGAAATGGACAGTACCATTAGATAGAGCTTGAAAAAACATGAAGATTGGATTTTTAATGGGGTCAAACAGACACACAGTGTGCAAATGGTGGCCCACGGAAGTTAGCGGATTAGTGGAATTAAAGAGGTTAAATAAAGGGTAAAAATACTCTCAACTTAAAAAAGTTTTAAAAAGGAGGGAAGGTTAGTTATAGTAATTTTAATTATTACTATTCCTCATTTGCACACCTGGTAGTTGAGTGAGAGAGAGAGAGAAGAAGAGAAGAAGGAGATGAGAATGGTCGAGGAGTATGATGATGACATCATCTACTAGGGGGACGAGGTATGGCAGTTTTTCCATGAGCGCACGGTTCCACACCAGGTTAGTCCTAGAACTCTCTTTGTGAGGTTAAGCAATTGTTGTATTTTTGAATTTTAATGCAATTTAAAAACATGGGTTTTGGGGATTGGGTAGATTAGTGAAATCGGTAGGTGGAAAAATTGCAATTTCGCCCATTGGGTAGGTAGAATCGCCTATTTAGAGGCGATGGGGAAGGGGGGCAAATGTGTCCATTTAGGGGGAAAATTCACTCAAAAAAACCAAAAAAAAATCCCAAAAAGGGTGGGGGAGCATCAGGGAAGGGAAGACTTGCCCTAGAATCAGGAAAATCCACCAAAAAATGAGATGAATAGGGGAATGGGAAATTGTGCCCTAGGGATGGGCAATTCTGCCCATCCAATGGGCAAGTGCACCCAGAGGATGGGTAATTGCACCCATCCCTTGGGCGCAACAACTATGGTGGAGGTGGTCCGCGGGCTCGCCCATCCTCCAGGCAGACTCACCCGTTAGAGAGGTGGGCGGATCCACCTGGGAGATGGGCATGACCACCCACTCGCGAGGGAAGGAGGGACTGCCCACCGGATGGGTGAGCTCGCCCATTCGAGGGCAGGCGAGCTTTCCCATCTGAGTAGGTGAAGGAGCTCACTAGCGGGCTTGCCCATCCTAGGTGTGCTTGCCCAAAGGCAGGTGCACTCACCCCTCTCGAGGGTGGGCTTACCCAAAGGGTGTGTGCACTTGCCCATCCCAAGGGCAGGCTCTCCTAAAGGGTGGGTGAAGTCACCCATCCCAAGGGCAAAAGGGTAAAAAAAAATGAAATTGCCCATAAAATGGGCAAGGACGATAGAAGAATGAGAGAATTCATCCGAGTTGGGTGAATTTTCTCAAAAGAAAAAGGGAAAAAAAATGGAAAAGATAAAATTGGGAAAATTTGGAAATGTTGCCCAAAAAAAGTGGGGAAAGATGGTAAATTTTGAAAATATCAAGGAGACCACCCAGGGCAGGGAAGGAAAGAATGGTGAAAGGGAGGGAAAGATAAAGAAATTGTTTAGATGACTGAAATGTTGTGTGATGTTGATGCAACGGTTTGAGAGCCTATGAACACGAGAGAGGCATTCAGATGTGTTGGGGGTGACTATAGCAGCAATGAATGTGGAGGATCATGAGGCATTGGTGTGAGCAGGTCTTCTTCATATTCTTGGTATCCTACAGTTAGAGTGCATCGAGCACTACTTACTTCTCTTAAAGAGAAATGGAGCTCAGAGACCTCTACCTTCCACCTCCTGATAAGGGAGATGACCATCACCCTCGAGGATGTATGGAGGATTCTACAACTTCCTATAGCAGGGCGGCTAGTGAGTTGGATGAGATCATCAAATGAGCAACTAGATCAGACCCTATGGGTCCTATTTGGATGAGAGGACTTACCACTGCAAGGGATGGTGTTGGATTTGGATAGATGTTTGGGGTTGGGGGTACCTCCACTACCCTTATATCTTTTTAGATTGATTAGTAGACTCTTACTACCGAATAGCAGTGGTTGTTTATGTAGCTTTAGTTACATGGAGGTAGTGAGACACATTGTGGAGTAGAGGGAGGGAGAGTTCGCATGAGGTCCATGTGTGTTTTCTCAACTATACAAGGATATGAATGTAGTGCACTATTGAAGGGCTCTCAACATTACCCAGGTGATGTTGTTACAGATATGGGTCTGGGAGCATATTAGTGTGGTCAGACCAATAGTGGTGATGAGAGGAGTGCAGGATCTAACACTACTAGTGGCAGACTAGTATGGGATGGAGTATGGTTGGGTATTTCATTACCTAGGCCTTGGTGATCTGGATAGATGGAGGACGTTGGATGATCTACAAGAGGACTAAATAGTGTGGAGGTTGTACATGATGTGATGGTTCTCTGGATGGAGGAGAGATGAGGAGAGACAAAGAGGATACTTATGTGTAGTGTCTTATATAGTCAAGAGAAAGCCATATATAGTGGAGCTACATAGGGCTGACCAGGTGATGAGATAATTTGGGATTCAGCAGGACATTCCTTGTAGACCAAAGAGACTCAGGTGGATCACATGAGAGTGACCATGGGGGGATTAGATTACTGCTGAGTTTGTGAGATAGTAGTGGGAGGAGCTATAATAGGTACCCTATCTGGGTAGGAGAGGAGGGAGAGCAGATGCAGGGGTGACAATGAGATTCTTTGTGTGGTTTTCTCATCACTTACCAACATGGATTATGCTAGTGGAGCCAATTACAAAGGAACTTGGTTTGGGCCAGAGGATGAGGTGAGACTAGCAAGAAAGGGGAGGGGAAGGAGGAGAGCACAACAGAGGAGAGGGGAAGAGGTGGCTGAGGGAGGAGGTTAGTAGGGGAGAGGATAGGAAGAGGTCGAGGTAGGATGTTAGCAGAGGAGGTTGAGGAGGGGGGGCTAGTGGAGGAGAGACCAAGAGGAGGCTGAGGCAGACAAGGAGAGAGATGAGCCACATATGGAGGTGATGGATGTAGAAACTCTTGAGATTGACCCATTGGCCATGGTACCATACCTACCACAACCACTAGAGGACCCAACCATACTATTGAGAGGGGTCATGGTGAGACTACAGATCACTGAGCAGAGATTTAGGGATTCAGATGTTGTGAGGAGTTGACTAGAGGCCAAAGTGAGCATGCTACATGCAAAGGTGGATAGGGTGTGGGAAAAGGGGCATAGGGACTACATGATCCTAGCAGATAAGGTATCACAACATATAGAAGAGATACAAGAAGAGAGGGATAGACTATAGGCCGTGGTGAGCCAGCTATGAGCAGAGGTGACTCAGTTTGAGGAACAGGTGTTTAGAGAGCATTAGGAGCTAGTACAGATGAGTTAGGAGTGAAAAAAATTATAGGAAGAGGTGACTATACTGTAGGCCAGGGGACATCGGGAGCCCGAAGGAGTGGTGGACCAGGTATCCACAGAGGCCCTAGTGGAGACAAAGAAGAACATGGATGATTTGAGGAGACAGGTGGAGGTGCTACTGAGGGAGAGGAATTATTTGAGATAGGAGTGAGACGAGCTTCACAATAGAGTTGAGCTAGCAGATCAGATAGTTGGAGAGATGGGATTGATGTAGGAGAGGGAGTAGGCTATGATGGCTCAAGTACAAACAATGTACATAGAGAGAGATGCAACATAGACATAGGTGCATACCCTGTGGGGTGAGAGGGATGCAGCAGTGGCATCGGTGAAGATTGTGGAGAGAGAGAGATGCAGTGTAGGCATAGGCACAGGCTGTGTAGGGTGAGAGTGGTGAGACAAGGGCTAAGGTACATTTGGGACATTGCGTAGGCACAAATACAAGCCATACAGGATGAGAGGGATAGGACTATAGAGTAGGTGTCTCAGATGCGAGTAGATATTGGTCACCTACAGTTGGAACAGGATGCATGGGACATGAGAGGAGATCCATATGTGGATTTTGGGACAGGTACAGGGAAGAGTGGGATTCATTAAGATATCAGGCCATAGACAGGGATGAGTACGTGCAGGAGGCTAGCTACTATATGGTAGCCTACTTCATGGCAGTTCCAGATCAAACACAACAGGAACCTTCCTACGTTATAGCAGTGCCACAAATGTTGGCACCATCTCAGTCAGCAAGGACACACACCCATGGATACATTAGCTATCGAGAGACCCCTCCGCAGAGAGGAGTGCCAGACTCACCACAGAGGTCAGATGTTGGTAGCTCATAGTAGAGAGGAAAAAGGATAGAGGACAGATGATAGGACACAAGTTTTTGATAGGTGCAAGATGGGTATACAGTACAGAGCAACAAAGATCAGATTTGATTCAGGGCCTTGCACTTGTATTTTATTTGATGATTACCGATGTATATGACAGATATTTATTTTAATGATATGATGGAAATTATTATGGATTATGTGATGGACATTGCATTTTGATATTTATATGATATGTGACAACCCTTATTGACACTATGTTATGTTTATGTGATGGATTATTTACTTATGCATATGTCTATGTTTATGATTTTATTATGGATGATCATTATTGTGTGATGTATGTATATGTGTATGATGATATATGTTTATGCTTATATGGATGAGATAGATGATTTGCATGATATATGACATTTATGATGCAGGATGTGATGGATGATTCATGATGTTATATGCTATGGATATGGATCTAACAATTTGTGATGCAGGTGGTAATGTATGTAATGTGTTAATGATATGGACTAATATGGAAATGAATTGATAATAAAATGAATCTAAGATGCTTAGAATAACCAATTACGATTAATCTAAACAACTCAAAATAAATATGAGATGATCATGCACATGGGATGACATGCAATAATGAACCAAAAGTGTGGGATAAAATGCAATTAAATTCCTTACAAACAATAATAGATAAATGAATTGTGTTGTGGACATGGCGGTTGGTTGATTTTATATGTGGATCATGCTTTCTTTAGGTTATAAAATAAAGTTGTGTGGTATGTGAGTGAGATGGCCTAATGTGACATGGAATGAACATGAGTGTAAATAAGGGCTTACATGGTAATGAGGGCCAATGGTAGATGTATTATACTTGCTTGAATTTATCAGCAAGTACTTTCCCTGTAATCATTACAAAAGTGAGGGAGGATGGGTGTGACACTACACCTATCAAGAACCATAGGTATCCTAAGAAGAATGAGAGATGAGGGGATGAATGTTTGCACAACCAAAATCCTAGGTCATAGTCAGGTATAGATGTCATGCAATGGAATTGATCATGAAATGCAATCCTAATGTGATTTTCCATTTTTGGAGCACTAATTTTTGCTATAGCACAAGACACTAGATGCCAGGTTATATGAAACCAAGGTGGATTAGTGTCTAATGCACACAAAAAACACACCAGACAAGAAGGCTATCCCAACACCCCAAAGTCACGAAGACCTTGGTCAGGCCAACCATTGGGATAACCACAAAAAAAAAGGGATGCTCTACTATAACACAAGACCTCAGAGGTCTTGGTGGGTACTACGTGGGATAACCAAGAAGACAACAACAAACAAAAGATCAAGATATGCCCCTATGTTAACTAGTCAAAATGCACCATAATATGATAGATCATGGAAATCTTGACAAGTTATGATAGGGAGCTCAAATGATAAACAAAAGTCAAAATTATCAAAAGATCACAATCAATTTCAAATGTCCTTTGCCATAAGATGGAGAGGGTGGATGGAATTGATGAGGTCTATTAGGAACAATACATCTTGTTAAGATCAAAGATGGATACTAAACTAAAAGATCAATGTGATGCAGGAGATTTCAAAACTGATTGAATCTCATGATACAAGTGGATCTCATTTGTGAAGAACCAGCTAGATAAGGACATACTTGATGACACAACACAAGACATGAGACACAAGACCGACACCCTAAAGACCTAAGGGCTTAGGGGTTGATAATAGATTATCCTTGCCTACGTTAAAGCACAAAGCCCTCAAAGTTCAAGAAAAGACCATGGATAAAAGTGGAAAGAGGATGATGGAGACAATGATGGAAAATGATGACTAGACAGATAAAAAGAAAAGAAAAGCAAAAGAAAATCCCCGAGGTGGATCAAATGATTGGCCTTTCCTACGTGAAAGCGTAGGGGAAACGTAGTTTGAAAAAGACCAATGATAAAATAAGAGACCAAAAGGCTGCCATGACAGGATGTGAACTAAATGAAGACTGAAACGATGAAGGAACCTAGATGGAAGCAAAGGAATGACATGATGACAAGGACTGATGACACAAGCTCTAATTAGGATAAAAGCTCTGGATGATGGATAGCAGATGAATCTTGTCCAATGCTCAACCAAAATATACCAAGAGACTAGATGATGGATGCAGATGGAAAAACAAGATTGATAGGATGATGGGATATGATATCAAGATGGTGGAAGCACAAAGTAACCAAGACACTAGGTAGATAATGATTAAGCCATGTACGAATGGTGCTTATTACTAGGTTTTCACAAAATGTACTTATCCAAGGCGCCACCAAGGGTGGTTTTCACCATAGGATGAATTATTTCTCTTTACTATTTTTGATTTTTTTGATTTTTTTTTTTTTGTATTTTTATAATTTTTTACTTTTTTTTTGTTTTTTTGAATTTTGCAGGATAGGATACCCCAACTAACCTAAGTGTAGAACCTTTTCAGGTGTATGATGTTAATGGGATCCTATAGGTACTCTCCTTTGGGTGTAGCAAGTCTATATGCCCCTGATCCATACTTTTCTGTGATCACATAAGGACCCAACCAATTTGCTTCAAACTTCCCTTTCTTATCTCAGTCCTGCTAAGTGCATTGATTCTCCTTAAGAATTAAATCACCAATGTTGAATTGGTTAGGATAGACCTTCTTGTTGTATCTTCTTTTCAGATGATTTTAATATTCTTGAAGATGGTCATACGCTTTTATTTGTCTTTCATCTAGAAGGTCTAGTTGGTTGAGTCTTGCAACTCGAGTGTCTTCATTGCTCAGAAGATTCTTTAGTGATATTCTCAGTGATGGTATTTCTACCTCAATCACAAGATGGCCTTAGCACCATAAAGGAGAGAATACAAAGTGGCGCCAATAGGAGTGCAGATGGAGGTGCGATATGCCCAAAGGGTAGGATGGATGTAAAGGTGCCATTCTCAACCAGTATTGTTGACTACCTTCTTAAGGATCTTGATTAAAGTTTTGTTGGTAGCTTCCTCTTGACCGTGACCTTGGGGGTAATAGGGCATAGACCAATGGTGTTGAATGTGAAAGGTGTCATAGAGATGTTTCATGGCTTGGTTCTTGAATGGTTTTCTGTTATCAGAAATGATGGTGGATGGGATTCCATATCTGTAGAGAATATGGAAAAGGATAAATTTAGAAATCTAAGTACCTGCGATTTGTGAGAGTGGTATAGCTTCCACCCACTTGGTGAAGTACTCAGTGGTAGTGATGATAAAGGTATGGCCATATCTTTCTGATTAAGTTGAAACCCCATTGAGAAAAGGATCATGGTGCTATAAGAGGTTGTAGATCCTATACAGGAGCATGTATCAAATCCATGTGTTGTTGACAGGGTAGGAACTTCTTTACAAACTCACAAAAAACATGTTCTAATGTAGGCCACTAGTATCCTACTCTAAGAATTCTCTTAGCTAGTGCCATACCATTTGAATAGGCCCCACAAAAACCACTCTGTACTTTTGTTAACGCAATGTGGGCTTCAGTCTCATTCAAACACCTAAGGAGGGTTTCATCATACCCATGATGATAAAGTGTATCACCTATGATAGTATAATGGGATGTACATTGGTTGTGTGTAAGATTGGGAGGTAAGATATTTTCATGAAGGTAGGTGTAGATATCATGGTACCATGGTGATGTAGGACCTACAATGTCACACACCATCTCACTTTCTGGGATATTGTAAGTGAGGATTAAGAGTTGTTCAACGAGGAACTCACACTCTGTTCTATCTTTGGGCATGTTGATTAAGGAACCAATGGTAGCCATTGCATCCACTGCTTTGTTCTACACTCTTGGAATCTGGTCAATGGGATGGAGGTGAAATAATTTTTTAAGTCATGTACCATGCGTTTATAAGGTAAAAACTTATCATGTTTTCTCAAAAACTCATCATTGACCTATTTGATGATTAGTTGGGAATCACCAAAGACTCTTAGGTGGGTGATGTGCCATTGGATTGTGATTATGTGGCTAGTAAGAAGAGCTTCATATTTAGCTATGTTGTTTGTGCATAGAAAAGCCAACCTAAATGACTTCGGTATATAATCACCCTAGGGAGTGACAAGAAAGATTCTTGCCCCTGATCCATTATGTGTGTACGACCCATCAAAATAAAGTGTCCATGTGGCCACTTCTATTATTGGGAAGACCCCTTCATCAGGAAATTATGTTACCAAAATTATGTTACCAGAGGATAGGCATCTACTAAGGGAGCATTTTCCAACTGATCCACTATCACTTGTTCTTTAATAGCTTTTCAATCCACATATTCTATATAAAATTTACTTAACAACGTGACCCACTTAGTTATGCAACTAGTCAGAGTTGTTCTAGATAATAGGTATTTGAGGGGATCAACCTTGGAGATGAGCTTCACTAGGTGACTGAGCATATAGTGTCAGAGTTTTTTACGAACTGAAGACCATAGCTAGGCAATCTTTTTCCATTGAAGAATAATTGAGTTCAAAACCCACTAGAGTCTGGATGATGTAGTAGATCACTTGTTCCTTTGATGGCTCATCATGTTGTGCCAGTAATGCCCCCAGTGCCACTAAAGTATTAGGAATATACAAGAGGAGCGGCTTACCTGGAATTGGTGGCATAAGAATTGGTGGGTGAGCCAAATACTCTTTGATCTTGTCGAAGCTGAGTTGACACTATTGATTCCACTTAAAAGAGGTATCCTTCTTTAGGAAATGAGTGAATGACTGGAATTTTTCATCTAATTGAGCTATGAACTATTGGATGGATTGTAGCTTACCCTGAAGGCTCCTTAACTATTTGAGATTGTGTGGTGGAGGCATATCCATGATTTCCTTTACATTTGTTGTATCAACCTCTATGCCTCTTCAAGAGACAATGAATCCCAATAGTTTTCCTAATGTTACCCCAAAGACACACTTCTTCGGATTTAGCCATAATTTATAATGCTCTAGATGCTCAAAGATCTTCTTAAGGATTACTGGGTGCTCTTCCCTTGTTCTTGATTTCCTTAATAGATCATCAACATAATCTTCCATTATGATGTGAATGAGGTCATGGAAGATGACAGTCATGGCTCATTGGTAGGCTGCCCCTGCATTTTTTAAAGGGCATGACATTATAACAGAATGCGCCCCAAGGTGTAGTGAAGGTCGTTTTATGTTGATCTTTGGGAGCAATTCTAATATGACTATATCCGAAGAATCCTTCCATGAGGAAAAGAATCTTGTGCACTGTAGTTAAATTTTCCAACATGTCAATGTTTGGAAAAGGGAAATCATCCTTAGAACAGGCTTTACTGAGGTCCCGAAAGTCTGTGCAAATCCTGATATTGTTGTTTGGTTTGGAAACTGGCACTATGTTGGAGATCTAGTTAGAATAGTGAATGGGTCTTATGAATCTAGCTTCTAATAGATTCTCCAACTCTTTCTTGACCAGTAGAGCTACTTGGGGGTGCATTTTCCAAAGCTTTTTCTTGATAGGTTTAGCATCGGGATGGAGATCCAAATGATGTACTACAAAAGTAGGATCAAGACTTGACATATCTGAGTATGTCCATGCGAAATTGACAATTCCCTCTTTGAGAAGCTTGGTGATGGTAAAGTATTCTTCCTATGATATTGCTTTTGCAATATAGGTGATTTTGGGATCCTCTTCAGTTCCCAAAATTATTTATTACATTTTCTTGATCAGGATGGATGATCATTTAGATAGCCGAGCTCTTACAAGGGGAAGATGAACGTCCCCATCTTCTAGTGCCTCATCGAGGTTTTTTCTATTAGATACACCCTTTGTTTTTAATTTTTCCGAGTCAAGAAGCACCTCGGGGAGGTTTTCACAAGGTGACCCTCTTTGATTTTGCTCCTTTTTAATTTTACGGTTAGCGAATTCATCCTCCCCCAATCCCATAAGATGTGTGTACATATCCATTAAGGGAAAAGTATCAATAGGTGCAATACCATGTAGGTCCCAGTCTATTAGTTCAAGATGATGAAGAGATAGGCTAATGGTGCAAATGGATAAGCATTCAAACATGGAAGAAAGGTCACTGTGATCTACATCATTGTATGCATGTTTGATGGATTCCTCCTCTGATATATCTTCAAGGAGATTGTTGCTCTCATTAATGTTGTTAGAGGCACTAGACGATGCCATAGGACCCTTTTGCTTGGTTTCATAGCCCAAGCCCAAATTTCTTGGACACACAGAAGTGTCTATTGGTTGTCATCCTCATTGTTGTTCTATACCAAGACCTCCTCCCTAATAATTATGCTTCTCTACAAACTTAGAAGTCCACAGATAGGTCTCTTGGAAATGTTCTTTCAAAGGGGGAGAGGGTTCAAGTTCCTCTTGATATACCCATTGGTTGATGTCATCTTTTGGTGTGTGTTGCCTTAACCTAGGAGAGAAGAAGGTACAAGATCCCACATTTTTGGAGCTCAAGGTGATCATCTTCTCTTCTTACTTTGGTGTTGACTGAGAAGGTTGGTCATATGTGTGTGGTGAGGCTGGCATAGTTTCCATGTTCAAAGTTGTGCATGTTTCATATTCACCACACCCTTTGTTGATGATCTAGACTTTGGTAAGGGTGGAATCAGATGCAGATGATGGAGTGGATGAAGTGGTGGCTGATGCGTTGGTAGATGAATAAGAGGATGATGTCTTTGGTGGTCCCATTTCCACTCTAGGGCAGTAGTGGGAATGGGGAAAAGAATCTTCTAATGCACAGAAATATTCAAATGGTTGAGGATCCACATGTATGGTAACTTCTACCCCATTGAATGGGAATTTTAGACATTGGTGGTATGTGAATGGAATGGCTTGCATGGAATGGATCCATGGACGACTGATGAGGAGATTGTAGGGAAGTCCCACATCAAGAATGTGACAAGTAGTGTATTGTACAACTAGCCAACCTGGATTGGAAGACAAATTGTCCCTTCAGAATCACACTTTGCATTATCATACACCTTAATAGTGATAACTTGATTGTTTAAGTCAGCATGGGTGTATCCCAACTATTTTATGAATTTCAATGTGCAAAGATTCAAGGGAGAGCCATTATCTACCAAGACCCTTTTTACTTTGTGACGATTTACAAGGACCTCAAGATGGAGAGGATAGTTATGATTGGAGTCAATGCAAGATATGTCATTTTGGCTAAAACCTAGTTGATAGGTTGTTGAGAGGTGTCCCACTAGTGCTTGAAATTGCATAGGGTCTATGTCATTGGGAACGTGGGTGTCTTGTAAGGCCTTAGACAGAACTTCTTGGTGTACAGGAGAAGACTTAAGCAAATCTAGAATGGATATCTAGTTTGGAGTCTTTCCTATATGATCAAGAATGTTGATTAATAACTCACAAGCAGTGGTTGGGTGGATGTGGAGGCTCCAGGGACTGTGATATCAGTTTAGCAGGTGGTAACAACACATTGTGTGTCCTTTCCTTTTACGCGTATCATAGATAGACGTGGTTCTGCTTGTTCAATGTGCATGATGAGACCCTTATAGTTAAATGGCACATTTTTGTAAGTGATGTTGTTGGTGATGTTTCTCTGATTATTATTGTTGCTAGGTCCTAGGTTTGAGTTTGATGTGCTAGCACCTTGGTTATTCTTAGGGAAAGCATTCTGATATATCTGCAATTGAGCATTAGACGAGGGTGTTGTGTTGGCATCCACATGTATATCGCCCCGATATATGAGATCTTGGATGTACGTTTTCAAACCTTGACACTTATTCAATGTATTCCCTTTAATCTTATGGAACTCACAATACTCATTTTCTTTAAACTAGGATTTTTTAGGCTTGGATTCGTCAAGGATATTGGTCACAGGATATGGAATCGGGTAATTAGCTTGAAGGAGACTATTAAACACGACACTTAGGGGTTCTCCTAGTTGGGTAAATTGACATTTTTTACCCACTTGATTATTCTAATTAGATTGTTGGGGTGGACGAGGTGCCCCTTGCAGCCCTGATATAGCATTAGGCATTGACTATTGAGGAGGGGGATATTGTGGCTTTTGGGAAGCATTGGATACTTGGACATGTTTGGTGTCAGTGACACCATCATTGACATCATTTTTGTTCTTGTTCCAATAATGAGGATTATCCCCAGACGACTTCTCTTTATCAGAGTTTCAAACTAGTACTAACTCTTTGGCAATAAGTGTCCTCTCAAGAATATGACATTTCTCCACTATTTTTGTGAAGGTCATGACACAGTGAAGTCTAAAGTTGTGGGGCATATCTAGATGATATTTTTTGATAAATAGGGTGACCATGTCCTTTTTCCTTAATGGAAATTTCATCTGACTAGCTAAAGCTCACCATCTTTGAAGATAGCTTGCAAAAGTTTCTCCCTCACACTGCTTTTCTTTCAAGAGATCCAATGTATCGATGTCCTTCTCCAAATTAAAGGAGAAGTGGGAGACCAACTCTTCTAAAAGTTGTGCAAAGGACTTGATAGATCCCGTCTTGAGACCTATAAACTAGTCAAGAGCTATCCCTTGTAAACTCCTAGGAAATAATCTCATGAGGTAATTTTCATTATGCATGACTTCTTGACAATGGGCGTAGAACTCTTGAAAATGAGCCTTGGGGTCTTTTGTTCCCTTATACTTATCAAATTTCAGCATTTTGAAATGCTTTGGGAAAGGAAACAACGAAATTGAAGTGAAGGATCAAATGGGTAGGGACAAATATCTTCAAATTTGAACGATTGTTTGTCAGTCCCCACTTGCAAGTTCTTTAACGCAACTTTGACTTCCTCCTGATCTTTATTGATAGGAACTGTGGGAGTTGGATTAGATGGACTAGGTTGATTATATGGAGAATATTGCTGATATGATGAAGATGGTACAAAAGTAGTTTGATCATAAGCTGGTGGGGAGGTATATGGAGGCATTTGTTGGTATTGATTGGTGTAAGTGGATTACAATTGTGGATTGATGTAAGGTGGATAGGAGGATGATGGATTTTGATAGTAAGAGGTGGAGGCTACTTGTTGATATGGTGGCCTCTATTGATAATATGAGGTGGATAGAGCACCCTATTGATATTGTGTAGGAGCTTGGTTGTACAAAGATGTGGAAGCACCTTGTTGGTATGATGGCAATTGATGATAGTAGGAAGTGGATGGAGCAATTTGTTGATAGGGTGGTTGTTGCTAGGTGTAGTATGGATTGGATTGGTAATTGTATGCAACGTTGGGTTGTTATGTGGTATAGAAAGTTGGTTACAGACTAGATGGCTATTGGTAAGCATTTGTGTGTGATTGCGAAGGGTTGGTGTAAAATGGTGGTTGAGATCGCTGTGGATTTTGAGAGGCCAGATGGAGATTTGGATTGGGATTGGATGTAGTAGCATAGGTGGTATATGTGCTTGACGGATGGTAGAGGTATTGTGCAAGGGGATTACGTTGTGTTTGCATGGGAATGTCCATATATTGGGATGGTTGTTGTTGTTGTTGTGGCTGGTGATAAGGAAGGAAAGATGGGATGTGTTGTTCTTGTTGGATCACTGTAGAGGCTCCATGGGGCGGTTGCGGAGGCTATGATGCAACTTGCATCACTTGATGTGGGTGTTGCTTAGGAACAGTAGTTTGTTGTTGAGGAATCAAAATGTTTTGTTATAGAATTGTGATGTTCTACTGCAGAGGTTGTTGATGAGGTGGTTGAGACGAGATAGCAGTGGTAGCGGTGTGTTGTGGAGGCACTTGCAAGGGGATAACCGTGTGTTATGACGGTGCTTGCAATGTAGTGAAGTGATGAGGATTAACGAGAGGTTGTTGGAATGCAGGGATGTTATCTTGAGGTGGTGGTGGTAGATTTTGAATGGGTCTAGGCCCTAGAGGTGGCATCAATGCAAGGATAGGATTACCTCCAGTGTTGACAGGTGGTTGACCAGGAGGCTGAGGTGGGAGTGGTGGAGCAGATAAAATATTTTGTGGCATGCCATAGGCATAAGGGTCATTAGGATTAGGTGGTGTCATAGAGGCCACAACTGGGAGGTGAGGATACCTTGAAACTTGATGTACCATGACATTTCTGAACAGGGTGGTACCAATTCTCTATAGGTGCACCTTCAAGGATGTATGAATTTCCCAAAGTGTTCTGGGAAGTCTGTGGATCTTGAGGTGTGGAAGAGACTGGGTACTGGTATATTGTGACATATCAAAATTAGGTGGTGGTTTGATTCCTTTCATCCCCACACTCTTTAAGGAGGTGATCCATCATCTGAACATTAGTGGGATTGCTAAGGTATTTATCAACCGTGACATCAGGATGATTAACCATGTTCTCGTCACTAGGCGGTGAAGTGTTTTGAATGTCAGTATTCGACTGTGACAAGGCACCATTATTGGGATCCCGAGGGATATTTTGCTAGGAACCCTGGGCTTGTTGTTATGTCATTTGCTTCTTGGCTTGTGATTTGGTTTGAATGGGCATGAAAGTGGAGAACTACCAAGTGGACTAAGATGAGGTGAAACTATAAGGTGCAATGCAGAGATGACCTAAGTGATGATTGAAGGACTAATTTGATTGGATGAGGGATCAGTTGGTTGGATAATTGCATAAGGATGTGAATGGATTAGATTGGATAAGATTAATTGATAAAATGATTGATAAGATTAAATGATGGATGAGATCGAATGATGGAAGGGATTCTAAACCAAGTTTAGAAATGGCCCTAGTTGACTTAGGTGTTGATTGATTAGATTAGAGGACATATAGATGATTACGGCACCAAATCCACCTTGAGATGAAAGTGGATTGAATTGGCCGAAGATGATGACTGACTTAGGATAGATGATGATCCTAAGCAGATTTTGAAGGATGATAATCGATTTTAGACACCTAGGCCAATTTGGATAACAACCTTAAGAACAAAGTTTAGGGGATTTGGATTGAGAAAACAATGATGGATATGCAACCTAGAGATGTCTTAGGATGTACCTATGTGACTTAGATGATAAATGAATGACCTATGGAAAATGCAGATGGACTAAAATGAAGATTACAAGTGAATGGAAGATGCAAACAACTTGGAAAACAACAAGCTTTTGGAGACTGAATAGATTAAGTCTCTGGATAAAGATTAGACTCGCCTAAATAGGTGACAAAATTTCCTAAACAAAGTGTAGAATTTCCCAAGCAATGAGAAAAATCACCCAAACAGGTTGCAGGGTCACCCAAACAGGATGCAAGATCACCCAAACAGAGTGCAAGGTCACCCAAATAGGGTACAAGGTCACCCAAACATGAAGCATAATTTCCTAAAAAGAGGTCAAGATTGCCCAAACAAGTGACAGACTTTCCCAACTAGGTGAAAGACTTGACCAACCAAGTGACAAACTCACCCAATAGCTAACAGGTTCACCTAAACAGGGGTCAAAGTCACCCAAACAGGTGACAAGCTTGCCTAAAAACCTTTTGGACTTGTCTAAATCTGAAAATGGTCAAACAACATCAACAAACAGGGCAAAAGACTCTCCAAATGGACAAATGGATCTTTGTAATGGGGAAACGGGCAAACCGAACAAGGAAACAAATTAAATAAATAGGGAAACAGACTCTCCCAACGGGGAAACAGACTCTCCCAATGGTGAAACAGACTCTCCAAATGAGGAAACGAGCTAACCAAATGAACAAATGGACTCTCCTAACAGGGAAACAGACTAACCGAATGGAGAAACGGTCTCTCCAAATGGGGAAATGGACAAACCAAATGGGGAAATGGGAAAATAGATTGACTAAATAGATAAACAGACTGAGTAAATAGAAGATAGGATTGGTAGTTTAGGGTGAAAAGTTTCCCAATTATGTTGAAAAATTGCATGTTTTAAGGGAATGGGTGAATATGATGACTCTGGGGACCAACAAGGGACTGAAATAGCAAGAAAAATCACCCAAGGATGAAGTAGGTTTTCCCAAAATAGTGGAAAAGTTGCCCCTTTTAATGAAACAAGCGAATGTGATGGGCTAATTGACTAAAAAAATTACTCAAACAGAGAGTAGAATCACCCCTTTAGGTGTTAGGCTCGCCTAACTCAATGGGAGACTAACCTAAATAGGATGTAGACTCGCATATTCTATGAAGAATGGGCAATTTTGACAAGAACTGACTGAGAAATAACTCAGAAAAAAGATAGGGTTTCCCCTATGGATAGTAGGTTCACCCCAAACAACAACAAGTTCGCCCCTAACAAAGGAAAACTCACCCAAATGGTAGGCTTGGACTTGACTTGGATGAAAAATAACTATGGAAAAAGACAAAAAAAAAAAAACAACAAACACAAGTTAAGGTTGACTTGACCAAATAAAAATGCATTGGTTTTGCACAAAGAAGACAGTTCAAGCAACACAATCCTTTAGTAAAAAGGGTATGGGTAACATAGTCCTCTATCTATGCTGAACAAGGTGGTTTAGGGAGTCCTTGATATATGCACGATGCGTGAGGCACAACCATGAACACCAGCCCATCACAAACGTGAGTCAGAAGCCTCAGCGAGGTACTAGAAACTTGGACCAACCCTTCATGTCTTATCTAGGTATCACCCTAGCCTCGATGCTCTGCTAGACATGATGTGACTGGATTGGGGTACAACTTTGGCTCTCCCCCCTTTATATGCCCTACTAGTACATGTGGTTGGGATCGTCCCTTGGTATGATGAAATCCCCAAGCATGTCTCGTAAAAGAAGACATTAGACATTTTCAACTAGTCCCCAGGCTTGCACAAAGTAGAAAGGGAGAGCTTGGATGGTCTAGTATCTCTTGGGTAACACAAAGGACTAAAGTGGACTGCAATTTCTCTTCAACCAAGATTGCCAAATGGTGCAAGGGGATTGGATACATCAACAAACAACTTAACAAGCTTGGAAAAAAAGTTTATTTGACCCCTCCTATTTAATTGTATGTGCCTAACTAGTATGAAAAATAGCAAACAAAACTAACTACACTAGGACCAACCATTCTACAAGAAACTGTTAGTAGTTTGAACCTCCGGCCTTGGACAAGTGATAAATAGCTGCAAAAATGTTAGTAAAACAAAGCACACTCACCAACAAATAGGTTAGGGGGTTAGTACCTGAAAATGATAAGAAATGAACTCTGAAAATGAAGATTCAAGTCACTATTTTACCTCAGAATTTCCTTTTTCAAAAGAAAAATCACCCTATTAGTAGCAGAATCACCTCTGTTAGTGTCAAAATCATCTGTTTTAGATGAAGGCTTGCCCCTATCATCAACAATATTTCCTATTTCAGAGGTAGGCTCGCCTGTTTGCAGAAAGTAGGCTTGCCCAAGTCAGAAGCAAGGTCACCTGTTTGAGAAACAAGGAGCAAATTTTCCACTATTTGATAGATGGGTGAATCTGCAAGTGCAAACTCACCTCTGTTGAAGGCAGGCTCGCTTGTTCTGGTGTTAGGATCACCCTTGTTGTTGCAGATCACCTATTCCACTAGCATAATCACCTCTATGTGTAACTCTAACCTACAAAACGTAAAAAAAAAGAGTACAAAAAAGAGTAGACCAATTTGTGGGTCTCACCGAGTGTGCTAGAAATGTGTGCAGTGTATTTTTCCTACCATAAATGATGCAAAAGAAAAGAAATTCAACAAGGAAAAGAACACAAAAAACCACCTCAAGATCAGCCTAGTTGAACTTGAATAAAAGAAAGATTAAACAAGAGATTTACCTTTCCCAATTTGATCCTTTGGTTGGCCCTTTGATGTTGATAATTTGTGTGCTTCTTGATGGAAAATCACCTAAAAATGATATGTAAAATGATCTAAATTCAATGGAGGATACAATAATGGATGTGGGAATTTGGATAAGTGTATGAGATGAATGCAAAGTGAGCTTGAAGTGTAACAATGGTGGATGATCTTGAATGAAAATGCTTGAAAATTGCTTGAGTGCTAGATTGCTTGAGCTTGAATTGTGAATGCATGAAATGTGAATTGAATGAAAACGAGACTAAAATTCTCTAATTTATGGGAAGAGTCTCTAGAGAATTGGATGGCTAGGATTTAGCCAACATGGACAAGATGGAGGGTTGTGGTGAGTTGAGGATTCACAAGCCCTCACATCTTGCCATGTGGAAGTGAGGTGGAAAGAGGACATTTGAGGTGGAGGTACTTGCAAGTACCTTGAGATTAGGAGAAGATTTCCTCAAAAAGGAAGTTCTTGTCCCCATGTGAGAAGGATGTTGACATGTGAGGAATTTTAGAATTCTTCACTAATCATAATGGGGAAGAGAGAAATGTTGGAGCAATAAATGTCAATTTTTAATTCACATGATTGGAAGTACCTTGGGGATAAGACAAGGTCTTCATAAAGGAGGTCCTTGTCCCCATGTGTGCAATATGACTTATGAGATATTTTAGAATTTCCCAACAACCTACATGGGGAAGAGGAAAGCATTGGAGGAATAAATGTGAATTTTTAATTCACATGTGGAAGAGATATTTTCTACATAAAAAAAACACTTATGATAGGTTGACTTGGAGGAATGCCATAAATGGCATGAGGATTAGATTAAGGTTGTGCAAACAAGTGATTAAGTAGGATAATGAAGGATTAGAGACAAGTGGCAAAATATGGGGGGTGTGACATTAATCTTGATTAAAGGTGTGCACATCTTAATCATGGATTAATTAAACTAATCCAAATTAGAAGAGGATTATGGAGGATGTGGAAAGGAGAGAGAGAAAAGAGGGAATTTAAAATCGATTTAAATTCAAAAATCCAAATGACTAAATTAAACAAATTGATATATTTATTTAACTTAGAGAGGAAGCAATGAAAGGTAAAGTATTTAATTATTAAATTAAATATACCTTAGGAAAAGGGGAAATATTAGTTAAATAAATCATTTAATCAATATTGATGGGGAATATGAAATAGTTGAATAAAAGAGATGAATTTGACCATATGAGACTGGTCAAATTTGGATGTCTATAGGTACTGTTGTAGGCATAATTTAATCATAATTTCTAAATTCATATAATTTATTTGATAATTTATGAATGCTTAACTATGAAATTGGTTAGACTTTATACTCAAAAATGAATTTTCAAATAAAATATGTGAATTATGTTATTGTAATTGCAAGTTTACTTTTAAATTCATACATATAAGTTTTTTATTGGATTTTTCGCAAAACATTTATTATTTTAGTAATCTATGTGAACAAAGTGGAGTTTCTAAGGCAAGTCTAATTTAGTTAAATTTACCTTCAAGAGTTCTTGGTTTATTTAAAATACTAAATAAGTAACTAATCTCAACTAACTATAAACTAACTTGAAATTAAATGAATTCTTTATAAATATTTGTTCCTTTCCTTTTATTTTCCTTTGGTATTGCAATTCAATTAGACCAAAAGAATAACCATTAATTCAAGGTTTTCTTTCAAAACTTTCAAAGACAATTTGACTAATTCTTCATTTTCTTTTATAGTTTGTAGATTAAAATTGTTGTAGGTTGAACTCAATGTGGGTTAGAGGAGTTGGGTTGGAGTCTTCAAATTTTCTCAACATGTTTCAGTCTAAAATAAAATATATATTTTCTAGATTTCAATTTTAATTCTCATATTTTTAAATGTGTATATATGTATATATATATTATATCACTCATGCAGCTGCATATAATAAGGGTTGAGGCTCCATGGGATCCTAGGACTCCCCATATCCACCAAGGTTGGGGCAGACTATCCATCTAGGTTGACCCCTTCCCTTTGGTCAACATAGAGTACAAGTACAAAGTCATGTCACACTTTTGTAAAGCAAACAACCAACACTGTTCCAACTTTTAAACTTGAATCACTAAAAAGGAATTATATGTTTTGAACTTTGAAATGATGCAAACTAATAAAATGTGTATTTTTTAGTATATTTTAAGTTTGTTTTTTTTGAAAAAATAAAAAATTATTTGAATTTTATTTTTTAATAAATTGACACTATAATTAAGTTGATAAAATGTTAAAAATGGAAGTTACATGAGACATCAATCTTTACATAATAAAGTTTTTGTGCCATATAAAAATGGACCCTTGTCATTTTCATGGCCTTTTAGGTCTTGTTTCATGTTGTTTGAACTATTTTTCTTTGATTTCATGTTGTAACATGACTTGAATATGCATATTTAGGTATTAAATTTCAAATAATGACGTCTTGTGAAGTTGTTGTGAAGTGTTGTAAGACATTTCTACATTCTTCTAGACTCTATTCATTACAATTCACCTTAAAATCTCCTTTTCATCACTAAACAAGTCCTATTTTTGAATATTATTCTGAAAAACATTAAATAAAACATATTTCCTAGCACACATTTTCAGGTCCTAGGTGGGACCCATTCACCATGGGTGGTGAATGAGTCCCTCTTGGCTCCAAATTCAATTTTTTTTAAATTTTCCTTTCGGGTTTTATTCAAAACCACTTGATGTTGGCCTCTGATGAGGTATGAACGGGTAACTAAGGCACAAGATTGTATAAATAAGTGATTTTCACCTTATTTCAACCCCCATTCATCAAGTTCACTCATCCACCTATTCACTCAAGCATTCAAGCATTTTACAACATCTATTCAAGCATTGTTCAAGCACTTTTAAGCATCCATTGGCATTACTTCAGATTTGCATAATCAAGAGTTTGGTAAGTTGATAGAAATTGCATGTTATTAGTTTATCATTCTCTTTCATTTCATTGTTTTATTAAGGGTTTGATTACCAAAAGTGGGGTTTGACCAAGGAAAACCCCTATTTGCTAACCCTCAACCATTTTCCCCCTATTGCATGTGTGTTTGTAGACTTTTGTGTGCAGATTTAACAAGATTTTTGATGTTGAAGATTGGTTAAAAATTCAACTAGGTGCTTCAAGTCAACTCAAGTCTATTTCAAGCTTGGAGAAGGTTTTTTGTCTATTTCCTACAGAATTGACTCTAGCAACCCAACAATCAGAGATTTCCAGATCCGGTGTTGCAGAGTTGTCTCCTGAATTTTTAGAATTTTGGGAGAGGACTGATTTCCTACTAGTGGTGAATGAGTCCTTCCTTAGGACTGAAAATCTGAATTTTGTCAAATTCCAGATCCAAATAGTCATAAACCAGTTTCTAACACTTTTTCACCAAGAGGAGGACTAATTCACCACCCTCAATGAATGAGTCCAACTGTGAAATTTTAGTAATTCTAGTCAACATTCACAAAATTCCAGATTCATCAAAAAATTTCCAGGTGCACTCTATTTCATTCTATTTCTTTTTGTTCTGCATTATTTCTTCATTTAGTTCACTATTTGCATATCACAACGTGTTTTCAAACATAGCTTAAATCTTACTTTTGCATTCATATTCATTCATTTAAGTCATTAAATTGCATTTATTTTACTTCATTTAGATTATTAAACATTGCACATAACATAATTTTAATGAACCCTTAGCATTTTTTATTCTATCTATCTCCTTTTAGGTGTAAAACCCTAAAAGTGCAAGAGAAGTACATAGGAACCCAAAAATCTATAGTTCATTTTGGTGAACCCAAATTTTGAACACTTTGCATTTATGATTTCATTCACATATTGCATCTTAGTTTACATTTGCATTAACATTCAATTAGGATATTGTTTTGTTTTTGCATTCTAGGACTTTTCATATTGCATTAGTGAAAACTTCATTTAGACTTCATTTTTGCATTGCATCTCATTGAAAAAAGTAAAAATTTACATTCCTCATCCTTGATTGCATTCTATAGAGCATTAAAATAAAATTAATCTTTTTGAAAAACACACGAAAACATCATACTGGGACTCATTTGCCATCCTGGGAAAATCAGTCCCTTTGCACTTTTTAAACATTTCTGGCAGCTTTTTGGCATTTTTCTGCATTACAATTTCCTATTCTTGCATTTTTTTTTAATTTCCAGAATCTATATTTCTCATAATTTATTGCATCTTACTTTATTTGCATCATGGCATTCTCCTTCAATAAGATTTGGAATTCCTTAAAATCATTGGTAGACATGTCAAATTGTGCATTTGGTTGTGACCCTAATGACCCTGAACTCACACATGCTCCTTCAAATCCTCATGATTTTCCTCCTTGTGAAGTAGAAATCATTGGAGAAGATGATGATAGCGTGAACAAGTTCTACAATGACTACCTTGATAACCTAGAATCCAATGCAACCTTTATCCATCCATGAAGACACAAAATCTCCCTACTATTGCACCTCCTGATCACTTTTCATATTTACACCCTAAAATAAATCAAGGACCTAAGGTTCCTCCCTCAAGTGGACCTAGTTCCTCTAAACCACCACAATCCAAACCCTTTTATTATCATAAAGTCACAAAAACTCCTATCAATCTTGAAGAAACATATGGTAAAGGCTTCACTATCTTAAGTAAACATGGTTGTGACACAAAACATGAACATGACATTCATCAACTTCTTAATGAAAAACCAACCGAAGAAAACACAATGGGTCTAGGATATCACAATGCACATCCTGATGGAAAACAATTTAAATATTGGAAGCTTCGGGGTGATGGCATAGTGATCTTTGATGCTCCTCCTAACCTAAACATTCTCCTTCCACATGAACAACCATTATCCCCTTCTATTGACAAGGATGTTAGCATCCCCATGGGTCCTCCTCCTCCTATTAATGAACAAGGAGAATCTAACAAATGAAAATGACCTTACAAATTGAGGAAGCTCAAGTTTCCTACACATCCTCCACCTGAAAGTGAAAGGAGACTTCAACTGCTTTTAAAAAAAAGGTCTTATACTTTTACCACCTATGAATAGGTTGGTTATTCATTCGAAAGATTCTAACATACCATTTTTCAAATATCAATGTATTCTTAGACATCGAACAAAAGAATGCCAGACATTGAAGGACATACTTGATAAGTATCACTTCACTAATACCGATTGTTTCCCTTTCATACCTTAAAACAATCTAAACCCTTTATCATGCCATAGTTGTAAAATTCTCTATTCTCGCTATTGCATGATCCTTTCCCATCACTCCTCTTGGCTCATTCTTTCCTTTACACTTTGTGGGGGGAAAGAAGTTGTTAGCCTTGTCCTTGTAATGCATTTTCCTTTGTCTCTTAACTATGTTATTCCTTTTCCCCTTAACTATTTAAGAATGAGAAACCAATAACTTAGTTAATGGTTGACTTATATTTGAATTACTTGTTCCTTTTTGGTTTTCTTTTCATTAGTGTATCGTGTTCCCTCGTATTGCATGTTTTATGTTATCTCTCTTTGTACACTTCTTCTATTTGTACCTCTATTCTTCTATTTTTCATGCTTTGTCTTTTTCATTTTTTTTTGTATTCTCCTTTTTGGTGATGATGCAAAGCGTAGAGACACCCTATGTCTCTTACATATTAAACCAAAAGGTCCTTGTATTTTTTGTTTTCATTTTGTGTTCTCCTTTTTGGTGATGATGCAAAGTATAGAGATGCCCTATGTCTCTTCCATGTTGACCCAAAAGGTCCTTGTCTTTTTTCATTTTCATTTTGTGTTCTCCTTTTTGGGGAGGACGCAAAGTGTAGAGATCCCCGATGTCTCTTCCATGTTGACCCAAAAGGTCCTTGTCTTTTTCTTTTTTGGTTTGTGCTTTCCTTTTGGTGATGACATAAAGAGTACATATGCCCTATGTCTCTTCTATGTTGACCTGAAAAGATCCTTGTCTTTTTCACTTTTTGTTTTGTGCTTTCCTTTTGGGGATGACGCAAGGCATTGAGACTAAAATGTCTCCTTCATGTTGACCCAAAATATTTTCACTTTTCTTTCATCTTTTCATTTTCTTTTCGCTTGCATTTTCCTTTTGGGGATGATGCAAGGCGTTAAGACTGCAATGTCTCTTCCATGTTGACGCAAAACAAACTTATTTTTTCTTTTGTTTTTGCTCTCTTTGTGTCATTCTTCCAATTTTATGTGCTTTTGGGAATGATGAAAGTTCTGAGATCTTTTATAAAAACATTTCAGCAATGAACATATTGACCCCAAATCCATAGATCCCTTATGTGTTTTGTGTGCTTTCTATTCTGGGGGGCAACTCCCTTTCTTTTGTTTATCATTTTCCTTGACATGACATAGCCTCACTTTGAAACATATGACTTCGCATAGGGCTTTCCAAGTTGGTTCTCATGTCTTATTTTCTTTTTTCTTTTTCTTTCTCTTTCTACTTTAAAGCAATTGCTCACAAAACAATGTGTAGCAATTCCTTTAAAGTGGGGGGCTTACATTACCATAATTCATGTGCATTCTTGGTTCCTAGTGTAGCCTTGTTGTTTATGTGATGTGTTCGTCACTTTGTGGATGACATTGGGTGTGATGTCCTTCATAATTATGATCTATCTTAGCATATTACATTCCTCTTGGTGGCCTGATGTGACACACTGCATCCCCTAAGTTCTGAATATACTATTCTTTGATTGGTCCTCTCTTGGAGACATTAGACATAATGTTCCCTAAGTGACTAACCTTGCATGAACTTAACAAGACTCCTTTGAACATCTTTTGCATTTTATATTTTTGCACCTTACATTTTGCATTTTTTCCACCTTTCATAATGCAACTTGCATGACTTTGGTACCTTCTTTTTTTTCAATAATTTTTTCTTTGTGACACCTTGTTAAATTTATCAAGAGGTATAACTTCAATATGGTTGAGGGGGAAGCCCATCTAGCAGCATGACTTTTCCCCATAGCCACCTTTCTGTTTGTGAGTGCATACCAACTAGCGTATGTATCCTACCTTTTTGGACTTTCTCACCTCGTAGATAGCCAGAAGTTCCATGGCCCCAAAGTGAGTATATTTGGACCTTCTCACTCGGTGGACCATCATGTGTTCTATTGCCCCAGAGTGAGTATAAATTCTCTTTTCAAAAAATCAGCCTAGATCAAATCCACAACTAGTCAAGGATTGACGATCGAAGCTTCATCTGAATTTCAACACTTGTGTGTTCATTTGTTCTTATGCTTAGTTTGTTGTGGGATCTTCATCCTTGGGACTTGATCATCCCTCTTGATCGTTGTCATTCCATCTTGCTAGGATAAGTGCATTTGAACCCTCCTCTTGACGTTCATGGCTACTTTAGTGTTAGTTTGAAGAAAGTTCATCCTCACACTAAAGTGGGGGCTAAATGTGCCATAGAAAAATGGCCCCTTGTCATTTTCATGGTCTTTTAGGTCTTGTTTCATGTTGTTTGAACCATTTTTCTGTGATTTCATGCTGTAACATGGCTTGAACATGCATATTTAGGTACTAAAATTCAAATAATGACATCTTGTGCAAGTGTTGTGAAGTGTTGTAAGACATTTCTACATTCTTCTAGACTCTATTCATTATAATTCACCTAAAAAATCATCTTTTCATCACTAAACAAGTCCTATTTTGAAGTGTTGTAAAGTTTTGTAACAAGCTTTCATGCTTTTCTAGGCATATCTTCACTATTTATCCCTTTCTCATGTTTTATTTGGTCCCTTGATGCCCTCACATGCTTTAATTAAGTGTATTTTTGAATATTACCCTGACAAACAACATTAAATACAACATATTTCTTGATACACATTTTTAGGTCCTAGGTGGGACCCATTCACCATGGGTGGCGAATGAGTCCCCCTTGGCTCAAAATTCCAAAATTTTTAAATTTTCCTTTCGGGTTTTTATTCAAAATCACTTGATGTCGGCTTGTGATGAGGTATGAATGGGTAACTAAGGAAAAAAATTGTATAAATAAGTGATTTTCAGCTCATTTCAACCCCCATTCATCAAGTTCACTCATCCACCTATTCGCTCAAGCATTCAAGCATTTTACAACATCTATTCAAGCATTATTCAAGCACTTTGAAGCATCCATTGACATTACTTTAGATTTGCATCATCAAGAGTTTGGTAAGTTGATAGCAATTGCAAGTTATTAGTTTATCATTCTCTTTCATTTCATTGTTTTATTTAAGGTTTGATTACCAAAAGTGGGGTTTGACCAAGGAAAATCCCTATTTGCTAACCCTCAACCATTTTTCCCCTATTGCATGTGTGTTTGCAAACTTTTGCATGCAAATTTAACAAGATTTTTGGTGTTGAAGATTGTTTTACAAGTCAAATAGGTGCTTCAAGTCAACTCAAGTCTATTTCAAGCTTGGGGAAGGTTTTATGTCTGTTTCCTGCATAATTGACTTCAGAAACCCAACAATCAGGGATTTCCAGATCTGGTGTTGCAGAGTTGTCTCTTTATTTTTTAGAATTTTGGGAGAGGACTGATTCACCACTAGTGGTGAATGAGTCCCACCTTAGGACTGAAAATCTAAATTTTGTTAGATTCCAGATCTCAACAGTCAAAAACTAGTTTCTGACACTTTTTCACCAAGAGGAGGACTAATTCGCCACCTTGGGTGAATGAGCCCAGCTGTGAAATTTTAGTAGTTCTAGTCAGCATTCACAACATTCCAAATTCATCAAACCTTTCCCAAGTTCTCTCTATTTCATCTTATTTCTTTTTGTTTTGCATTATTTCTTCATTTAGTTCATTATTTGCATATCGCAACGTGTTTTCAAACATAGCTTAAATCTTACTTTTGCATTCATATTCATTCATTTAAATCATTCAATTGAATTTATTTTACGTCATTTAGATTACAAAACATTGCACATAACATAATTTGAATTAACCCTTAGCATTTATAGTCCTATCTCTCTCCTTTTAGGTGCAAAACCCTAGAAGTGCAAGAGAAGTAGATAGGAACCCAAAAATCTATGGTTCACTTTTTTTTCCTTCAATTTTTCTTTTTGTGTATTTATAACTTGAAACTTTAGTGCATGGATTTTTTTTTCAGTTTTGATAAATATATATTTTGAAATTAATATAAAAATGTGTTTATTAAAATACATCTTTTTTTTCATTTGACATCAACTTTCATTTTAACTATTTTTCTAAAATAGAAAAAAATATACCATCTTGATATATATTATTTTATCTAGCACATCATATTTAAAAAAAAAATTAATACTTTTTAGTATTTTTTCTTGACATGGTAATCTAGCTAATATTATTTGTTGATAACCTACTTTAGTAATAAATTAAAAAAATTAAAAAAATTAAAAAATGAACTTTTTTGTCCTAGAGTGGAGATGAAGTCACTTCCACTTATCAGTGTTAGGGATGAAACGACTCTTTTTTCATAGAGCTATAGGGGCAAAGGTAGGAATTCTAGGCAGAAGACATCAAGGGGACAAGTACGGGAAATCTCAGTACATGGTGGAGGTAGTAACAAGTTGGGCTCTAGAGGGAATGCTAGGGGAAGTTGGCCATGGGATGAGAAAGCCCATTTGGAGCCTTACCACCAGGTGACAGGAAAAGCATCAGAAGTTGTTAAGGCCAATAAATTGTTGGTCCTCTTGCAGGAGGAGCTTGAGGATAAGGTAATGCACAATGTCAAAGTGTTCTCACATTTAGGATTGATAGGATGATTCAAGGGTTTTTGGCCTCATTTGGGTGATTTACATAAATGGATTTCTAAGCACTGGGAACCCATTGTAAATGGATGTTTTCAAATCTACCCTGCAACCAGAGGATTTTTTATTGTTGTCTTTGAAACTATGGTTGACAGAAATAAAGTGCTATGTGATTACTTCTGGAGTTGAGAGGAGAAATTTTCTGTATCCTTGAAGCCTTGGCATTTATATTTCAACCCAACAATAGAAACTTTTGATAAAGTCCCTCTATGGATAAGACTCCCAAACTTACCTCTCCATTTTTGGTTTGAGTATTGCCTAGAGGCTATAGGAAACTCTTTAGGGGATTTTTTGATAACTGATGAGGGTTTGTCAAATCTTTTGCACTCCACCTATGCCCAGATTTTGCTTGAAATGGAAGTATCAAAGCCATTCCCAGAAGAGGTCTCAATTAAAACCTCAAATGGATGTTGGGTACAACCTTTGGATTATGAAGGAGTTCCATTTCGATGCAGGAGATGCTTCTAGATTGGACACATTGCTACATAATGTGCAAAGCCCAAATGTTCCAAACTAGCTACTTGGTGGCAGGATGTCTCACACAGACATTATGTAGTGGAGAAATAGAGTGGGAATAAGGAAGAGATGGACAAGAACAAATCTTAGGTAGTTGGAAACTTTGAACTGCCTCAATCAAATAGGGATTCAGATCAACTAGGGGGTCAGGTCATGTTGAGGTGCACATCTCAAATGGTGCTAATGAAGGGCAAGCTAATGAAGGTGAAGCAAACTTAAACCATCATGGTGTTGAAACTCCAGAGTGTAGGGAGAAATCAGGCCCAACAAAGGCATAGGAAAAAGGGGAGAGTAATGGAGAGGTAGAAGGTCATAATGGGAAAGCAATGTTTGAAGGTTATAAAGAAACATGGATGCAACATGATGCATTTGAGATATGGCAGAAGGTGGAGCCAAAAATGGAGGAAGGTGGGCTTGAAGTGAGGGGAAAATATTTGGACTGGCATAAGGATGTTGCAAAGGTGGAAGACGGTCAACAAGTCGTCAAGGGGGGGAAAGATAAGAGTTTCAAAAAGAAAAATTTCACTATGGTCCTTCGGTCTTAGACCAAGGGAAGACCAAATGGTCCTTCAAAATTGTAGACTTGTTAAAAGGTCCCTTTTTAGGGTCTTATGGTTTTAAATGTTTTCTCTGTGGTGTATGTAGTGTGTCATTACTTGGGGTGGATTCCACCATTTGACACCTTTCCTGGCTAAAGCCAAGGTAATGTGATGTAATTTTATTTCAAATTTTAATAAAAAAAACATCTATTACTGATCAAAAAAATTAAAAAATTAAAAAATATCAATACTAATAAAATTGTTAACATATATATACTTAAAAACTACACTTATGAATCGAAAAAAGGGTAATTTTATATTAAAAATATATATATTTACATGAGTAGGAGTTGTTGAAACATCAATTTTTACAAATAATTTTATTTTTTTGATAAATTGATATCAAAGTGGTGCTACATATGCATTTAGCCAACAATTTTAGTTGCAATAGTTGTGGATAGATCTAACTTAGCTAGAATGAATCTTACTAGATCATATGTTTGACCAAATTTTACTTTTCGTCAGAAATACTCAAATTCACTTGTGTTGATTGGTTGGGAAAAATTGTGACACAAATTTGTACTTTTACCCCATTACCTTTTTATTTTAATTTTTTAAGTATAAATAATATATATTATATATAACATACATAATTTAGTTTATATTTATTATATATCATATATATAATTTTTAAATATATAGTTATATTTATTTATAATTTTTTTAAAACATGCATTTTATTTTATTTTTCTTTTATAGTAAAATATCACATTATATGTATATATATATAAAATTTTCAACTTCACATATAAGAATTGTTTATGATTAATAATTGTAAATGCATAATTAAAGAAATTATTTTTTATTAATTTTGGAAAACTAATTATGTCTATTATTTAAATACTTAGAGAAGCAAGGAGTATAATTTTGTTTTCCACAGACTTCACAAAACAATTATTGCATAATAATATACTTAAGGGAGAATGATGTTCCTAAACTAACTTCTTCCCCTTACTAATTTTTTCCTACACTAATTTCCAATTGTACCTTATATATTTCATTTCCTAAAAAAAATTAACTATTATAACTCATGCATTTGAATAACCCATTTAGTTCATCTCTATGCATTTATTAAACAAGGAAATAATAACTTGTCTTCCCTTTTTGGTTTTAATAGCCTAACATATTCAATTTACACAACAACCATTTGAAATTTCCTAAGTGTAATTATGACACTTAAATCTTCTTTTGGACCTTAGTTTGATGGTCACCCAATAATTTCTTCAACTTCAACATATGAATAAAATCAAGGTGAAAAAGCATAGCTAATATGCTCTCCACACAACCATAGGGTTGTACATTGAACCCACCCGCAAAGTAGGGTCACATAACTCTTACAAAGTCTACATACATATCATATTTACAACATAAAATGCATTTGATATTAAAACAAATTCTCATCACCATAACATCAAATATTTCACATGATTAAATATTTTCATATTCCCAATCTTCAACATAACAATACTTCTCCTTAAGCTCTTTGCATTCATCATTATGATGGATCAAGGAGTGATCTGATATGTTGATGTAAAAATACTCAGAAAATAAAATTTAGAAATCACTACAAAAAGAATACTAATCCTCCCATTCACAAAAACACAACATAGATCACAATAAAATAAACATTTCATTTACATAAGATATCAAATCCCATTGCAACCTTCACAATAATTATCTACAAAAATCAAGAAAAAGGGAAAGACCCTATGTTAGGAAATCTTATCCAAACACAAAATAAGTTTGGTGTAGACTTCTTCGAGAATTCTCCTCTTAAGCCCTTATTTCCTCTACTTCCTACTCTCCATTTCCTCTCTTTCTCTATCATATTCAAGGAACTACCAAATTGATATTTTCATGAAAAATCGAAAGACAACAAGATCAAAAGCCCCTCCCATTCAAAGAAAAAAATATTAAATAGAAATAGAAAGAAAGCTTCCTTTTCCAACTACCCAAACTAACTAACTGACTCTCCTTTTAGACACTAAACAAAAAGGAAATGGGTGTCCACCTTTTGGGAGATAGAACTTGGACCTATTTCTCACTTTGATTCATTAAGAAACCATGATCCCTCAACCAAGTGACTCAATTGAGGGATGGACTAGTGGTTTCCTTGTGTGATTAAAAGAGGATTCACCATTAAAATGGAGTTTCAAAGGAGAAGTACAAACACTTATGCACAAAACCTTATAAATTTGAAGATATGAAATTAGATGGATAAACAAAATGAAATAGAAAAGTACCTACATGAGTGGAGAGGCCAAAAAAATATCTATAAAACCCTGAAAATCTATTGTTTGAGTTACACTAGGACTGATACGCCAAGTGGGGAAATTTAGTCCTACTATAGGATACTGGGCAGAATCTAGAATCTTCTGGTGACTATTCAAGATCTATAGAAATATGCCAAAAAGGGCTATACTGGGACTCCTACACCCAATAGGGTGATTTAGTCTCATTACTTGGGTTTGACTAATATCTTTGTAGCCTCTAGTGATCTTTTGTAGCTTCCTTCCTATCAAATCTTCAAGTCTAAAAGTTTGAATTTGGGCCTATAGGTGAGTTTCTGTGAAGATGACAACTTTTTGACAAGTTTTGCAACTTTGTCTTCAAAGGATCTTCAAGCTCCAATTCACCTGGATCTGCAAACACACATCAAGAGGGAAAAATGTTTTTTTGTTAGGGAATAGGAGTTTTCCTTCCTCAAACCTTTGTTTTGTAATTAAACCTTGAAATGAAATAGAAAATCATGAAGGAATGATGAATGAAAAAATGAAATATTGCAACTCACCAAACCCTTGAAATAAAGGCTACAAAATTGTGTGAAATGGCTAGCATGAATGTGGATCTTGACTCTTGATTGAATGCTTGAAATATTGTCTTGAATGCTTTCTTGAATAATGAAACCTACATCACAAATGTTAGCTCACAAACACACATGATGCATGAAAACTTTGACATGATTCTTAAATATTAAATGTAGCTCCAAATGCTTGATAATTTTCTCTTGAATGCTCTTGATCTCATAAACTTTCCTTAGGAATTCTTAGATTAAAATTTCTAGATCTTGTTCTTCTTAGGAGAAATTATGTGAAATAACCTTGTATTTATACTCGCTTATGCCAAATTTCTTGAAATTACAACACTACAACCTAACATCGGATCTAGGATAATAAAATATCACCAAGAATTTGATTTAAAATAGGTCAAGGTTAAAGCGAGACTCATACGCTAGGTTGGGCGTATGAGTCTCAGGGGCTTAAACTTGGGACATAGATTTCAAGAAGTGATAAGTTCAATGTAATGCTTAAAATCAGGTCTTGAGACCTAGGTGAGACCCATATGTCCAGAGGGGCATATGAGTCCAAGATCCCTAGATCTAGAACACAACCAAAAACAATAAATTATGATTTTTCATTTGTTAAATGTTGCAATTATCCTTAGAAAAATACATTCATTTAGGCTTGTGGATGAAAAATAGGACCAATTAGGGCATAAATAAACTATATTTTAACAAAGAGGGCCCAAATAGGTGTGAACATGTAAAGGGATACATTTTTATACACTATATTTAACCCCCACATTAGTGAGATGATGACCTTGTTCCAAACTCACACTAAAGTAGAAAAATTCACATCAAGAGAGGTCCAAGTGTGCCAATGTTAGTGAGATAGGATGACAATGATCAAGAGGGGTGATCAAGTCCCTAGGATTGAGATCATATGGAAAACCAACATAGGAGAAAAATAACACACATGCAAATGATGTATGAAGCAGTGACAAGATACAAGCATACACTTCCAAATACATAAAGAAGAAACAAAAGGAAAAGGAGGGGTGGATCAATCCTCGATTATTTTTCCAAAAAAATTTACAAGTGGAACATGATGTCCACTATGTAAACAAAATGCATGCTCACATGGGCTAGTGGAATCTGGTATCCACTAGGTGATCCCCTAGAAAGGTGAGACACATACATATGTGGTTGGTATATGCTCACAAAGACAAGTGGCTATGGGAAAGTCATGTTAATGGTTTGCTCCCATATGTACTAACCATACCAAAGCTATACCTCTTGATAACTTTGATAAGGTGCCACAAAACATGAAATGCATGATTCATGGGGCAATCAAAACTTCATATGCTAACACCCATGAACAAACAGGATGACAGTACAAGCAAGAAAAGTGTGTTATGCAAGGTGGCCATATAACATTTATTGTAAATGTGAAAGTGTAGGGTATGTTCATAGGGGTTTTTCTTAGTTCATGTAAGGTCTCAACCTAGGGAACATCATGCTGAATGTCTCCAAGAGATGACCAATCGAAGAATAGAAGATTTGTGACTTAGGGAATGCACAGTTCTTGGAATTTCCACTAACATGAATATAATATGCTAAGAGAGATCACACTCTTGAAGGAAATCATGCCCAATGTCATCACCAAGAGAAAGATGCATCGCATGAAGTAATAAGACCACACAATGAAACATGAGTTGTAACTGAAATGCAAAAGAATAATGCCAATGTATTCCCCCACTTTAAAGAAATTGCTAAACACCATACAGTGAGAAATCCCTTTAAATTAGAAAATGATAAATGTTAACAATAGAGGGGACATGAGAGCTTAGTTGGAAAGCCCTATGTCAAGCCATATGTTTCCAAATAAAGATACATCATGAAAAGGTGTTTCCCCAAAAATTAAATCCCAAATTAACATAAGGGATCCATGGATTTGAGGTCAGTATGTCTTTGCTACAATGTTTTTCTTAGAGCTTGGAAATTTCATCACTCCCCAAATACTCATAGATCAAGGAAGAATGACACAAAGAGAGTGAAAACAAATAATTTTTTTTGGGTCAACATGGAAGAGACCTAAATGCCTCGACACGCCTTCTGTCATCCCCAAAAGGAAAACACATGAAAAAGAAAAGATAAAGGATAATATTCTAGGTCAACATGGAAAAGAACTAAATGTTTTGATGCATTGCATCATCCGCAAAAGGAAAACACAAGAAAAAAGAAAAAGATAAATATTTATGATGCATAGAAGAATGTAGATACAAATAAAGGAATGTCACAAAGAAAGAGATATATCAAATAGAATGGTATAGGAGATCACATTAGTCACATGCAATCATACACATATTATAAAAAAATGGAAAGCAAAGACAAGACTAGTAAGACATATGCAAGTCAACCTATAGCAGGTCATCTGCATCCCAATCTTGTTCATCGTGTGTAGAAGGTCGACAACTAGCCAAAGAGACAACAACAAGTGTGGTACTAGGAGCATCACCAAGTTCAAAACGTGGTGAGTTACTCAAGATTTTAGGAGGATCATCATGGTTGTTATCATCTAAGCTCATGGAAGACGAAAAAAATAAATTCAATTCTTTATGCATGCACTTCATCAATTTTAGCAATCTCATCATTATCGTCCAAGTTAATCACAATGGGAGGTCAAATGATAATGTCCAAGGAAGGTGTCAGTACCTATTGTGGTTGCGATATAGGATCTTTGTTTTTTGTGAAAAGGAGGGAGACTCATTGTGTATTGCTTCACTAGAGTTTGGATGTTGATTATGCTTGTTTTTATTTAACCTTTGAGAAATAGCACGATGCGTACACCTATGCTCTCTAGAATTTCTATTTCTTTTGGTATAATTTTCAAGTTGTGTGTGTAGGAGTGGGTTTATACACCATAGGTTTCTTTTCTTCCCTTAGAAGAGGAACGAAAGGGACCATAGGAGGTTGTTTAACCACTTTCTCTTTAGCTTTGTAAACTCGTATTATATTAGGAAGCACGATGAGATTGTTTTTTTTGTATCTTGGTCATTTGTAGGAGATAGGAAAATTATTTTTATTGGGTTGGTCTTGATTACTTCGAAGGATTTTGGTTCAATCATGGGTTGAGGCATGTTTCAAATGGATAGTTTTGCTATGTATTTTTCCTTAAACTTTTGACAGGATTTGAAAAATAAATCTTCATGAGGTTTAATAGGTTCAATAAGATCAATCCAAAATAAATCCAATGAGAAATTCCCATGGGAAGACACAGGATTAAAGCCACTATGGTGTAAAGTAAAGATTTCATTGTCAAAGGGAAACTTTAAGCATTTATGCATGGCTGATAGGATGGATTCCATGGATCATTTCCATGGGTAACCAAGCTTCACATGGAATTTTTTAGATGTCATGATGATAAATAATGATACATCTAATTGTTTCAATCCAAATTTTAAAGGAAGGGTGGTCAAACCTATCGTAGGGAAAGAAAAACCATTATGCATTTTTATCCATGCTTTCAGTTTATCATATGTATCTTGATAGAGTTCATGCACAAGTAATAATTCTTCAGAGATCACATTCTCTCCATAGATGGGATCAATTAATATCCCATTTGTGGGCTTATCATTGATTCTATCGGATATGTAAAAAATACCATTAGGTACCTTTCTAATTATATCTTTTGATGAGAAAGCAATGTCAAGAGGTAGTTAGGTTTGGCCCTTACGAGGTTGAATTTTGATCAAACCAACCATATTATTAATAGGACTTTGTTCATTAGTATCCATGTTGTCATCATCCATATCAAAATTCATCACATCATTCTTTGTTTCACTAGCTTTGAAAAATTAAATATTATGATTTGGCATGGGGTTGGTAAAGATTGTACATTTTGGTTGGGAGGGGCAATAGACTTATTACCTTGATCATTGACACCACCAATTTGAATATGATTGGAATCAATGAGGTCTTGCACCATGTGTTTTAGACACTTGCAATGTTTTGAATCAATGTCCATTTTTATGGTGAAAATGACAATAGGAGTTTGATCTAAAGTTTGGAGGTAATGGCTTAGTAGGATCAAGAGCTTTAATGGGAGTTAAGGAAATCAATTTCTTTTCTAGAAGTTGTAACATGCTATTATGGAGGGTATCGGGTAAAGGAGTAAATTTTCTATTTGGATCTCCAAATGTAAACGGACTTTTTTTCTTTATAGTAGCCACTTGGGTATCAACATGTTGGATTATTGAGGGGGATTTAGAAAGAAAGCCTTTATTTTTTGTCGACACAAAAAAAGTAAGCCTTCTACTTTTTCTTGTTTTGTCCCTCGTTGTGCTTAATTGGCTTGATGTTACCTTGATTTAATGTTGCAATGAGGCCCACACATTCACATTAGGTCTTGAATCTTTATGAATCATTAAGACTTTATGATGTCTTGTAAAAGTGTTGTGAAGTATTGTAACACATTTTCACACTTTTCTAGACTCTTCTTATTATAACTCACCTAGATACGGGCCCTTTTTATCACTTACCAAGTCTTATTTTAAAGTGTTGTAAAGTCTTGTAACAAACTTTCACGCTTTTCTAGGCTTGTCATCAATAAATACACCTTGCTTATGCTTTATTTGTCCCCTTTATGTACTTACATGCCTTAATTAAGTGTATTTTTAAATATAAACCTGACAAAGATTATTTCAGACAACTTAATTCCCAAAAACCATTCATATGCCTTGAGTGGGACCCATTTTCCATTAGGAGCAATTGAGTCCCTCTTGGCACAAAAATCAAAATAAATTCATATTAAACTAGCAGTTTTTTATTTCTTAAGACCTAAGGTTGGCTTGTGATGTATTTTTGAGAAATGAGGGCATAATTGTGTATAAATATATGATTTTCTATTCATTTTAACCCCCATTCACCCATTCATTCAAGTGTTCATCCATGCATTCAATTTATCATAGTATTCAAGCATTCTAGCATTCCTCATCATTCAATCAAGCATTCTAGCATCTTGGAGCAACACATCCTTAGACTTCAACATCAAGGGTTTGGTGAGTTTATGACATTGCATGTTATTTTTCCATCATTCTCTCTTTATTTCATTTCATTATCTATGGTTTTATTACCAAATCGGGCTTTGACCAAGACAAACCCCTATTCTCTAACCCTTAACCATTTCCCCCCTCTTTGCATGTATGTTTGTAGGTCTTGTAGGAAGATTTGTCAAAGAGAAAGGTGTCAAAAAGGTGTTGTAAACTCATCAAATTCATCAAAGTGAAAAAATACCTAATTGAAGCTCAGAGAACTCTTTCCCATCAAATTTTCTAGATACATATCCAACAAAATATTAGGTAAAAAAGTGCAGATCAGGACCCACAGAGTTGACCCTTGACTTTTCAGAAATTTGTAGGTGGACTAATTTTCCATATGTGGAAAATGAGTCCCACTACTAAGCTATAAATTTTTTTATCTAAAGTTTTATGTTCCTGGCATCCTGAAACCTGTTCCGACAGTTTTCACCACAAACTAGACTAATTCGAGATTTGTTGTGAATGAGATCTAGTGGTATTCAAAATTGAACTATGTAACATTCCAAAACCTCTCCACATCAGATTTTAGGCTCTAGGTGCACCTCACTTAGTTTCATTAAGTTTTGTTATTATTTGTTTATGTTTTTAGTTATTTTTGCATATCACAGCGTGTTTTCAAACACTTTGCATTTCTCAGTTTTGGATTAAAAAAAATCTATTTTATTAGTCCTTTGCATTGATATCATCTCATCTAGGCATATTACATTCATTTTACATCAATCTTGAGTGTGAACATAGCAGTTTTTACCCTATTCCTTTCCTTTTAGGTGAAAGATCTTTGAAGTGAGATCATTAGGGTACCAAAACCTGTGTTTACATTTTGGTGAACCCATCTTTAGAACATTTTTACTTTTTATTTCAAGTGCATCCTAGGGCTAGTCTGCATCAACATTGCATTCGGTTTTGCATTGTTTTGCATCCTAGGGTTTTCCACATTGCATGAGTCAAAAGATCATATAGATTTCATTTTTGCATTCACAATCATTTAAAAGCTTTGAAATTCTACATCTGCATCATATTTTTTCATCACACAATCTGACAAGCATAAAATTCATCTTAAATTTTGTGAATTTTTTTTTTAAAATCATCCCTTGACTCATTCGCCACACTGGGCGAATTAGTCCAGTTGCACATTTTGCACTATAATTTGGGTATGTGTAGGATCATGATGAGTTAAAAGGTGGTGATATAAAAAAAGTAGCATTTTTCATTTACCAAAAAAATGCAAAAATCCTGAGTTGACTTTGTTTTGGGTTGGGTGTTAGTACATTGCTCCAAAGCAATGCCCAAGCCAAAGTAGCACAAATTGGATATCCGATTTGTGTCGAGTATATATACCCAGTCACGACCATTTTAAACCATTTTAACAATTTTAAAGCATTTCAAAGCACATTCAGAGCGACATGAGGCATATCCGATATCATATTTGAGCTAATATATGATTTGCAAGGTAAGTTTTTGGTGTTTTTTTGTTTTAATCAATTTTTGTATTAGTTTTGTATAATTTTAAATAGTTTTTTATGGATTTTATTAAAAATATGGATTTTTATTAAAAACTAGTGTTTTTTATGGATTTTTATTAAAAACTAGGGTTTTTTATGCATGTTTATTAAAAACTAGGGTTTTTACAATAATTTCATTTATATTGTGTAATTTCAATTAGATTAATTAGTTTTGAACTTCAATCAGGTATTATGGCTAAGAATCAAAACCCACAAATGCCAAACTCTCCACTACCTTGGTGCTCATCAATTGAAGAGTTAATTAGTGAAAAATTGGAGCAATTCAGGGGAATTTGTGATGTTTATAAGACAATCCCTTGATTATCCTAGATGGTAAACACATTGAAAGAAATAATTAAAAATATAGAAACCCTCTCTACCCAACATAATGCCATTCTTTCATGGTGAGAAACCACGAGGGAATATTACTCCTGTGGATATTCTTATGAAGAGGTGAAAGATCTTGAAATAACAAAATCCCAAATAGCCTCTTTATTTGTTAACCCTCGCACCGGTCTGCCAGTTAATGTTAATAAACCAAAACTTTTTATAAAATGGTTCACGAATAAGGACATTGTAGATAAATTTTGGGATCATTGGTGCATGGTTTTTGATAAACCACCCAACAACAATAAAGATGTACCATTTTAATTTATAAAAAATCATACGCTAGGTTTTTGTTATGGCATCATGTCAATTAATTTGACATTAAACCCTTCCAAGGCATCGGTGGAGGTATTCCCTAAGATAGACCAAGGGTAGTTAGAGTAGTGTAGGGCCCATATGTTCCCCCTCCTCCCCTTCCTAAGCCACCTCCAGTACATCATCTAGATATTATCGAGGATGCAACCACATAGACTATTCAAGCTATTCACTCTTTGAGTGATATTTTGGTTTCCCATACTACTACAGTAGCTCAGCCACATGCTAGTGATGTTGGCGATGGATTGGATGTTGACGATGGATTGATTGTTGCTGCATAATCCTCCTCAGGTCCACATATTTGTGTGCCACATACTTGCACTATGTGTTGCAATATGTGCCACCAGATATGCTTGGGTCCTCTTGTATAGCCCGCTGAGCATCCCTTGGACACTTCTGATTATGACCTCCATGATGTTGACATTAAAGGAGATCAGACACAAGGGATTGGATCACACCCTATAGAGTCCTCTCTTGCTAGAGAGGGGGACGTTGGAGTAGTTAGATAGGTAAGATTTAAGTTGTAAATTCATAACTTGCATTTGTTTTTAAATGAATACTAATAAGAGATAGTATCAAGTACTAATATTTATTTACATGGTCTATTTAACAGTTGATGTCTAAGGAGGAGCTTGCATAGCTTACTAATATCACCCTTAGGGCCATTTCATTTGGCCTTAACATGCACGCGGTATATATTTTTGCACTCACTTTTTAACATTTTTTTATTATATAATTGTTCATCATTTGAATTTTCATTAATGAAATTATATATTAACTTATATGTTTATCTTATTTTCCTCTTGTAGGAAACAACTAGTGTGAGCGAGGTGCAATGTTGTCCAAACTATGGAGGCACAATGGTAGATAAGGGAAAGGTAACTGAAGTCAAATTCAATTGAATCAATATTTTTAAGATCTTATAGAGATTATACATACATTGACATAGATTGGTAGTTTCATACACTTGTCATTTTTATGTATAGGCAGTTATGAGCTACACATCCTTGTTGACAAGTGTCACAATGCCTAAAGGAGTAGGTGTTGGAACACCTCAAGGAGGAGGTGTCAAAAAACTTGAAGGAGATAAAGAAAAAGAGATGCTTAAAGAGGTATGTGTTTGGTAAATATGTTCCTATTATCGACAATTGTATGCTAACTTGTATCAATTTTATGTTTTTGTTCACATATATAGATTTACATTACAAAATTTGGTTTGATTGGTTCTTTGAGAGAGGCATATTCTAGGACTCCTAGCCCTTTGAAGAGACGTATATATGAGGTTTCAAGATTTCAATTTTAGAGTTCAATTATAATTCAATGTATATTGAATTTGATGTTAATTATTCAATTTTAAATTATATAATATAAATAATCTCAATTGTGGTTTGAATTTTTCTTGTGCAACTACCTTCAAAGACAAAGAGTGCTTCAAAGAGTATCCATTTTGATTATCCACCAATATTTTAGGATGAGATAAACATTTTGGCATGTATATTTTGAATAGATATCGAGATGGCATATGCCACATTTTGAAAAAAAATTGTTGAGTTGGTGTTGATGCCATTTTTGTATATGGACATACACTTGATTATTGGATAATTTGATATATAGAAGTTGACAATCGAAATAATTTTTTCCTCATGTGCACGTTTAGACTCTTCAAAAATTTAATCTTGAGCAATGGTTAAATATCAATGTACAATAGAATAAAAATAATGGTTATATTATATAGTTCACAATAATAAATAATAAATAATATAGTTAAATTATATCATATATTACTTAGTTATATTATGGTTATATTATATAGTTTAAACCATAGAAACAAAGATATTTTGGGGAATGGTAATTGTGGAAAAAACTATGGAGAACTCGCCAGCGGTCAGCCAAGGCTGGGCACAGGTCATGAGCGGAGAGAAGGCCAGAGACGACCGAAGAGAAAACATAGGGCTGAAGGGCCAAAATGGCCAACGGCAAGGGGCTCGAGTGATCTGCAAATCCGATGGAAAGGACGAGGAGAACCGAACACAGAATGCCACGACACTGAGGTTATGGCATGGGATACTACCGAATGGTGGGTTTATTTATGTTGCAAATTCTATCTCCATTGATCTGAAACCTAAGATGGTAGAGGAAATTGATCATAATGCTTATGTTCTCTCCTTACATGGGATGATTTGTTGGTTTAGGAGTTTTCGGCCTAGCCTCCCTCAGCTGCACTCCTAGATCTCCAAAGAATGGGAGCCTTTAATTACTAGTAAAGTTCATATTTTCCCCATGGCTAAGGGGTTTTTTGTTGCGAAGTTTGACAATGCTCAGGATAGAAACAAAATTTTATGTGATCATTTTTTTAGCTAGGAGGACAGATTTTTGTTGATGATTAAGCCTTGGCATGCTGATTTCAACCCTTCTTCTGAAACTTTCAATAAGATCCCGATTTGGGTTTGGCTTCCTAATCTTCCCCTCTATTTATGGGTCGATCCTCTTTTAGAGGAAGTGGGTGATGCTCTTGGAGATTTTTTGTTGGTGGATGATGAATCCTTTGATATTTTTCACTCCACCTTTTCTTGCATATTGGTTGAAATGGATTTTTCAAAAGGGTTTCCTACTGAGATTTTACTTAAATATTCTAAAGGTTCTTGGGTCCAATCTTTGGACTATGAAGGTATACCCTTCTGATGTAGAAGATGTTTTAAAATAGGTCATGCTGCTGCACAATGTGGATTTGAGAAAAAATCTATGATGGCTACATGGTGGAAAGGTTCTTCTCAACAACATTATATGATTGAGAAAAAATATGAGCAACATAGGAGTTTTTCTAAGGTGGTTGCTTTGGAATCACAAGGTCTTGGGGCATCCTTTCTGGATGTCTCAAATGGTGGGGTTGTTGATGTTGTGCAAGATTGCCATCTTGAAACCCCTAAAGAGAGAGAGAATGGGCCTAAGGCTGCCACTTCTCGTGATAGCGCTCTGGCTATTATTTCTAGTGGCTATCTTGATAAGGCCACACCTACAGGGAGGAATACTAATGAAATCTCTAAGACAGTGGCTACAAGAATTCTTTTTCAGGATAATACTGCACTGGCTTAGCTTGATAAGGTAGTGCAAGTGGAAGAGGGTTGGATTTCTGTAAAGGGAAAGAAAGAAAGTCTTCTAAGCCTTCTTTTGACATGACTCTCCACTCCCACAAGAGTAGCTCTAAATGTAAATCTTGATGGTTCTTGTTTGGGGGTTGGTTTTTGGTTGGTTGTAGGCTTTTTTTCTTGTAGCTTTGTTTTTGGTTGTGGTTCTTTGGCTTTGGTTTCCCTTTCTACCCTTGGTTGTCTGTGCTTTCATGGTCTTTATGTTAAGACAACTTTCTAGTTGAGGGTTCCAGATCCATTCAAATTTTGTTTGTAAAGGGTTTCAAGTACCTTCAAAACCTGCTTTTCCTTAATAAAAAACAAAGATCTTTTGGGGAAAAATTAGCATACCAAAAGTAGAATATTTTTTTTAAAAAAACATATTTAAAAAAAAAATTAAAAAATTGTAGAACAAGAGATAAAAAAAAATTATTTTGAAATTGAAAGGAATTTCCATAGCATAGAGATATAGAGTGAAAATAAAATAAATAGTTTAACTAGTGAATTGTAAAAAATATATTTTTGTAGTTTATATTCATATCGTTGAGTACATTGCATTGCACATCTTTCAAACTCAAAGCATTACTTCACCTTGCATAACTAACAACTGGATGTTGATAGATGAAAAAATTCAATTACAATATATTTTTTACAAAGTAAACCTAAGTAGTTATGCAATTACTCCACATTGCATAACTAATAACTAGGAGTAGCTATCAATTGCATTTTCTTTTCATGGCTTTCTATGAGACCACATTTCTTTGAGACATTTTTTCAAACAGTTCACTTCCTTGTCTATGCTACCAAATTTTTCATACATGTCTACCAAAGCTTTTTATCAAATAGCTCACTGGCTTGTTGCTATGGCTAAAAGACTAAAACAAGTTCTTTCAAACAAGCCATGGATGCTTGGAAAAATTCTATCAAAGCATAATAGTAAGCAATAGCATAGACAAGGCAATGAACTATTTAAAAAAATGCCTCAAAAAAATGAGGTCTCAAGGTGACAGAATGCCATGACAATCAAAAGCAGTTTTGATTCTCATGGCATTCCATCACCGTGAGACCTCATTTCTTTGAGGAATTTTTTCAAATAGTTGATTGCCTTGTTAATTGTCATGGCATTCCATCACCATGAGACCTCATTTCTTTGAGGAATTTTTTCAAACACTTCACTACCTTGTTTATGCTACCACATTTTTTATACATGTCTATCAAAGAATTCTATCAAAAATTTTATTTCCTTGCTGCTATGGCTAAAAGCCTAAAATATGTGTTTTCGAACAAGCTATGGATGCTCAAAAAAAATCTATCAAAGCATAATAGTAAGCAATAGCATAGACAATGCAATTAATTGTTTAAAAAAAAAAGTGTCAAAGAAATGTGGTCTCATGGTGATGGAATTCCATGACAAGAAAATTTCTATAGATTGTCATGGCATTCCATCACCATGAGACCACATTTTTTAAAGGCATGTTTTCAAATAGTTCACAACCTTATATATGCTACCACATTTTTCATACATGTCTACCAAATAATTTTATCAAAAAGTTGACTGCCTTGTTGCTATGGATAAAATACTAAAACAGGTGCTTTCAAACAAGCTATGGATGCTTGGAAAATATCTATCAAAGCATAATAATAAGCAATAGCATAGAAAAGGCAGTGAACTATTTGAAAAAATGCCTCAAAGAAATGTGGCCTCAATGTGCTTGTCATGGCATTCCATCAACATGAGACCACATTTCTTTGAGGCACTTTTTCAAACAGTTCATTGCCTTGTCTATGCTACCACATTTTTCATACATGTCCACCAAAGCATTTTATCAAACAATTCAATGTCTTGTTGTTATGGCTAAAAGTCTAAAATAGGTGTTTTCGAAGAAGCTATGGATGCTTTGAAAAATTCTATCAAAGCATAATAGTAAGCAATAACATAGACAAGGAGATGAACTCTTTGAAAAAATGCCTCAAAGAAATGAGGTCTCATGGTGATAGAATGCCATGACAATCCATAGCAATGTGCTTGTCATGGAATTCTTCATGGCTTTCCATCACCATGAGACCACATTTCTTTAAGGAATTTTTTTCAAAAGTTTGTCTATACTACCACATTTTTCATTCATGTCTATCAAATAGTTCACTGCCTGTTGTTATGGAAAAAAACCTAAAACAAGTGATTTTGAACAAGCTATGGATGCTTGGAAAAAATCTATCAAAGCATAATAGTAAGCAATAGCATAGACAAGGTAGTGAATAGGTTGACAATTTTCCTCAAAGAAATGTGGTCTCATGGTGGTGGAATTCCCTGAAAATCCATAGCAATTTGCTTGTCATGGCATTCCTCATGCCATTCTATCACCATGAAACCACATTTCTTTAAGGAATTTTTTCAAATAGTACATTGCCTTGTCTATGCTACCACATTTTTCATACATGTCTACCAAAGCATTTTATCAAATAGTTCATTGCCTTGCTGCTATGGCTAAAATCCTAAAACAAGTACTTTCGAACAAGTTGTGGATGCTTGGAAAAAATCTATCAAAGCATAATAGTAAGCAACAAGCTATGGTCTCATGGATTTTTTTCACGTGATAATCAGTGTTGGAGTTTTGTTGGAGGCTGGAAACTACTTTTAAGGGCATAAATAAATCTTGAAAACATGACCTCGGGGTTGGAGAATTTGAAAATAAGAATTTGCATCTTTGAGGAAGAAGATTTTTGTGTTTTTCCAATATCTTGTGCTATTCTTTTGTTTTTGTATGGTCTGTATAGCTTTATTATAATTTTCACATGTGTGGTATGGTTAGATAATTGAGTTAGCTTTCAAATTCCTTTGGTTTGCTCAAATTTAATGGAGATTTGAATAAGTTATGGTAATTATACCACTGGCAGCATGGATTTTTTTCTGCAACTTTTGTTTTGCAAGTCATATGACCATACCGACTGTTCCAACACATTTAGATGGGTACGTTTAGGTTAGGTATGGTCCCCTTTCACACCCAAATAGGCTGAAGCAGTACGAGCTACATTCAATCGACGAAATCCCTTAAGAGTCCGAAGTGCAAAAGGGCAGCAATCTTTGATGGGTTATTACTCAAAAACCGTGATTCCTATGAATTTTTTGTCTGAGACTACAAGATTGTGTTGGGCCCCTCTACAATAACCTCTCTTAGTTTTTTCTATTCGGAGGCATTTTTTCATTGTGACGAATTTTTAGTTGAGGGAAAATTTGTCAAATGCAAGCAGTTCAAAGTTGCAAAGTGGTGCAACATTTTTTCTACAACTCGTACACCCAAACAAATTGTTCCAACATGTTCAGATGGGTACATTTACACTATACATGGTCCTGTTTTGCACCCAAATATGCCGAATCACTTCAAGCTACATTGGACCGACGATTTCTCTTTAGAGTTCAAAGTGCTAAAAGGGAGCAATCTTTGAATGGTTATTTCTCAAAAACTATTTTTTTTTTATAGACTCTTTGTCTGAGGCTCTGTGATTATGTTGGGACCCTCTACAATAACCTCTCTCAGTTTTTTCTATCTCAGAATCATTTTCCCGCGGTGACAATTTTTCAATTAAGGAAAAAGTTGTCAAATGCAAGCAGTCTAAAGTTGCAAAGTGGTGCAACTTTCATTCTACAACTCGTACGACCAAACAGACTGTTCCAACACGTCCTGATGGCTATTTTTACATTAGGGATGGTTTTTTTTTGCACCCAAATATGTTAAATCACTCCAAACTACATTGGACTGAAAATTTCCCTTAAGAGTCCAAAGTGCTAAAAGGAAACAATCTTTGAAGGGTTATTTCTTGGAAACCGTGATGCTTAAAAACTCTTTCTCTGAGGCTACGAGATCATGTTGGGACCCTCTACAATAACCTCTCTTATTTTTTTCTATCTCAGAGGTATTTTCCCATGGTGACAAGTTTTCAGTTGAGGGAAAGTTGTTAAATGCAAGTAGTGTAAAGCTGCAAAGTGGTGCAACTTTCATTCTGCAGCTCGTACGACCAAATGGATTGTTCCAACATGTCTAGATGGGTACATTTACGCTATAGATGATCCTCTTTTACACCCAAATATTCTGAATCACTCTGAGCTACATTGGACTAGTAATTTCCCTTAAGAGTCCAAAGTGCTAAAAGGTAGCAATCTTTGAAGGGTTATTTCTCAAAAATCGTGATGCTTACAAACTCCTTGTCTAAGGCTATTGGATCATGTTGGGACCCTCTCCAATAACCTCTCTCAATTTTTTCTATCTTAGAGATTTTTTCTCCTGGTGATGAGTTTTTTTTTGAGGGAAAAGTTATCAAATGAAAGTAGTTTAAAGTTGCAAAGTGGTGCAAATTTTGCTCTGCAACTCGTACGACCAAACAGATCGTTCCAACACATCTAGATGGGTACATTTATGCTAGGGATGGTCCTCTTTTTCACCCAAATATGTTGAATCACTCTGAGCTACATTGGACTAGTGATTTCCCTTAAGAGTCCAAAGTGCTAAAAGGAAACAATCTTTGGAGGGTTATTTCTCAGAAACTGTGATGCTTACAAACTCTTTGTCTAAGGTTATGGGATCATGTTGGGACCCTCTACAATAACCTCTCATAGTTTTTTCTATCTTAGAGGTGTTTTCTCGTGGTGACGAGTTTTCAGTTGAGGAAAAAGTTGTCAAATGGAAGTAGTGTAAAGTTGTAAAGTGTTGCAACTTTCGTTTTGCAACCCGTACGACCAAACAGACTATTTCAACACATTTGGATGGGTACATTTACACTAAGGATGGTACTTTTTTGAACCCAAAGGGTTTTAGGGTTCGTTTTGTTCCTTGTGAGTAAGTGAAAAAGTGATTCATTTACTCAAATACACTTAAGTTGTGAACTATATACATGAATACAAAGTATATGCATTAAAACACGTAGGTCATAAAGTATACATTAGAATAATCAAATACACTTAAGTCATGAACTACACACATGAATACAAAGAATACACATTAAAAAATCTAGGTCGTAAAGTATACGTAGGAATACTCATAAGTGACAAAGTATACACTTGAATACATGTAAAGTGTACACAATATTGGTGGATTCTAAGTAAATTTGAGTTATTTGTCATAAATAATGTCTAATGGGACCATTTAGAATGTAATTAGGAGTCATGAGGTATTTTAGTGCAATTTTTGTAAAAAGTTGTTCAAAAAATGTAAAAATTGCTAAAATTGCCTCAAGTTGCAAAAATGCACTTTTTTAGGAATTCCATGGGTCAAAATAGTTCAAGGGTTGGAATAAGGCCATAATTTCCATCATGTCATATTTTTGGTTTATTGGAGGTTAGTGGAGTCAATAGTGCTAAAATTGCAAGACATGCAAAATCTTGCATTTATGACAAGCAAGTTTGCATGTTCTCCATAATGTAACTAATGGAATTAGTGGGATTTTGCATGGAAAAGGTGTGAATGAATTTTTAAAAGGCTTGTAGATGTTTTGTAATGTAGATACTTCAATAATATTGAATCTTAAACAACTTATTACTGGAATTGCTTTGAAATTTTCTATAGTTTCTTCAAAATCTACACTTTACCAGTCAAAGTACATAGTCATATAGCTACTATTTTCTCTAAGTTAAATTGGAACTTGAGGAGGATAGATATAGAATTTTTTTGGTTCCATCCTTGTGTGATTTCATATATTATTAAGCTACTGAGAGCAAAATATAAGCATACGGATCTCAGAGTCTGAAACAAGGTTTCAGAAGCCTTAAACATGTAAAAAATGGCCATACCATCTATTGTATGATCTGTAGCTTGATGGTATGGCCATGCTAGATGTTATTAGTATTTTATAATGTGACTATGTGGGTTTTAAGAGTTGGAAAGGTCAGTAGTTGAGTTGGTGAGTTGCCATGCATGGAAAAAATGAGTGAAATTGGGTGAAAAATGGTGGTTACAACATGCTAATGTCAATGAAACGTAGGGGAAAAAATATTTAAGGTTGGATCAAGCTTTTTTAGGTCCTAATAGACATGTTTGATAAGTTTATAGGGTGTGACAAGGTTGGAAACATTGATTTCCTTAAAAACCTCATGAAAGTTGCTAAAAATGAGGGTTTGTTGAAATAGAGCTTTAGAAAGCATATATCACCAAAAAAATTATGGTTTTGGTAGTTTTGTAGGCTGTTTAATACTGCCCCATAAAAATTTGAAGTTTGGGAACTGTTTAAATATGAGTCTCTTTGTAAAATGGGCCTATTTTGGGGTCTTGAACAACAAAAGAGTGCTAGTTTGAAGCCTTTGTTTCAAAGGAACCTACTGTAGTTTTGAAGTATGTTATATTTGGGAATAAACGGTATTTGAAAGTGTCAAGGGCTGGTTGGTTGAGCTAATATTTGGTGTGAAAAGTTAGCAAAAGAGGTCTGCAAACCTACTAGGAAGAGTAACTGTTTTAGTGAAGTTGCACCCAAGTTTGGGTTTGAGGATCAAATTGGAATTTGAATCATCTTGAATTGTAATTGTGTTTTTTAAAGCCACCTATATCTTGCATCAACAAACTCTTACCCAATCAACTTAAACATCATGCACACCCAAATACCTTGTTTCCATGGAAAATTCTGTATTTTCTGCAAGGGCAGCAACCAAGCTTTGTATACTTGTCTTCACTTGCACCTGTCAACACACACCCGCACACCAACACACATTAAACACATCCTAAACTAACCTACTCCACTGATCTAACATGCCTAAGTTGGTGGAGTTGTGTTGAATTTCTTATTAGACTCTCAAACCCCTAAATGGAGGTTTTCAGACCAAGTCACTATAAATATGCTCTCAAAATTTTTATTCTTGATGAAATGACCTCAAATCTCTTTCAAAAGAGATTTAACTCACTCTATACTATCAAAGACTCAATTACATTGGAAATGACCTTCAAATGACCTTTTTATATTTTTTTTAGTAAAAGTGGCAAGCCACTATAATTTATTATATATAAATAGGAGATATTACAAAACCTAGTTCAAACGAGCATACCAGCAAGAAATAACTAGGAAGAAAACCTCCTGTTGTAGCTTGATTAAGTACAAAAAAATCTTATAGAATTGTCCCAATAATGGTAACAAAGCATACACTTGTATGACTATTTTAACCTATGAGTTTCCAAAATACAGACTTTGCATTTTAAACATACCCTTCATACTGATGCAGGAGCATCCAGTGGTGTAAGGGCAATCTTGCATCACCCAAAAATAGTGAAATTTCAAGTTTATCATTTTTCAGATGTTTTTAAATTTTTGGATACCCTTTTCGTCATAATAAAATTCCCAATTCATGGTTTTTATTTTCTCTTCCTGGGTGGAAAGATATTGCAATTTTTGTTGCCCAGATTTGCACCTGAAAATCTTCCGAGTGGGATTTGAGGCACTTAGAGCTTCCGGATTGGCCCTGAAACTTGCTGAAATCGGAGTAGCATATTTTGAGC
>VDFB02047230.1:563639931-563728660 GCA_007258455.2 Sequoia sempervirens
ATGGAGAGAGAGAGAGAGGGAGTGTAGAGGGTTGAGGGTTTAAGGGTTAGGGTAGAGGGGAAAGAGATAGAGGGAGTGACTGAGAGAGAGAAACATGAGAGAGGGAGAGGGGGTAGGAGGGAGAGACTTTTGAGAGAGAGGGGGAGTGGGAGAGAGATAGAGGGTATATAGGGTTAATTGTAGAGGGTATAGGGTGTAAGGTTTAAGGGTTTAAGGGTTAAGGGTTTAGGCTTTAGGCTTAAGTGTAGAGGGAGAGATATAGAGGGAGTGAGTGAGAGAGAGAGACCTAAGAGAGGGAGAGGGGGTAGGAGAGAGAGACTTTAGAGAGAGTGAGAGTAGAGGGTAGAGGGGTTAATGGTTAAGTATTTAGGGTTTAGGGTTAAGGGTAGAGGGGAGAGAGATAGAGGGTAGAAGGGAGAGAGAGAGAGAGAGAGAGGGAAAGTGATAATATTTAAAGATTTTATATATTAGTAATATATATATATATATATATATGAATATTTATACATTAACTAAAATATAGAAATAATATTTAAATATTATACATAATAATATAATATATTATATATTATACATAATTCCATAAGAGATTATCATAAATTGTATATTATATCTTAAATTATAAACTATATTGTATATTCTAAACTAGATATATTAAAATAAACTATAAACTATTTATTGCATTTTTTAAATCATATATTATAAACTATATTACATTTTTTTAAATCATATATAAAATATATCGGATATCTGATTTATCTGATTTTAATTGGATATCTGATATTTCTGACACAAACCTTACTGCCTAGGGGTTAGCCTCAAGCTTGCTTTGGAATTTGGCTAGGACATGCCAATCCTAAAAAGTCAACACAAAAAATGTGTTTAATAGCTTACCTTCCATTTCTAGACTTCACCCATTTGGCTAACAACTTTTTTTTTTACCCAAAATTGATGAAATGAAAAGGGTTTCTAAAGGAGATTCTCAGCTTTCCACCAATATAAATTATGCTTTACTTTGAATTTAATAAATTATTATTATTCATTTCCTATTAGAATTATAACTGAAGTCCTGATTGATAGGCTGATTGAAACACATCTATAGCTTTCAAATGGTATCACATTTTTTGAATCCAAAACATGTGTCACATTCTATGCTTCGCATACTAAAGGATTAAAAAAAATTGAATTTCATGAGGTTTTCACCAAGTTAAGGTGTTGAGACATACAAGTTTTTATATTTTTTAAAAGTTGTAATAAAAAAATTATAATTAATTAACTACTTGGAAAAAAATTAAATAAAAATATGCATCACATTGGGATATGAGTCCTCTACTTATATCTAAAATATTATAAAAAAATATTATCATTTTATTGTGGTTAGGGTGGTCAGACAGACACCTACTTCTTATTTTCTAAAATTTAAGTACTACTGCATTGAAATTTCAAATTTTCACCAAATAGAATTTTTTAAAAATAAACCTAGTAGTTTAGAAACTACATTCAATTTGCTATAGATTCTATTCTTACATATTTTTGAAATAATATAGATAACTTATGCAAATTTTTACGTCAAGTTGCCTAATTCTGATTTTTTTGAATTTTCATTGCCACATAAGGGCCTATTTTTTCCATGATGATCCTGGACATACCCATTTCTATCATTTTTAGAACATTTTCTGCATTTATATTTTATATTATTACATCTCTATCATTGTTTTCATATTTATTGTTTTCTTGAATTTAGTTTGCTTTCATTCATTTACATCATGGCTTTTTTCTTTAATAAGTTTTGGATGTCATTAAAATATTTAGTGGACATGTCAAATTGTGCCTTTGGAATTGATGCTACTAACCTTGAGCTTCCTCATGCTCCTTCAACTCCTCATGAATGTCCTCCTCATGATGTTGACATCATTGGAGAAGATGATGATAGCATTCAAATAAGTTCTTAAATGAATTCCTTGACAACCTCAAAGCCAATGCATCCCTTTATCTATCCATGAAATAATCAGACCTTCCTACTGTATCACCTCTTGATATGTTTTGGTATTTACATCCTGAAACAAACTAAGGACCTAAGTTCCCTCCCTCAGGCGGACCTAGTTCTTCTATACAACCTTGAATCCTCAACCATTCTATGAAAACAAAGTCACTAGTACTCCAATCAACCTTGAAGAAACTTATGGAAAAGTTTTTACCATCTTAACAAAACAAGATTGTGACACAACAAATAAACATAACATTCATCAACTCTTAGAGTGAAATCCAAAATACGAAAAAACACAATAGGGTTAGGATATCAAGATCTCCTCATGACAACAAGCCTCCTTTAGAATATTGGATATTTCGTGATGATGGCATGGTGATCTTTGATTCCCCTCTCGATCTGAATGTTCTCCTTCCACGTTAACAACCCTTACATGCTAACAATGACAAGGATGATAGGATCACTTTGGGTCCTCCTCCTCCTCCTTCTATTAATGAAAAGGGTGAATGTAGCAAGAAACCCAAGCTTTACAAATTCAAAGACTTTCCATTTTTAAAAATCTCACAAGTATTGAAAAAAAGTTGGAATCACTTGTTAATGGATGATGGATTGGCATGCCTCCTCCCATAAGAATCAAGCATCCTAAAAATGAAAAATATTGTGCCTATCATCAGACTCTCAAGAATCTCACCGATGAATGTTGCAAATTTCAACATATACTTAAAAGACTCAACCAATTAGAAATAATTCCATAAACCACCATTACACACCTTATCATGCAATAGTTGTAGAACATTCTTTTCTCACTATTACATGACATCTCCCATCACCTATCTTGACTCATTCTTGTCCTCCACTCAGTGGGGGAAATAATTTGTTAGCCTAGTCCTAGTAATGCATTTGAACTTGTCCCCTAGCTATGTTCTTTACCTTCCATTTATCCTAACTAAGATTGGGAGGTGGATGACTTGTTAGATGGTTGACTTTCCTTTGCATTATTAGCATTTTTATTTTCTTTGGTGTGATTGCACGTGCATAATGTGATCCCTCATGATGTGTTGTTTGATGTTCTCTCTCTCTTTGTGACATTCCTCTTTTTGTCCCTTCATTCTTCTATATTTCATACATTTCTTTCACTTTTGTTTTTGTTTTTCATTTTGGGGATGACACAAAGTGTTGAGATGCCCTATGCCTCTTCCATGTTGATCCAAAAGGTTTTTCTATTTTATTTTTCTCTTTTGTTTTGTTTTTTTTATTTTGGGGATGACGCAAGGCATTGAGACTAAAATGTCTCCTTCATGTTGACCCACAAGTATTTCTTTTTCATTTCGCATTTTTCTTTTCTCTTTTCACCTTTTTTTTTATGTTTTTCTTTTGGGGATGATGCGAAGTGTTGACACATCCTATGTCTCTTCCATGTTGACCCAAAATGGATTCTTTTTCTTTTGTTTTTGCTCTCTTTATGTCATTCTTCTAGCTTTATGTGTATTTGGGGAATGATGACAGTTCCAAGATCTTTAATCAAAATATTGCTGCAATGAACATACTGACCCTAAATCCATAGATCCCTTATGTGTTTGGTGTTCTCATTTTGGGGGCAACCCCTCATTCTTTTGTTTTTTTTTCATTCACATGTTGCAACCTTACTTGAAAACATCTGACTTGGCATATGGGCTTTCTAAGTTGGCTCTCATGTCTTATTTATTTTTGCATTTTTTATTTTCTACTTTAAAGTAATTGCTCATAGAATGGTGTGTAGCAATTCCTTTAAAGTGGGGGCATACATTGGAATTATCATTTTGCATTTTTCTTTTTCTTGGTTCTTAGTGCAGCCTTGTTCCTTCATACAATGTATTTTCCACTTTGTGGATGACATTGGGTGCTATTTCATTCATGAGCATGATCTATCTTAGCATATTGTACATTCCTCTTGGTGACTTGATACGACACACTACATCTCCTAAGTTGCAAATATATTCTATTCTTTGATTGGTCCTCTCTTGGAGACATTAGACACAATTTTCCCTAAGTTAAAGACCTCACATAAACTAAGCATGACTCCTTTGAATATTCTTTCCATGTTACATTTTTCATTTACATGGCCACCTTGCATAACACAACTTGCATGCCTATGGTGCCATTGCATTTGTTCATGATTTCTAAGCATACAAAGCTTTTCTTTTGTCATGAAGCACAAAATGGCATTTTCCTTTATGACACATTATTAAAGTTATCAAGAGGTATAAATTTGGTATGGTTGAATGGGAAGCCCATTCCAAGGCATGAATTTCCCCATAGCTACCTGTGTGTTTGTGAGTGTATACCAGCTCGAACTGTATGTTTCTCACCTTTTAGGATTTCTCACCTGGGGGATAGCCATGAGTTTCGTCACCCCAGAGTGAGTATACATTTTCTTTCTAGAAAAATAGACTAGATATGATCCACAATGGGTTGGACAAACAATCGAAACTTGATCTGATTTCTTTCTTTCATCTTTCTCTTTCCTTTCCCTCTCTTTCACTTTCATGTGCGTTCTTTGTGCATATTTTTAGTTTTCCATGGACTCTTCATCCTAGGGGCCTTGATCATCCCTCTTGATTGTTTTTGTCTCTTCTTGCTAAACATAGCTCAATGGAACCCCTCTTGAGATGAATTGCTCTACTCTAGTGTGAGTTTGAAGCAAGTTCATCCTCTCACTAAAGTGGGGGCTAAATGTGGACACAAAAAAATTAACCCTTATACTTTTTTTGTTTTTTCCCTCCTTGTGCTTAATTGGATTGATTTTTCCTTGATTTAATGTTGCAATGTGGCCCACACATTCACATTAGGTCTTGAATCTTTATGAATCATTAAGACTTTATGATGTCTTGTAAAAGTGTTGTGAAGTGTTGTAACACATTTTCATACTTTTCTAGACTATTATTACTATAATTCACTTACATACCCCCTTTTTATCACTTACCAAGTCTTATTTTAAAGTTTCGTAAAGTCTTGTAACAAACTTTCATGCTTTTCTAGCCTTGTCATCAACAAATACACCTTTATTATGCTTTATTTGGCCCCTTTGTGCACTTACAGGCCTTAATTAAGTACATTTTTAAATATGAACCCAACAAACATCATTTAAGACAACTTAATACCTGAAACCAATTCATATTCCTTTAGTGGGACCCATTCGCCATTAGGGACAAATGAGTCCCTCTTATCACAAAAATCAAAATAAATTCAAATTACTCGCGGGTTTTTATTTCTTAAGACCTAAGGTCGGTCTATGATGTCATATTTTTGGGAAATTAGGTCATAATTGTGTATAAATATATTATTTTCTATTCTTCACCCATTCATTCAAGTGTTCATTCATGCATTCAATCCATCATAGAAGTCTATCATTCTAGCAATCCTCATCATTCAATCAAGCATTCAAGCATCTTGGAGCAGGACATCTTCAAACTTCAACATCAAGGGTTTGGTAAGTTTATGACATTGCATGTTATTTTTTCATCATTATCTCTTTATTTATTTCATTATCTAGGGTTTGATTACCAAATTGGGGTTTCACCAAGGTGAACCCCTATTCTCTAACCCTTAACCCTTTTCCCCCTCTTTGCATGTGTGTTTGTAGGTTGTGTAGGCATTTTTTTCAAAGAGAAAGGTGTAAAAAAGGTGTTGTAAACTCATCAAAGTTGTTAAAGTGAATAAAGCCCTAATTGAAGCTTGGAGAAAACTTTCCCATTATATTTTCCAAATTCGGATCCGATAACCTATCAGGCAGAAAAGTGCAGATCAAGACCTAAAGAGTTGAGCCTTGACTTTTCAGAAATCTGCAGGTGGACTAATTCACCATCTGTGGCAAATGAGTCCAACTTCCAGGCCGAAATTTTTTTTTTCTAAAGTTCTCTATTCCCGACATCCCAAAACCTGTTTCGACTATTTTCACCAAAAATAGGACTAATTCATTGTCTATGGTGAATGAGTCCTAATGGGATTCAACAATGAACTCTACAGCATTCTAGAATCCCTTCACATCATCTTTCATCCTCCAAGTGCATCTCATTCAATTTCATTAAGTTTTGTTACTGTTTGTTTATGTTTTTAGTTCTTTTTGCATATCACAACGTGTTTTCAAACACTTTGCATTTCTTAGTTTTGCATAGAAAATCAATCTAATTTATCAATCCTTTGCATTTAGATCATCTCATCTAGGAATATTTCATTCATTTTACATTAATATTGAGTGTGAACATAGCGTTTTTTACCTTATTCCTTTCCTTTTAGGTGAAAGATCCTAGAAGTGAGACCATTAGGGTATAAAAACTCGTGTTTACAAAAATTTTTCCTAAAATGTTGGTAATTTTTTTGAGTTGTTGATTCAAACTAGTTAGGAGGGATAGAGGTGGGTTTTGTTTCACGACTACCAACCAAGTTTTGATAATCACAAAGGGTGGTACACAGGTGTATGAAGGAAGGAAATTTCATCATGCCAAGCTTATCTTGTATCTTAGTTTGTAAGTTCTCAATGAACATTCATTGAAGGTGAGGATCAGGAATTTTTTTTTCTATTTGGGAATAAAGAAATTAGTAGCATGAAATGAAGTCAGTAACTTTTTCATCATCCCTTTGGTTACATCTCATCAAATCAGGTAAGGCCATCTTAGGAGTCATGTGCACTTGGAAATGATTGATAAAGGCCTCAAAAAGTTCATTGAATGAAAAAATTAAGTTATTTGGTAATCAAGAAAACCATTCTAAAGAAGTATCTTTCAAGGACCTAGGGAAAAGCTTAGCCAAGATATTATCTTCAAGGATGAAATCATTGCATAAGGTGGTGTAAGCAGAAACATGGTTAGAAGGATCTCCTTTCCCTCCATATTTCTCAAACCTAGAAATATCTATACCTTGCGGTATTGGTGTTCTTAATATCTCCAAGGATAAGGGATTGCTTCTAACATGAATGATGGTTGGACATTTTTATTTTGGTTTATGGTGGAAAATTTTCATTGAAGGGATGAAAATTTTTGTAACAGCTAATTAAGAATGCCATCATTGGTTGTTTTTTTGGATGGAGGTGAATATGGTGGAGGTGTATGTGTGTTTAAGGGGTAAGTGAATGGAACACTTATGGGAGGTAAAGTGGTAGGAGGTATTACATGAGATTCCACAAAGGTACATAGATTTTTAGTATAAATACCCAAGGTACGAATGACATTACTAGTAGGCTGCATCATTGTGGTAACTTGAGGGTTGGTGTAAGTAGGAATGGAGGAAATGGTTGTAGGAGGAGGAACTTGGGTTTCTCCTTGACTGTGAGAATTGTTCAAAGTTTGAGCACCACTAGTCATTGAGGTAAGATATTTTCCAAAAATCTAAGTTGTTTGCAATCTCTATATCTTTTTCACTTTCAATAATTCAGTGTATATTATCTATCATAGGAATAGTGATGTTGGAAATGTTTTCAATACTCACTAGGTTTTATAGCTTTGCTACTTCTTCATGGATTTGGATTAGATTTTTTTGAGGAACACTAGCAACCATTGTTTCAACACTTTTCATACTACTTGAAGGTAAAGAGTTTTCAATGGTATGGTCCATACCTAGTGCACTAGTTTCAACACTATGAGTGAAAGAGGTAGATATCCCAAGATCCATGATGAGTGTGTTATCATAGGATGACATGAGTCTCCAACTATGTCTCACTATAGTATTAGCAATAGGACACCAATTTTTAAATCTCATACAAGGTTCAATCAAGGAAGGATAATAGATGCGAGATAAATGATATGATTTAATTCTAATTCTTATGTTTGTACATGCACTTGAAATGAAACCAACTATGAAAATATTTCCAATTACAACAGTTTTATAAACTAAAACAATAATCTAAAGATAGCAACAAGAAGCACAGATGACAAGATTTTAATGTTGTAAAATGTAGATTCAAATTTAAACATACACTAATATTCCTAGCTAGCTGTATGGGTCCCACTTAGGGTTTTTAATAGGTTCAAATATTGATTTTTTTTTGCAAAAACACTTGTACAAGGAGTAAATCACCAATTGATCATCAAAGCTTGTGCCTCTCTAGTAGTCTTATGGGAAATTTAGCAAGTGGGGGATGAATTGCATCTCACTGAATACCTCCTAAATTTTTATAGAAAGCCAACTCTTCTTTGGGGTTTGGAGATAAGGGGAGAAGGAAATGTAAACATAAAAACATAAAAGGTGATGCATCAAAGATTTTACACATTTCCAACCCAAATCATTCCTATGAGTGATATAAATAGACACAGAATGCCACAACCCTTCATCATTGCAAAGAGAATGAACAACAAAGGCTAACTTCAAGCACAGTGAAGAATTTCGAATCTTTTCGTAGGAAATGTTCATTAAGGTCTGAACAAACATAAAGATTTCTTATGAGTAACAAAACAATATCTCAGAAATCACATGAACTATTCCTCCTAATACATCATAGTATGACAAAACAACAATTTTCAGAAAAGATAGAGAAGTCCAATGACATAGTCTAGTTTTCTTAAGCTATTACTCTACCTTAAAAGCATACAACATGGAAATTAGTTATTTAAACTATCCATATTTAGCTTGAAAGACACAATGTTTCATTCAAAACGATAATATAAAGAAAGAAATCTTGAAAAAGGTCATACATGCACAGTCTCAATAATTTCTCATCAATAGTTCATGCTTTTAAATATTAAATGAACTTTGAAACAAATGTCGGATGCCAATCCGCCAATAGTTTGAACCTTAATAGATATAAAATACCAAAGAAAAGTAGGTCTACAACTTTTCTTCTAGAAATAATTCTAAAACCCTAAGAAAACTAAAGAAACTGTAACTTGGAATCCAACCCCTCATTATGTTGTTGCCCTCCTTATATAGCTCCAGAAAAGGAAACACACTGCATCAACACAAAAATCAATACTTCCAGGTTTCAAAAGTTAATGGAACATGATCCAATCATAGATCTTTGGTTAGGTTGCAATGATATTTTCTCATCAATTCTCCACTGTCGCATTGATTTTTTTTAGATATTTAGCAAAGATAAAGGCTCGTAAATGATAAAATCCTAGAAAAAATAGCCTAGAAAAAGGTCTAGTTGACTAATCACATCACCCTAAGGCACCCACTCAAAACTTCCATCCAAAAAACTAAGAAAATAAAAAGGCCAACCAGCTCCGACAAACTCTCGAAACATATCACTCCGTAGGAGATGCAATCTACCCATGGCGAAGAGGTGACATGTCAACAAGGCAGAAACTTCTGAGCTCATGAATATAGCTCCCAAGAAAATTTCCAACGAGTCAACACGTGTCCCAAAATTTCTCCTAAAAGGAAGACAAGAGATGAAATTTGTGTAGCCACCACATGGCACATTGCACATCTTTCTGATAATTCTACTTGAGTGCAGGTACCCAAAACTAAAAAAAATTATACAAGCCGAAAATGAAAATGACGAAGGAAAAAATGCTTCATAGTTCTGGTGACTCACAAGAGTCTTCGCTTTGAGGAGATATGAACCTAGGCCTCTGGTTGTTCTTGGAGTTTGATGAAAGTGGTACGATGAGCCTCCCAATCTGCATCAGTTGGTAGGACAAGGGTCCAGATCTACCTGTATGCTTGCTCAAGATAAAAAAATCTCCTCAAAAGAGATGAACCCCCATTTGGAAGAAACCGCACCCAAGTGATAATAGAGTCAAGGAAGAGGATATATATCTTACTCTTCATCATCAACTATTGGCATGGCACTTGAACTTGGAAGTTTTGCTGAGGTATGGATTTTGTGTCAGATTGCATCATTAACTTGCTCCATTGTCAACGCATCTTCATCTAGTGAAAGAAGTGGGGGAAATCTAAAACTAACGAAGACACCAAAGTACTTCTTGATCTCAGGGTATGTGCAGGATCAAGATGGGCCAAAAAGTGGTGATATGATGGGTATGTGTAGAGTATTTGGCTGACAACTTTATTTTTACCCAAAATTGATGAAACAAAAAGGGTTTTTAAAGGAGATTCTCAACTTTCCACCAATATAAATTATGCTTTACTTTGAATTTAATAAATAATTATTATTCATTTTCTATTTGAATTATGACTAAAGTCCTAATTGATAGGCTAATTTAGAAACATCTATAGCTTTCAAACAATATCACTTTTTTTTAATCTAAAACATGCATCACATTCTATGCTTTGCATACTATAGGATTAAAAAAAATGAATTTCATGAAGTTTTGACCAAGTTAAGGTGGTCAGACATACGAGTTTTTATATTTTTGAAAAGTTGTAATAAAAAATTCATAATTAATTATTTACTTATAAAAAAATTATAAAAAAATATGCATCACATTGAGACATGAGTCCTCTACTTATATATGAAATATTATAAATAATAATTATCATTTTATTGTGGTTAGGGTGGTTAGATAGACACCTACTTCTGATTTTTTCCTAGAAATGTAAGTACTATTGCATTGAAATTTCAAATTTTCACCAAATCGATTTTTTTTTAATAAACCTAGTAATTTAGAAACTACATTCAATTTGCTATAGATTCTATTCTTACATATTTTTGAAATAATATAGATAACTTATTCAATTTTTTACGTCAAGTTGCCTAACTCTGATTTTTCTAAATTTTTCACCACTTAAGGGCCTATTTTTTCCATGATGATCCTACACATACCCCTCAATGATCTGCTTATTTAGCACTATCTAGAACTCTTTACATTTTGTCGCAACCTTGTGATAGTTGATAATCTCATTGACTTTGATGGAGACAATCTACCGATCATGAATCCCCGCTCTTTCCAAGACCTAGTTAGTGGTGATGCACAATTTGGAGATGAAACTTTGGGAATCCACCTCTCGGGATGAACGCTTTTGCATAAAGTGATAAGCCATCAGGCCAACTTTGGCATTCAATTCCTGAACATCCCTTAGAAATTGTAAGGTGGGTCCCAGAACAACAACACTAGCTGTGATCCACTCCCAATGCATAACTACCAACCTCTTCATTATAGGGAGGGGTCTAGTTCCTCGTACAACAACAAACTCTTGGTTAAATCAAGGCTCTCTTACCCTTGTGTTTTCTTCCATTTGAATTTTCTCCCAAAGAGCATTTTCCAATTCAGATCTCATTCTTTCGACTTCTTTCCTTGACTCTTTTGCTTCTACTTGGATCCTCCGAAGATCATTGGAATTTTTAGATCAGGCATAATTTAGCTCTCTTCTTAAATTTTCAATTTCAGCATGAAGTTGAACCTTTTCACTTCAAGCATCTGCAAGCAACCTAGATGCTTCTCCTTTCTAGCCTTGAATTTTCCTTACACGGGTCACTTAAGCTTCTCTGGTTCAAATCTCATTTTACATTATGCTTACTATTTCTTTTATATTTTCCAACTCCACTTTTTCTTCTTTAATTTCCTATCCAACCTCTCATAATTAGCATATACTACCTTTTGTGTGGCTTTGGCTAGGACCACTTTATTGCACGGAAAATTTTCATTCAAGTCCAGGTCTACGGCATGAATGTCAAAATCTTCCATTTTAATTTTCCCTTCGGGTTTTGTAATAAGCAGCTTCATGGTGGTAATAAGCAGATAGTTTCTCTCTTCATTGAAACAAGCTTCAATCTTCTTTGTAGCAGGCTTCTCAACATTTTTTGACAATATTTTCTACTTCATTTCCTTTTGGGCCTATTTGGTAGCATCAAAATGGCCCCGAAGAGTCTGAGGGACATTGACACTCTAAGTTGTAATGGAAGCACCAGGGGCAGCCCGAAAAAGGTGACAATAGGGGAAAATTCAGATGTGTGAGAATGGGGGGACACAAAAGGCAGCGTGATCATGGAAAAGGGTCGAATGCCAAATTGAGCAAGGGAAAAACTAGTAGGGGTAAACACAAAAACAGGCTAATGGAGAGGTGCCTTCCTAGAAGTAGATGGAGCAGGAGAAATAGGAAAATTAGTGGTTTCAGTCATTCCAATAGGATCCTTGGACAAGGATATTAATGACACAATAGCGGCCACATCGGATGACACTCCTTTGGTGCATAGGATGGTTTTAGTGGATTCATTGAAAATGGCAGGGGGCACATTCAGAATTACTAGTTCGTGGGCCAAGGATAGAAGATTCCTTTCCATGAGAGGAAGAAATGGATTGACCAAAGTTATGGGGTCATTGTAATCCTCATCATTTAATTTATCAATCCAAGGTGGTGTCAATGGTTGTTTGCAAGAGAGAAAGTAGAAAACTTGCTTGACAGTCTATTCTACAATCTATTCTACTTGCAAAAATAAATCCTATTTGCATGAAAGGAAATTTTCATGAAAGGGAACTAATCTAAGAAACACTTACAAGAATTCAAAAGGATAAACTACTTCACATTTGTTGGAAATTAAAATCTTTCTTGGATTCAAATTTAATCTAGAAATCTGGAATTACATTGTTGGAAAATGAAACCAGGTATATCCTATTTCCCTAGGCTAAAACAAGCCTTTCTAATCCCCTCCATTTGATCAAATAATTACATTGTATTTATATAATTTATATTCTATATCAATCCAACCAATCCACTAAGAATGTGGATTCAAGATCCTATTTTTGAGGGGTCGTTTACAAAACTTCAAGAAAATTGAAGTTGTTGTCCTCCATCATGCCATTTTTTTCTTAGTCATTTTCTAATGCGTACTACTCCTTCCCTGCTACAAATAACACCAAATGTTCAAAAGGTTTTTTATATCTTCAAATATTGTTTCCATATCATTTTTAATTTTTTAATTTTGTTAAGAAACGAGGGAGATATCGTTGTTTTACTGAGACTGCATTTTTCACAATTTCTAGGCACTTGATTTTTAGGGAACCTTCAATTCTCCACGTGAATGAAGGGATTTTTCTCCTTTTTTATTTCCCAAATCATTGATCATTAACATGAATAACATGTTATAATCATGTAACAAAATTTGAGTTATTTGGTAACTTGAGTTATCTTTGGTGGAAGAAGGAATCATGAAATGTAATAAGTATGAGAGATCTTTGAACTCAACATGAAACAAATACTCATCCTATTAATTTAGAAATCACTGATGCTCCATGAATTTGCATGAATGTAGGAGTGTTCTGGGATTCTTCTCTATCTTCTCATTATTTCTTCAAAGCCTTCTAAATCTTTCAGGAGTTAACTACCTCAAGTATGTAGAGCTTTCTGTTGCAAGTGTCTATGAAGCTTCATCTTACCATGAGTTATTTAATAACTCATTTATCTGCATTATATCATTTTAAACACTTCATGGAGACATATAAGAGGAAATTTGGATCACATTTAATTACTAAAAGTAAATCAAACATTTACTTTATATTCTACTTTAAACAAGCTAAAGAACTTTCAATCATTACTCAAATCCACTTTAAAACTAATGCATTAGGAAGAAATAGATGGTTTTCTTTGATAAAATTTGAGACAATTTATGGTCTCATCATTTCCCCCACACCTAAAATGTTGCAGGTCCCTCTACAACTCCTAATGAGTTTTCAAACTCAATAAATTCATTTTTTTTTAGTAGTTGCTCCTAGTAGATTTTGACAACTTCTGAAAGTTCCAAAATAACTCCAAAACAGTTCCAAAATAGCTCTAGATAGGTTCAAATTGCTCCTCAAATCTTATAACTTCTTTTAGAAATGTTGTAGTTCACTTTCTCCATGCTCATGCAAAGAATTTCTTCAACTTTTGAGAGCTGCAACCTAATCTTTTACATTGAATACCAACTCAGATTGCTTCATCATTATTTTTGCTCCACTAACTAGTCATCCATAATGCCAAAGTATTTGCTACAAGTTTTTAGAAGAGAAAATTTCATATAAAATTACATGCTTATAGCCTAAGAGAAGAGGATATAGCATGTGCAAAAAACTTATTTGCAAAAATCAAATCTATCCTAACCTACTCTACTTAATGATGGAGAGAGGTTACACATAACCATTAACTGGTTTTGAAAAATATCTTCCCTTTCTCAAAGTATGTTTCCATGCATTCAATTTTTTGAGAGAAGAGAATGAAAAGAAGATGACAATAATTTTTAAATTCAATGCTCCACCTCCCTATTTAGTGGAAACCTTCTTCATGATTTCTAATTCTATAAAATACATGGGTTGATTGGAGAGATTTTGCAATCCTTCCTTCTGATCTGCTGCACGCATGACTGCAAACAAATCTGTGTTCTTCAAATCTTTGATTGGGAAGCCCTCCTTTGACTTCAAAAATCTGATTGGGCAACCATTCTTGGATTTTGAAGGTCTCCAAATAAGTCTCTTCCTTGCAAGCTTTTGTAATGAAGATAAGATCTCTTCATTGTTTTATGTAGCTCTTGCAAGCAATAATCCATCAATTCTTTCCTTAAAGAAATATCCTTTGTTAGGATTTGGAGTGATGGTCCTCTAACTAAGGATATTTTGAAAAAAGAAGAAGATTTTCTTCTTAGATATAGAATTTTGGGGTTTTTATTTTGTATTTTGGGGGGGTTTGAAAGGAAAATCCTTCTTGAAGAACTTCTAAATCTAAAAGGTTTTCAAACTAATTTGCTCCCTTCCCTAATGACACCTATCCCTAACAACAACACCAAAATTTATGGGGTCATTGTAATCCTCATCATTTAATTTATCAATCCAATGTGGTGTCCATGGTTGTCCAGGCAAGAGAGAAAGTAGAAAACTTGCTTGACATTCTATTCTACAGTCTATTCTACTTATAGAAATAAATCCTATTTGCATGAAAGAAAATTTTCATGAAAGGGAACTAATCTAAGAAACACTTGCAAGAATTAAAAAGGATAAACTACTTCACACTTGCTGGAAATGAAAATATTTCTTGGATTCAAATTTAATCTAGAAATCGGGAATTACAGTGGTGGAGAATGAAACTAGGTCTATCCTATTTCCTCAGGCTTAAACAAGTCTTTCTAATCCCCTCCCTTTGATCAAATTATTACATTCTACTTATATAATTCATATTCTATATCAATCCAACCAATCCACTAAGAATTTGGATCCAAGATCCTATTTTTGAGGGGTCCTTTACAAAACTTCAAGAAAATTGAAGTTGTTGTCCTCCATCACGCCACTTTTGTCTCAGTAATTTTCTAACACATACTTCTCCTTCCCTGATACCAATCATGCCAAATTTTAAAAAGGGCTTTTATATCTCCAAATAGAGTTTCCAGATCATTTTGAATTTTTGAATTTCATTGAGAAACGAGGGAGATATCGCTATTTTACTAAGAGTGTATTTTCCACAATTTTTGGGCGCTTGATTTTTAGGGAACCTTCAATTCTCCATGTGAATGAAGGGATTTTTCTCCTTTCTTCTAGCCCAAATCATTGATCATTAACATGAATAACATTCTATAATCATGCAACAACATTTGAGTGATGTGGTAACTTGAGTTATCTTTGTTGGAAGAAGGAATCATGAAATGTAATAACTATGAGAGATCTTTGAACTCAACATGAAAAAAATACTCATCCCATTAATTTAGGAATGACTGATGCTCCATGATTTTGCATGAATGTAGGAGTTTTATGGGAGTTTTCTCTATCTTTTCATTATTTCTTCAAAGCCTTCTAAATCTTTTAGGAGTTAACTACCTCAAGTATGCAGAGCTTTCTGCTGCAAGTGTCTATGAAGCTTCATCTTACCATGAGTTATTTAATAACTCATTTATCTATATTATATCATTTTAAACACTTCATGGAGACATATTTGAGGAAATTTGGATCACATTTAATTACTAAAAATAAATCAAACATTTACTTTATATTCTACTTTAAACAAGCTAAAGAACTTTCAATCATTACTCAAATCCACTTTAACACTAATGCATTAGGAAGAAATAAATGATTTTCTTTGATAAAATATGAGACAATTTATAGTCTCATCACAAAGATACAAAAATAGGAAGAAGAGGGGCAGAAAAGCTTACCTAAGCCATAGTGGATGAAACATTTTGTAGGATGGACTCCACTTCATCTTCTTGTTTGATTAGTACATCAAGAGCACCTAGATCTTGGATCCTCCTTCATTTCGTATGACTAGAACTTGCACGTTCCGATCCTCTGGCTACAACATCACTCAAAACTTGACCTTTAACAACCGCTAAGGATCCCGTTGGAGACCATTGGAAACTTTTTCCTTTACTTTGGGTGTTGAAGGTAGGTGGAGCTTATGAACCCCTTTGCCTCCAGTCTCTCCAACTATTGGGTTCCCGAGATCTAGAAACTTGAGGTGGAACTTGTTCCTCCTTGATTTCATGGCTTGTCTCAAGATTGCTATTATCAGAATCAACCTCCTTGTCATATAAGTCTTCAAATTCATCTTCCAGCTGAAAGTTACCGAATGGGGCACTTGGACATCTCATCTCCTGTTGGAATCTCCAGAAGTAAGACTTCTTTTTGTAGACACCGAAATCTGGTCTAAGCATGCGACTTCAATATTCTTCATAATTCGTATTTCCATGGTCATGATTAAATAATGTCAATTATTTAATTATTTTCTAAAATTCTTCATTTCATCTATTAATTAAATAATCTTAATTATTTAATTAATTCACACTTTTCTTTATTCAATCTAATTAATTAAATAAATGCTTTTTATTTGATTATGTTACTAATTAACCTTGTCCTTCTTGTCAAATTAAATAAATTCTTATTTAATTTCCCCTTTATCATATGTCAACTATAATTAAATAAATTCTTTATTTATTTAATTATTCATTTAATCCCTTCATCACTGAATTAAATAATTCTTATTTATTTAATTATTCTTCAAATATCAAATCTTGAATTAAATGAATTATTTAATTCATAAATTATATTTTAACACATTCCTCTATATTTGGATAATTGTGTGAGTTATCTAAGTATTCACTTTGACTCGACTTGACATCTATTTAAATTGCTCAGTTAACTCAAGATTTAATGTCTAAGTGTCTTTCTCGAGTAATCTCTTCATCATATCATTCAGTCATCTGATTCTAACTCAATTGTGTGTACATGCGTATTAATTAAATATTTGTATTTAATTAATAAAATCTTGTGCGTCCGTTCGAACAGAGAGTTTCTTTAATCCATCTTTATCTTAGTCATGCAAAGACTATTCTTCTATTTTTGAATACCAAACTCGAAGATTAAATCATTTATTTAATCTTTATTTCTATTTCTAATTTGTATCACTCATGTCACTACTAACAGTTATCATAATGCATGTCTAATTTGTCGATCTTAACCGTCTGCTGATCTTTCAATCCTAGCCTGTCATTCGAATGATCAATTTTCTATAAATTGATCTATCTTTGATCATTCCAATCTCTCTCAAAATCGTATGACTTCTGGAGAAATTATCTTAAATCTTTGATGTCTCATCATTATCACAACACTTAGGCTATGCTTGCACACAAATACTGAAAATCTGAGGGCAAGTACACTACAGAGAAAAAAAGGAGAAGAATTATAGAGGTTATTCAATGAAATTGATCACATGTTTGGTAAAATAGTTTCTTTTATGCATGTTATTCTTAACTTTCCTTTGTGCTCAATTATCTAGCTTTGAGGATTTTTTAGTATAGTTTTAATAGATTAGATTTGAATTATTTAACTCTCGTGTGTTTTTGTCTGAGCTACATTTGGTGAACTTGACGTGAAGACACCATCTTCATGTATCCGTACACTTTTATTTGATTTTTGTAGGTTTTGTACAGAATGACGCATCTATTTGACGAAACACTGCAATTGACATTCAGAGATGATTCTATTTGACGAAATGACACAATTGAAATACTGGACCGAATCTAAGATCAGAAATGATGCAATTGAAATACTGGACCACATCTGATATCGAAAATGACACAATTGACTTTCTTGACCGCATCGGGGATTGGAAATGATGCATCTGAAAAAAATCACGCATTAGTCTTTTTCTGAGGCACAAATGACTCGTAAAATACCGCGACGCATCTAACAGAGAAAATGACACATTCGACTGGTAAATTTTTAGGTTTAGGCTTTCAATTTATAGTTTCCTTTCATGTTTTTATTTTCACAAATCTTTTGTTTTTAGCATGTGTCTTGAGGAGTTAACGAAGTTTTGGCAGATTGATAGTCAAAGACCAATATAAAAACTAATAATGAATCTTTTTGCAAAACGCATGTCGAAGACCCTAGTTAAATTTTTGAAACAGATTGTTTGGTAGTGTAGCAAATCTTTCATTTGGATTAAAATTAACAAGTTTCTACTATGTTTGGTGCGAAAGCACAATTGTGTAATTACCCTTTACGATTTGTTATATCGAAGTATCCTCTCCCCTTGTGCATTCATGCAATCCTGGGTGTAAGAGAAATGGTTACTGACTCTAGAACTTGGGCCTATTCTAGTGGGAAAAAGTACTCACCCTGGGACAACTCAGACCAGTAGCACCCTAAACCTGAGGGCTTCCAACTTGTCTATAAAAGTGGATTCTTGGGCAAAGCCCAAGAATCATGCATATGGTTCCGACGAGATGGATTCGAAAGGGGACTCTTGCCACATGGATCATGCCCTACGAACGGAATGCCCAAATTAAACACCTTTGTTTGTAGTGTCTAAAATCCTTCTATCTACTGGTGTAGTAGGTCGGACCTATGAAGCCGTCTCATATTCTTATGGTTCATGTGTAGAGATGAAAGTATGCCATGGGATGTTCATGGGTATTGTAGCTTGGCTTCCCCGAATGACGTTAATGAGCCATGGAGGGGAGCCAGAGGGGTCAAACTACTAATCATCTGCCTTGAATAACCATAGTTGGGGAAACCCAAGTGAGAACTCAGTAAATACTATCTTACACAGCCTAGGATGTGCTTTTGTGTTTTCAAATTAGATGTTCTTTGAGTCCAAAATAAAATTGAAAACACTTTGTCTTATGATTGTCTTTGTTTGCCAGAACTTGATCAAAATCCATGTCCCCGGTGGTCAGGAATCAAAATCCCTCCAATCAGAGTCGCAAGGAATGCATGAAAGCGACCATAGTGCTCGGCCATAAACTCCCACCTGATCTCGTAACCATGGATGCCTAGTCCTGCACCCTGATCTCGATAGACATCCTCCAAGGTGATCGTGGCCTCACCTGTCGGCAGGTGGAATGAACAAGTCTCTGAATGCCACCGCTCACACATCGCAGTCAATAAACCCCTGTTCGCTCGAATGGCAAGCATATACACAGCATAGAATAGTCCAAAATGCATCAATCGTCGCCGCTCTCGCGGGCCCAACTGATTAGCAAACCGAAAGGTGGTCGGTATGCTCTCTCTCGTATAGATAGGGGCAAGCTGCCGCTGCAAAAAGATGAACAATACATCAGTACTTTTGGACAACTTTCAGCATCATTAAAAGCATCTAAGGTTACGCAAATATTAAAATCAACTATGGTCAAGGTAATTTGAAAATGCGTCACATTCAGGAAATTGCGTCTCAAATAGTCAATTGCGTCGTACCGTACATCAAATGCAGTCAAAAATATCAGATGCGTCGCATGTTCACACTTCCGTCAGGAAATTTGATGAATGCATCACATTAAGGCAGTTGTGTCACATAAACGCAATTGCGTTGATCAAAACAACAATTGCAGCACAATTTAACAATTGCGGCATCCAGACATTCAATTGCGACACCGTAAGTCAAATGCATCGCAGAAATTGTCAAATGTGGCACAAACCACCAGCCTGCCCTAAATTGTCTTTACGCTTGTGTCGAATGCACACACGATTGTAGCTTACGCGAACGCAGTTGCGTCGTGGCAAAAATATTGTTGGTCCTAGAAAGCTAAAAATGACATGAAAATTGAGAAAATTACTAAGTGGGACAAGGGTACATATTGTTGGCTCTGGGCCCTCAGGTCGTCTGTAGGTCCACACAATCTCTCCGCAATGCTCTGACACTGGAATCACCATCCTCGCTGCTATGCCTTTCACTCTGAGCTCTCGAAGTTCACAAGGCAAATAGTAGAAATGAATTGACTTTTACCCATTTGTCAACCTATTTATAAGGTCAAAATGACATTTTTCAAACAAGGTCAATACTGGAAGGTCATTTGACCAAGTTTGACCACCTCGTTGGACACCTTAAACATGTCAGAATTCAAAACTGATTGCCCCGTTGTTTCTCTGGTCATTAAATTCATTTATCGGGACCCTTTACAAATTTTTCTGTCTTTGACCCAAAATTTGAAAACTTTCCCGAGGGTCAATGATACTAAGTACCTTTAGTGGGGCATATCTCTGACTTGTTTTCTTTGTCACATTGCGACAAGTGACATTATGACAAAGAGGGGCAAAATGTAGACAACTAAAAATGACCTAGTCCTGCAAGCTTCATTTTTACCACTTTCGTCCTAGCATAATTATGACATTTAATTATGTCCTTGGTCCACATTCGACTATTGATTAAATAATTGATAATTATTTAATTAATTCATGTCCTTTTATTCTTCATGATTATTAAATAAATAAATTTCATTTATTTATTAAATACGTCATTAATTGTCTAAGTCTTCCCTTAATTAAATAAATTTCTTAATTTCCTTTCTTCATTAATTCTTCCTGATTATTAAATAAATGAATTTCATTTATTTATTTGATATGTCACTAATTGTCACAATTAAATAAATTTATTAATTTATTTAATTATTCAGTCGTATTTTCCAAATTAAATAATTATTTTAATTATTTAATTACTAATTTCACTTTTCTCTCATTTTAAACAAATGAAAATATTTAAAATGATTTCATTTTATTAACCTTCACTCTTTTTAGTAAATAATCTGAAAAAGATTATTTGCTTGTCACACAAAATCATCATTTTGAATTAATTAAATTCAAAAAGATATTATTCTTCCAAAAATCAAGTAATCGGGCAGATTCTTGATTTTCCAAATTGAATCTTCAGGTCAAATCTTATCTTCTTGATTTTTTGAATCTCACAAATCAGGCAATTACATCTTCTTGATTTTTCAAAAATCTTTATTTTTCTAATTAATTTTCCTCATTTATTCTCCACCGTCGATCCAATTTTCTGAGACATTATTCTGATCGTTCGATTAAAGATTTTTCCCTAACCCGAATTAGGGATTCTCAGATTTAATCTGGACCTCTGATTCTAGGTTATTCTTGGAATTCAATCTCATCCATCCACTCAAAATTGTGTTTTCTATAAAAGACAATTTTGCTCATAATTTTGGGATCCTGACAACTTCATTTTTGAATTTAGGCATTATAGTCATTTTAGCATTGATAATTATTATTTCATTTAGCATATTGTCATAGATATAGGCATTATCCTATCAAATCCTTCAACATTTGCATAGGGATTTTGACATTACTTTAGGTTGCTCACTTGAAATATGAGAGCCTTATTCGATTTGCTGCAAACTAGAAGGTGTAACAAAGGTGAACCATGGAAGATGAAGATTTTTGGTACATTGTTCCTTTTATTTTCATGTTTATTTCCTTTGTGCTTTGTTATTTCGTTGGATTTTTAATGTTATTATCTAACAATCTAACAATCTAATTTTCCATTGATACATTTGGTGAACCCGACGTGAACATGACTCTTTTATTTGCTGTTATTTTCGTACGGTTTTTTTTGTGTTTTCTGTCGTTTTGCAGGTATAGGTACGGAGCGACGCAACCATTTTTTTAAAAGAAAAATCATGACGCATTTGATGCATCATGATGTATCCACAAGCAGAAAAGCCGCAATCGTTCTGTCAAGCCGCAATCATAGTTCAGAAAGCCGCAGTTGAAATTTCGAGCCACATTTGATCAACCAAGTGACGCATTTGCTCTATCATGACGCATTCGCCTGGTAAAGTTTTCTTCTCATTTGCATTCAGATTTTTAAGGTTTTTCTGTTCTTTCTATTTTATTTTAGCATTCTGGTTTATTTTCTGTTGTCTGCCCAGTAGGGGCTGTCGTGTTACTAATCATGATTCGCAGTGTGTGGCGGTTACATTTCATGGGTCCAAGACTAGTGGATAAAACTACTAACTTGTGGTTTTGCAGCTACGCTTGTCAAAGACTCATTTATAAAACAACGTGTTTGTGATTTCTAGTGTAGAAAACATTTCATTTTGGTGCTTTTAAAATGGATGCGTTTTTGTTTCTATTTGATTGTGCTTGAAGGTGGTAGGTGATTATGCTCTCACCTAGTGAAAACTAGGTGATCAGAAAACCAGACCCATCTTATTTTGTGTCACCCTTACGATTTAGTAATCGAAGTATCCTCTCCCCTTGCGCACTCATGCGATCCTAGGTGTAAGAGAAATGGTTACTGACTCTAGAACTTGGGCCTGTTCTGGTGGGAAAAAGTACTCACCCTAGGATGACTCAGACCGGTAGCACCCTGACACCAAGGGACTTTCAGCCGGTATATAAAAGTGGGTTCTTGGGAAAACCCCAAGAATCACGAGTGTGGTTCCGACGAGATGGATCCAAAAGGGGACTCTCACCGCATGGATCATACCCCACGAATGGAATGCCTGAATTAAAAACCTTTGTTTTAGTATCCAATCGTTCTATTGGCCGTTGCTTGATATAGTGCAGGGTACAGTATCATGCCCGAAGATACTCACTACTGATCCCCTTGAGTAGAGATAGCAATTCTTGGGATGTCACTACCCAAAGAATCTGAATTTGGTGTGCTCGAATGATGTTAATGAGCCGTGGAGGGGAGCCAATGCCACCAAAATTCTAAGCTATCCGCTCTCGAGAAGGAAAGGTGTTCATCACCAATCGAGGGTATAATAGGTGGGCTATATCAAGTATACAAACCCTTGGTCTATTGGCCTTTTTAGGATTCTTCTTATCTGATGTGCGATTGGTTACATTCAAAACACTGTGTTTGTCAAGTGCTTTCTGATTTCCTCACAGTTCTAAACAAATCACCAAACACCAAACAGATCAAATTTGCCATCAAAAATGACAAGACAAACTTTTCGCATCTATCAAACTGCATTTAACTTTCTGAATCACAATCACTCTGATCAATCGCATTCGACCTTTCAAACACCGCATATGCATGCTTCGCGACGCAACTGAATAACATTGAGTTGCATCTGCTAAACTGAGTCACATTTGTCTGATTCTGAGTCACATTTTCTCAATCTGTGCCGCATTCGCAATACTGAGATGCAACAGACTATCATTGAGTCGCATTTGTGAAACTGAGACACATTTTTCTGATTCTGAACCGCATTTGCAAATCTAAGACGCAACTGAAACTTCAAACGATGCATTTCCCTATCAAAATTTAAAACTTCATATTCAAAACCTGAGATCTTCAACTTGTCAACCATTTGTCAAATACTATTTCCAAGGAGATTCTGTTAGAAACCAAGTCTGAAATTGCTCAAAGTTTCATCCATTAGTTTGCATTCGTCACCATAGGTTTCATCCTCCATTCTTTTAGTTGCATACATTTGGCATTAGGTTATCCCTAGGTTCATATTTGCATACTTAGGATTAGGCAAATCTTAAGCGCAATTTGCAACATCATTGCTTTCGAAATTAGGCTCTCCTGGACTAATTTATCAAACCCCTTTTAGTCATTGTCCTCTTTTGTGAGATTTTTCCAACTCAAAAGTCTAGTTAGGAAAACTCACTAGTCATTTAGACCTTGTCACCTTGTCATTTTCAACAAAGTCCCCTAGTAGAAAAAATCAAAAACAAAGTTTAAGCTTAGAAGTGCTTAGATATCCTTGTCCTAAATTGCATTATAAGTCTACACATTGCATATCCTATTCACAAAAATCCAAAAACATTAGGCATTCTAGTCGTCATTTTAAATTTAGACTTCGCATAGTGTCATACTTGCATTTAGTTGTCATCTCCCTTTCGAGCAATATCATTTTATGGTGGAAACTAGACTCCAAAAACAAAAGAGACAAATGGAAAACTTCCGACAAGACCCCACTTCCACTATCAACAATCCTACACATGACCCAAACTGGACCTTTTACGATCCATTTTCCAATTTAGACAATCAACCTCCAATGACAACGCAATCCTCATCAAACAGTCCATTCGAACCATTCTTGCAAAAAGATGAAAATGGTCAACTACTTGAGGAAAACTTAGAGGCACTGGTACAAGACCTAGAGGCCTGTCAGTTCATTGAAACAATGGTCCGTCGTGACAGAGACAGATTCTTGGCTATACTCTTGAGTGAAGGAGCTAAGTTACCACAAGGATTCGACATTAACACACTAAATTTGACACCTCCTGACCCTAATACCAACAACGCACATAACATGTCACATAGTGGTCAACTTCCAAACACTACGAGCAATACTTTTGTTGACACTACAATGACAGTGCATGCCACTCCTAATGTCCCAAACACCTCCAACATCCCAAACACCTCTAACATCCCCAACACCACAAATACCACGATAGTAAATGCCATGGGGGCATCATCAAGTCACAACAATCCCCCCTTGATAGCTCCATCTCCTACCATGAGCACAACTTCAACATATCCGCTCAGTGGTATTTCACAAAATCCTTCGGGAGGAGCCACAAGATGTGTATTTATCCAAGGACAACAACAAAACGTTAACACGACAACACAGTCAAATGTCATTGCCTCCCAAGGTACAAACACAAACATTCCTCTTAGGAAAACTCAACAATTCACACAAGGCGGCCAAGTAACACAACCCATGACATCAGTAACACATCATAACATTCATGGTCATCACATCCCCCAAATAACGACACACATGGATGGGGGACACATCCCAACCTACTCATCTAACGTTCATACTCATCAACATGCACCCAATAATAACCTCCAACACCAACAACACTTCAATTCACACACATCATACATGTCACAACAATCCATATCGCCACAATACACCAATATTCACGCGCAACAAACAAGAACCTATGGTGTACCGAGCAATCCAACGTACGGAAACATAAACGACCCTGCGGTGAATGCCCTCCAAACAAGATTGATGGATGTAGAGAGACCTATCCAAAACATGTACATTTCAGGCAAGAAATCATAAATATCATATGATCTAAATGTATACCCATTCGACACGAGCTTATACATGCCTCCATTTTTGCCAGGATATGTGTCACCCAACTTCACAAAATACAGAGGCAAGACAAACCCCATTGAACATGTTCGTGAATTTGCAACCAATTGTATGGACATTTCCTACGAACAAACATACCTAATGAGACTTTTTTCTAAAAGTCTGGTAGGTCAAGCCCTTGAATGGTTTTCAACTCAAAAGGATATCCGGACATGGGATGAGCTTAAACAAAAATTCATAAGAAATTACGTGTACAACATTAACATGGATACCTCTATCACTGGCTTGTGCAATCTCACGCAAGAGGATGCTGGTGAGACATTTATCCCATTCTTTCAAAAAAGGATAAGCCTCGCTAGTCGATGTCACATTGACATCCTCGAAAGGGAAAAAGTTGACATGTTTGTCCAAACACTTTTTGGGCCCCTAAAATATGCACTGCAAGTACATTGTTGCACAAACTTCACAGACTTAGTTGAAAAAGGGGTCCAGATTGAGAAAGCCCTTATAGCAAAGGGAGAACTGAGGTACGGTCCCAAAAACACAAACATCAATCCACCCACTAACAAAAACAAATACTGGGTGAAAAATAAACATGTTACAAATGACGGTGTCATTGACGCCAAGACTGCAAACATTGTAGGTCCTGTATTGGCCCTAAAAGGGGTTCAACAACAAAACAAACCAACAACGACATTGACACCTCCTCCCAATATTTCTTCAAACAATCATAACAGTCAAAATAATCAGGGACAATATCGTCAGATGAGACAATTCCCTAGGGGTCGCACATACACTCCTTTGGGTGAACCTATTGAAGAAGTCCTTAGGAAATGCCTCCAACATGGGGTCATCATACTTCAAGAACCGAAACCATATGACCCAGGACAGTTTAAACCAGCATGGTGGAATGATAATGCATTTTGTGAATACCATCGAGCAAAAGGACATACAACCTCCAACTGTTGACAATTGAAAAATCTAATACAGGATCTTATTGAAAGTCGCACCATCGAAGTAGGTGGATCACAATTCGCCTCCAATTCAGATCATACTATCCATAAGAATCCACTGCAGGACCATGGTTCTCATAATGCTTCCACTTCAGGTCCATAGAATCAAGCTAACTTCACCCGAGCCAAGTACGATTATTCTAGTGGATCAATTATAAATAATGTCTAAACTGACGATGAATACATCAATACCATTACGGTCAAGAGAGCACCCCAATGTAATGCTACTACTCACAGTGGCAAGGTCACTATAGCTAGTCCACCTCCTGCTAGACAAGCCAAAATCACCATACCAATCCCATCTACTAAACAGTCACAACCTGCTCCATCTGCTAAACAGCCAAAACCTGTCTCGACCACATAGCAATGGAAACCCAAAATTCAGTTCAACCTCATAGACCAGTTAGGAAAGACCCCTGTGCAAATCTCTATACTTGAGCTGCTTCGTATCTCTCCTGCGCACAAAGAAATCCTAGATAAAACTCTCCTACAGTCATCGGTTCCCAAGGACATTGATGTCAATCAATTTGAAACCATGGTGGGATATCTCACTACGCCGCACCACGTCACCTTCTCAGATCAAGATTACTCATCACCTAAAACCAACCACAACGACGCATTACACATAGAAACTTTTGTCCACAAGCACAAAGTTAGATGGGTTTTAGTAGATGGCAGAGCAGGATTGAACATATGCTCCCTCAAACTGGTTAAGGCTCTAGGGTTCTCTGATGCGTGTGTAGACCCAACAAAAAGTATAGTGATCAAAGCATACGATGATGAGGAATGCTCTTCACGTGGTGTTATCTCTCTCCCTATCAGAGTGGGACCAGTCATTGTGGACACAACTTGCCAGGTCCTGGATTTGGAACTACCATATAACATCTTGCTTGGCCGTCCATGGATTCACGCCTTAAAATTTGTTCCATCTACATACCACTAATACCTAAAGTTTCCATTTGACGGCATAGAAATAACCATATATGGAGATCTCAACCCTTTCCAATATCGTACAAACTTAAGGGGAATCTCCAAAAATTGAGTACCTATTAACTGAGAAGCACCTGGCTCCTCATCATCCAAATACATCGACCCCTCCACACTCACGCCATCTTCTGCATCTGCTCCATCCACGTCTTCCGCCATACCACCACCTTCCACTAGCCCTGGGGCTGAATCCACTATCAAAATCCAAGACCTTGGCTATGGAGAATTCAAACTACACTCAGCATATAGCATAACAACAATACCCCAGTCTCCAAAGATATATGGTCGGCCATGTTTCAGAATGGAACCTCAGGAAACTTTCAAAGTCCCACCGAAAATAGTTTTTATCAAGTGGGGAGATATGAGTAATGAAGAACTTGCTAACATTACAGGATGGATCTATAAGGATACTATCGCACTACCCCCATTATCAGTACAAAGATATGGCAAGGGTTATGACATCATGAAGGCTAAAGGATATGATGGTACTAGTGGCCTAGGAAAAAATAAAACTGGCCGAAGAGAACACATAGCAACTTTTCAAATTCTGAAGTATCTTGGATTAGGGTTTGGATCATCCGACAATGACGATCGACGTACCTATACACTTTCAAATGAGCGAGTACATGCTTTGGATAGTGTCGAGACTACTAGGGAAACCCTCACTGAAACAAACTCCCATGAGTGGGAATTTGGCTCAGAACGATCCCTAAGTGACTGTTGTCTTGACGATTTGTTTGTCGAACCAGGGGAACTGACCTCTGAACAACAGTTTTGGAAAACATTCAAAATTGAACAGGCACAAAATAGCCAAAGTCCCATTACCACTTCCCATGACGTACAACACCCATCGTCTGAACCCCCTCAGTCCAATCAATCTGAAGTGTCAGACGACATCGACAACCAGGGCTCTAAAACCTTCACTCCTTATTTTGACAACGAATATGACACTAGTGAAGAAGAATATTGGATAGAGTCCGATGTAGAGTTGGATGATGATAATCTCATCTACAACATTACTGAATCCGTCTGCATGTTGTCTGCCTCCTCACCTCAATTTACCAGCATTGACGATGGCATCTCCTTAGTTTACCCTGAGCTAGTCGATTGGGACCAACAAGGACCACCAGTTCTAGACACATTTTAGAATGATGAGGCAATTGCCGAATTCATGGGATTACGAGAAGGCATACCCAGTGGGGACCACAAATAAGGATTTTCCATTGATTTAGACTGCACGACATACTTCGGCGAGACTGCTCTGTCCTCTAGTCGCAAAAGAAAAATTAAAAATAAAGTAAAAAATGAAACGTCTCTAGGTGAAAACTGAAAGGCACCTCTTGACGATGAAATAGTAAAAATAAAGGATGTATCTGCGGGTGAAAACCTCTCTGGGGTGCCCAAAGATGGAGGACTAGACTTTCTCCCTGTGCAATAGGAGAAATCAGCTATGCTGATTGAGGACACAATAGAGGATAACATTTCAACTACAGAAGACCCCAAGATGGTCCTATTTGCTGCATCACTAACTGACGAAGAGAAACCAGAATTTCATAAATTCTTTGCAGAACAAAAAATCAACTTCACATGGTCCTATGCTGACATGCTAGGATTGAACCCAGAACTGGTTTTGCACCATCTGCCATTATTACCTAATGCTAAACTAGTTAAGCAGAAATTGCGCAAAATGCACCCCCAAGTTGCCCTATTGGTCAAGGCCGAGTTAAAGAAATTGCTAGATGCCGGATTCATACGGTCTATTGACTATGCCGAATGGATTTCTAATCTGGTCCCAGTCACAAAGCCAAATGGGTTGATCCGGGTATGTACAGATTTCTGAGACCTAAATAAAGCATGTCTAAAGGATGACTTTCCTTTGCCAAACATTGACATCATAGTGCACCTTACAGCAGGATATGAGATGTTATCCCTCATGGATGGTTTCTCCAGCTATAATTAGATCCGCATTGCTCCTGAAGATCAACACAAAATGGCATTCACTTGCCCATGGGGTACATACTGTTGGAACGTGATGCCATTTGGTCTCAAAAATGCAGGTGCCACATATCAAAGGGCTATGACCACTATCTTCCATGACATGATGCACAAAATGATGGAAGATTATGTAGATGACTTATTGGCCAAATCAACAACCAAGAAAGATCATTTGAAGGTACTTGACATAATTTTCAAAAGACTGGAAGAGTACAAAGTCTGGCTAAATCCTAAGAAGTGTGTTTTTGGGGTCACATCAGGTAAACTATTGGGATACATAGTTTCTTGAAGAGGCATAGAGGTCAATCCAGCAAAGTTCAAAGAAATCATAGACATGCCTCCCCCAAAGGAATTAGTGAACTCAGAACTCTGCAAGGCAGAGTACAATCTATTCGGTGTTTCATAGCCCAATTGGCAGATAAGTGTCACCCATTCCAGTATTTGTTGCGCAAGAGTATCCCCTTTGTATGGATGGATAAATGTCAAGAGGCCTTTCAGCAAATCAAAGATTACCTACTGTCAACACCAATCCTCATGGTGCCCATTCATGGAAAGTCGTTGATCCTATACATCTCAACTACTAGTTCAACACTGGGGGCATTACTGGCACAAAATGATCATGAAGGAAAAGAAAGAGCCATCTATTACATCAGCCGCACACTGATAGGGTATGATTTGAACTACACATATATTGAATGTGCATGCCTCGTTGTTGTCTTTGCATCCCAAAAATTAAGACACTACATGCTCAGTCATCAAACACAACTGGTCGCCAAGATTGATCCACTGAAATATCTCTTAAGTCGGGCGGCATTAACAGGCCGGTTGGCCAAATGGGTCATGATACTAAGTGAGTATGACATACAATATGTCGAGCATAAGGCAATAAAGGGACAGGTAATAGCAGATCAACTGGTGGATGCACCGATTCAAGTCACTCATCCACTAGTAATTGATTTTCTTGATGAGTCCATTTTTCATGCAGAACCAACGGTACCATGGAAGTTGTATTTTGATGGGTCTCATACTGGTCATGGCTCAGGCACTAGAATCTTGTTTATCACACCATAGGGGGATTCAATTCCTAAGTCATACTGGATCGCTTTCCCTTGTACAAACAACATTGTCGAATATGAAGCACTAGTCACAATTCTCAAGATGGCAATTAAATGGAAAATTCAGACATTGCTTGTATTCAAAGATTCCCAGCTCGTTATCAACCAAGTGAATGATGACTATGAAACAAAGGATGAGAAGTTGCTTCCCTACAAAAGGATGGTAGATAGTTTCCTGGCATACTTCCAATCAATTTCTTTTGAACAAATCCCTAGGACACAAAATAAGGCAGCTGATGCAATGGCTACTATTAGTTCTCTCTTAGACATTCCTAAAAATGTGTCACAATTTGAGTTCTTAGTAGAACAACTTTTAATACCGGCATATGATATCCCAGAATCAGAAATGGTTTGTGAACTTGTTGGTCCCAACTCTCCCTGGTATCAGGACATTTACGACTAGCTAAAATCTCAAACCCTTCCACTGAACCTGTCTAATAACCAAAGGAAGTCCATCTGAAAATCTGCAAAGTATGCCATCGTCAGTGACACCCTGTACCACCGTAGTTTTGATGATACCCTCCTTAGATGTCTTGACATTGACGAAGCATGTACGACCTTACGCAAAGTGCATGACGGTATATGCAGGTCTCATTCGAGTGGTGCTACTCTAGCTAAGAAAGTAATGAGACTTGGGTATTATTGGCTGACAATTGAAAAGGATGCAATTTAATATGTCAGGACTTGTCGCAAATGTCAAATTCCCAGTGATTTAGTCCATTCTCCAGCACAGGAACTTCGGCCGATCACTTCTTTGTGGCCCTTCGCTAAATGGGGACTCGACCTCATGGGTAAGATTCATCCAACCTCATCCAATGGCCATAAATTTATCATTACCGCCACTGAGTATTTCATGAAGTGGATTGAATCCATCTCATTGACATATATTACTGGCAAACAAATACCCAAGTTCATCCTTAATTACATCATTTGCTGGTATGGCCTTCCGTAATCCATCATCACTGACAACGGACGTCTGTTTAAAAACCAAGACGTACGTGATTTATGTGAGCGATTCCATATCCAACACCACTTTTCATCTCCATACTACCCACAAGGAAATGGCCAAGCTGAGGCATCAAATAAAACCATTGTCAAAATTTTAAAAAAGACTGTCAATGACGCTGGCCGCGACTGGCGCATACAACTTAACCCTGCTCTGTGGGCTTACCAAACTAGCATTTGTATGCCTACGGGAGCCACTCCATTTTCCCTAGTCTCTGGCACTGAAGCCATCTTTCCCATTGAGGTCGAAATTCCTTCACTATGAGTCTCCCTAAAGGGTTTAACTAATGAAGAGGAGTATCGACAATCACACTTGAACAAGCTATAAATGCTAGAAGAAAGAAGGAAAAATTCACTGAACCACCTCTAAGCATATCAAAACCATCTTTGTCATAGCTACAATAAAAAGGTTATGGTCAGAAAGTTTGACATTGGCAACCTAGTGCTCATGCAAAACCCCAAGAACCAAGCTGACAGAGAAAAGCCAAGAAAATTTGAACCAAACTAGCTGGGTCCCTACATTATCATATCTTCTTTTAGCTCTGGAGCATATCAGCTGGCAACTCCAGATGGAGAACAATTGACAAAGCCTATCAAAATTTTACATCTCTGAAAGTTCTACGCATAGCATCAGAGGATTGTGTCGAAAACCATAAAATACAAAAAAATTGAAAAATGATAAAAAATCGTCACCCTGATGAAAATCTGGCAAATAGGCGTCTTGGTGACACCAAAAAAATCAAAAAACCATGAAAATAGTAAAGAGAAAAATGATTCATTCAATAGTGAAAACCTGGCAAACAGGCGCTTTGGACAAGTACCATGGTGAAAACCTGGCAAACAGGCGCCATGCGTAATCAATCATTGCTCTGCCATCTACTGTCATTTTGTCTAACTTTGCCTAGGATTAAAGGTATTTCCACCACTATTGTGCAAATCGCCACCACATCCTACCCTACCTGTCATAGTGGATAAACGATTGACATCAAGTCCTGACGACTATCCACCTAGAAAGCTAGCAGCATCCCATCCATGTTCCGTAAAAAGGGGCTAAGTCTTGGAGCTGACTGGGGGAAAAATGTTTATAATGCAATTGCAGTGGATGTCACATATGATCACAAAAACATCATAAAAAGTCCTAAAAAAGACAAAAACATCATAAAAAGTCCTAAAAAGGACAAAAAAATCATAAAAAGTCCTGAAAAAAGACAAAAACATCATAAAAAGTCATGAAAAAAGACAAAAACATCATAAAAAATCTTGAAAAAAGACAAAAACATCATAAAAAGTCCCGAAAAAAGACAAAAACATCATAAAAAGTCTTGAAAAAAGACAAAAACATCATAAAAAGTCCTAAAAAAGACAAAAACATCATAAAAAGTCCTAAAAAAAGACAAAAACATCATAAAAAGTCTTGAAAAAAGACAAAAACAACATAAAAAGTCCTAAAAAAAAAGACCAAAAACATTGGCAAAATGCCCTAAAAAAAGACCTAAAAATCATAAAACATCCTGAAGAAAGCCACGAACAAAACATTAGACTGCTCGAAGAATGCAAACGCAGTGTTATCTCTTGTCAAAGTCAGTCATGTCAGTCAGTCCATGTCATTTTCCGAACTACGTTGTCTCTGCGCATTTGCTACGTAGGCAGGACTCACATTTGAGTCCCCGAGACATTAGATCAGTCCTTTTAGGTTTGTCAAAATAAAATCATGATGCAATCTTTGGTCATCAAGGCAAAGTCATTGGTCATGTCGAACTACGAGGTCTCTGAGTGTATGACATAGGCAAGGCCATCTATCGATGAGCCCCCGAGGCCGCACTAGGTTAGTCCATTAGGGTTCATGGCATCACACTGGCACACACGTCAAAAAGTCTTCAGGACAACACAAATCTTTTCCAAATGAACGACACTCGTCAAGAAAATTCTGGAAATCATTATCGCTTTAACAAACTCATCGGCACATATTATTATGATAATAGTGACATCTGGTCAACACAAGTCAAATTCAGTCAAAACAAGACAAATCACTGTAACTTGTCAAACTGTCAAATTTCGGTTAATCTTCAGATGTGTCCTTCTGAATGATAACCTCTATCATCTATGCCTTAGGATGGGTCTTTCCTAGGTATCGTCATTATCATTTGACATTATGAGTGATCCTCTTGACATCAGTATGCTTCAGATGTGTCCTTTTGAAGAACCAACTCTGTCATCTATGCTTTAGGATGTGTCCTTCCTAGGCATCGTCATCCTTTCGAGGGACCCCTTACGACTATTAGGGATCAAATCCTCTCGACATCAGCATTATTTAGGATGTGTCCTTCCTGAATCCACCAATTCTCGACATTTTTTAAGATCATCAGAACTTTCAACATTTTGACATCAGAACAATGGATATCCAGACGCACTTGGAAAATACTTGACAATTTTCTTTTGGTTTTTTATCATGTTATTAGTTTTTCAGCGAGATCCCACTAAGCAGGATTTAGAGAAGCAACGATGTATCATGACAATTGGCATGCATGACTACCAGTTTCTCAGCGAGGTCCTGATTCGGGGATTTAGAAAAACAACGACATATCATGGTAAGGGCTTTATTTGTTTTTGTATTTCGACAATCATACCGCTAGTTTCTCAAGGATGTCCTGGAAACAGAATTTAGAGAAGCAACAACATTTCATGATTCGTTCTTTTCTTTTTCTACTTGTGGTTGATTATGACAAAAAGACTAGGGCAATCACACTCTTAGTATGAGTCATGATCATCCTTGTCTGTGACTATTTGTCTTACATAATGGTACGACCTTGCACACCTTGATCTATGTCATATCATGGTGTTTGTTGGCCATTACAACAGTCTGCCCAATGATGATTAAGAGCAATAAATATTAAAAGTCTTACAGTAAAGCATTGAAGGATTTGGTCTAGGAATTCACATGCATCTTTGTGAGTCTCGTGTCTTCTCCTCTTTGGTCTGATCATCTTCTCTCATCAGTCTCGTCGTCTTCTCTCGTCCATCTCATGATGATATCCTGTGACATCCAAAAACATAAGTGCATACATGATCATATACACATTGCATTAGGTCCATACATACATCATCCATAACATTAAATCATAAACATTGCATTAACATAATCATCAACATTGCATCTTTTACTAAACACATTATGCACATCATTATCATTCTCATCTCATATAAGTTAACCCTGCATTATCATGGCATCATAATCATAAGTATACATCATAGGACATACATGGCATAATAAATCAACATCATACATCATAAATATCATAATGCATTAAATCAAGGAACATCACATAACACATGTAGGCCACATCAAAACTGCATCATCATATAGTATCATCTCAACAAAGGTACAATGTCACAAGATAAAGTCAGGAGATATCCCAAAAATGGAGCTCACGGGCTCAATAATCTATACATAGTGTGTCCTAACAACAAAATGCCCCTAGGGTAGGCCCTCATCATCCCCTCGTGGCGAAGCATGTGGCGGTGGAAGCTCTGTTACTGGAACTGAAGCAATAGGCGATCCTCTAGTGGCCTCTGTCTGTGATATCGGTGGAACTGTAAATGAAGGTATCATCTCCACAGTAACAGGCATCTATGATGTCACTGCCGCTAGACTCTGAGAGGTGGACGGATCTATCACTGGAGGTTGTTCCTGTATGGACCTCTGTACTGAACCAGTCGACCCATGACTGTGACCCGAATGGTGACCAGGGGTGTGCCGGTGGGAGTGATGTGACCTGTGCCCTGATGTATGACCTGTCGAGGTAGACCCTCCGACGCTAGTATGGCTCCTACTACCACTGCCACTGCCTGATCTGTGGCCACTACCTGTCCTCGTTTGTGATCGTGACAAGGTAGGATCCCGTCGCTCTGGTGGCACTGCCTGCTCGTATAGTGTCCTATATTGTCCCAGTCTCGTACTCACACTGGCTAGCTCGCGAGCCATATCCCCTATGCGCCCTGTGCATAAAGCTACGAACTCTGTGCACCACTGAGCTGAGTCCTGCTAGCGGATCACTGTCTAATCTCTCTCTACCCGGACCACCTCTAGCTCTGCCTGCAGTGCCCTGACCTGTGTCGTGCTCTTGTCTAACCTCTACTATAAATCATCCACCCTCTGATCTGTCATGGCATCCTGAGGCAACCCTGAGGAAGATGGTATCTCCTCCTCTCCCTCCACCATCTAAGGAGTCTCTCGGCCTCATCCATAGCATCGTCCTCCTCATCATCATCATCGGCCACATCCTCCCCCACCTCTGCCTCCTCCTCCTATCCTCCCACCCCCACCTTCGCCTCCTCCTCCTGTCCTCCCACCCCCACATCCACCTCCTCCTCCTATCCTCCCACTCCCACATCCACCTCCTCCTCCCATCTCTCCTCACCCTCTCCCTCCTGTCTAGGTTGCTCCTCTCTCTCCCCCTCCTCGCCAACCTCAGGGATAGCATCTAACACTACCCTCGCCACACGCTGCCGCACCCTCCGGCCCTATCTCTAACCATCTCGTCTCCGCCTCCGGCCGTCTCTACCATCATCTCCCCCCTGCCTCCATCTCCGCCATCATCTCCCCCCTACCTCCCTCTCCGCCATTGTCTCCACCCTTTCCTCTGTCTCTGCCTCTATCTCCACCTCTGCCTCCATCTCTGCCTCCATCTCTACCCCTGCCACCTTGCCTAGCCCGCAGCACACGAGGAATCACTAACCGTCTATCAACTGGTGCTAGCCCATCAGGATCTGTCAATGGCACTAGTCTACGTGCATGCCGCCATAGGGCATAATCAGGTGTCGTCCCTGGATTGGCTGCTCCTCCCCTCCATCCCCATGCCTGGGCTCCTAGCTCGTCAATCTGCTACTCAACGAATGCCACTAGGATGGCTGGTCCCCAGGCGTACTCTCTGGAAGATCGTGCATATTCGGTTGTCCCTACAGGTACACCCTACTGCTCTCCGAACTGCCTCAGGACACGCTGTGGTAGGTACATCTCGATGATCAGTGAGGTCTACACGGTCCTGCCAATCAAATACCTATACTATCGGCAAAAGTTGAGGTGCTCGTCCTCATCATCCCATGCCTCACAATCTCTGTACAACCTCCAGATAAAGGTCACCATGGTGTCAATCCTGTGCCACCACCAACCGGTCTCACCCATCCATGTCTGCTGTAACGCACCTGCATAGTAATAGGCATAGGGCATCCCCTCGGCCAACTGCAGTCTCACAATGGGAGGATGAAATATGGCAATATGCTCCCATGCCCAGATCATCATCAGTGTAGTCCCACAGGAGATACTCTTTCCTCTCCTATAAGCGATGTCGTGTAGCTGATGGTAAAGTGTCCCTAGCAAACAGGGACCCCAAGCATAAACCATCCTGTCCCATCTCATACCAACCTGGACGTCGCCCTAACCAATAGGAAATCCATGTCCCCGGTGGTCAGGAATCAAAATCCCTCCAATCATAGTCGCAAGGAATGCATCAAAGCGACCATAGTGCTCGACCATAAACTCCCACCTTATCTCATAACCCTAGATGCCTAGTCCTGCACCCTGATTTCGATAATAAGCTTGAAAGGTCTGCTCACCATGACGAGGGTCATAGACAATCTGCTCCCCTCGGATTGACACTCGCAATATTCGATAGACATCCTCCAAGGTGATCATCGCCTCACCTGTCGGTAGGTGGAATGAACAAGTCTCTGAATGCCACCACTCGCACAGCGCAGTCAATAAACCCCTGTTCACCCGAATGGCGGGCATATACGCAGCATAGAATAGTCCCAAACACATCAATTGTCGCTGCTCTCGCGGGCCCAACTGATCAGCAAACTGAAAGGTGGTCGGTTTGCTCTCTCTCGTATAGATAGGGGCAAGTTTCCTTTGCAAAAACACAAGCAATACATCAGTACTTTTGGACAACTTTCAGCATCATTAAAAGCATCTAAGGTTACGCAAATATCAAAATCAGCTATCGTCAAGGTAATTTGCAAATGCATCACATTCAGGCAATTACATCTCAAACAGTCAATTGCGTCATACCGTACATCAAATGCGGTCCAAAATATCAGATGCATCGCATGTTCACACTTGCATCAAGAAATTTGACGAATGCATCGCATTAAGGCAGTTGCATTGCATAAACGCAATTGTGTCGATCAAAACAGCAATTGCGGCATCCAGACATTCAATTGCGACACGATAAGTCAAATGCGTCGCAGAAATTGTCAAATGCGGTGCAAACCACCAGCCCGCCCTAAATTGTCTTTACGCTTGCGTCGTGAAGCATCAAATGTGTCGAACATGCACACAATTGCGGCTTACGTGAACACAGTTGCGTCGCGACACAAATATTGTTGGTCCTAGAAAGCTAAAAATGACATGAAAAATGAGAAAATTACAAAGTGGGACAAGGGTACATACCGCTGGCTCTGAGCCCTCTGGCCGTCTATAGGTCTGCACGATCTCTCTGCGATGCTCTGACACTGGAATCACCATCCTCGCTGCTATGCCTTTTGCTCTGAGCTCTCAAAGTTCACAAGGTAAATAGTAGAAATGAATTGACTTTTACCCATTTGTCAACCTATTTATAAGGTCAAAATGACATTTTCCAAACAAGATCAATACTAGAAGGTCATTTGACCAAGTTTGACCACCTCGTTGGACATCTTAAACATGTCAGAATTGAAAACCGACTGTGCCGTTGTTTCTCTGTTCATTAAATTCATTTATCAGGACCCTTTACAAATTTTTCTGTCACCGACCCAAAATTTGAACACTTTCCCGAGGGGGTAATGATACTCCGTACCTTTACTGGGGCATATCTCTGACTTGTTTTCTTTGTCACAATGTGACAAGCGACATTATGACAAAGAGGGGTAAAATGTAGACAACTAAAAATGACCTAGGCCTGCAAGCTTCATTTTTACCACTTTCGTCCTAGCATAATTATGACATTTAATTATGTCCTTGGTCCACATTCGACTATTGATTAAATAATTGATAATTATTTAATTAATTCATGTCCTTTTATTCTTCATGATTATTAAATAAATAAATTTTATTTATTTATTAAATACGTCATTAATTGTCTAAGTCTTCCCTTAATTAAATAAATTTCTTAATTTCCTTTCTTCATTAATTATTCCTGACTATTAAATAAATGAATTTCATTTATTTATTTGATATGTCACTAATTGTCACAATTAAATAAATTTATTAATTTATTTAATTATTCAGTCTTATTTTCCAAATTAAATAATTATTTTAATTATTTAATTACTAATTTCACTTTTTCTCATTTTAAATAAATGAAAATATTTAAAATGATTTCATTTTATTAACCTTCACTCTTTTTAGTAAATAATCTGAAAAAGATTATTTGCTTGTCACACAAAATCATCATTTTGAATTAATTAAATTCAAAAAGATATTATTCTTCCAAAAATCAAGTAATCGGGCAGATTCTTGATTTTCCAAATCGAATCTTCAGTTCAAATCTTATCTTCTTGATTTTTCGAATCTCACAAATCAGGCAATTTATCTTCTTGATTTTTCGAAAATCTTTATTTTTCTAATTAATTTTCCTCATTTATTCTCCACCGTCGATCCAATTTTCTGAGACATTATTCTGACCGTTCGATTAAGGATTTTTCCCTAACCCTAATTAGGGATTCTCAGATTTAATCTGGACCTCTCATTCTAGGTCTTTCTTGGAATTCAATCTCATTTGTCCACTCAAAATTGTGTTTTCTATAAAAGACAATTTTGCTCATAATTTCGGGATCCTGACAACTTCATTTTCGAATTTAGGCATTATAGTCATTTTAGCATATTGTCATAGATATAGGCATTATTCTTTCAAATCCTTCAACATTTGCATAGGGATTTTGACATTACTTTAGGTTGCTCACTTGAAATCTAAGAGCCTTATTCGATTTGCTATAAACTAGAAGGTTTAACAAAGGTGAACCATGGAAGATGAAGATTTCTGGTAACATTGTTCCTTTTATTTTCATGTTTATTTCCTTTGTGCTTTGTTATTTCATTTGATTTTTAATGTTATTATCTAACAATCTAACAATCTATTTTTCCATTGATACACCTAGTGTTCATGTCACCGGCACCATACCATAGTCAACAACCATACCTAGTTTTCATGTCACTAGTACTATACATCATACTACATAAGAAAGAGGCATTCCCTCATTGCAATATGGCAATCAGATCCATTCACATGGATTCCAAATCAGAATCCATTATCCCAGATTGGTAGTCAGAATCCATTCACACAGATTCCAAGTCAAAACCAATTCACATAGATTTTGAATTAGAATCCATTTCCCCAAAGTGGTAGTCAGAATCCATTCACACAAATTCCAAGTCAAAACCAATTCACACAGATTTTGAACCAAAACACATTCACCAACATTCTGAATCCAAATCCACATCAAATACCAACATTCAATCAAAGCCCATCATGAGCCTTGGATTTCATAATACATACATAGATCCGCATAATCCACCCAACACATCATTAACCCAGGTTGATGTCTTGTAAACAAAAATGCATGCACTAAAAAAAAAATGGATAACATGGCGGTGTCAACTACGAAATCCTTTTCAACAAAGGACATATGTCCATTTCCCTTTGATAGATCATTGTACATGACACCTTTCCCTCATGGGTATGTCATACTGAATCTCCCTAAGTACAATGGAAAACGAAATCGGATAGAACACATAAGGGAATTTTCTACCATGTGCACAGATTTCGCTTATGACCCCACATATCTTATGAGACTATTTCCAAGAAGTCTTGTAGGAATTGCACTAGAGTGGTTTTCAGGTCTAGACTATGGCATAAAATCTTGGGGTGAACTGGCTGAGAAATTTGTTGACCAATTCTCCTTCAACATAGACCACGAGATAAATATAGCAACCTTGTGTCACACAACACAAGATGAAGGTGAAACTTTCATCTCTTTCTTCTAGAGATGGAGGACTATAGCTAGCTGGTGTCCTGTCAAGATACCTAAAAAACAAAAAGTCACTATGTTCCAGGAAAACCTTCATGCAAAACTAAGGAGTAACTTAAGGGTACATTGTTGTACATCCTTTTCGGAATTAGTGGAAAAAGGGGTTATAATAGAAAAGGATCTCATTGAAAAAGGAGAACTTAAGACACCGACATCCAATAGAAATCTGATAGTGCAAAATGCCCCCAATGATAGAAATAGATTTTGGTCTCAGAAAAAAAATGTCACCAATGATGGGATAGTTGATGCTAAAACTATACAAGTAGGACTGATCATCACATTACAAGGACCTAACTCTTTAGCCAACACACTTAATGCTATCAATCAACCTTCCAACATGGTCCAAAATATTCAACATCCGCAACAACAGAGGAGGTTTCAAAAACGTGAGCTCACTCCCTTAGGGGAACCCATCGAGTCCATATTCAGACAACTATTACAACATAATCTTATACAGCTTCAAGAGCCAAGGCAATACAATCCAGGACAATTTAAACCAGTTTCATGGGATGACAATTCCTTTTGTGATTATCATAGAACTAAGGGACATAACCTACAAATTTTTTGCCAACTGAAAAATATTATACAGGATCTTGTTGAAAAGAGAATTATTGAAGTTAGTGGATAGAAACAAAATTCATCAAACATTGATCATCAAGTCTTTTCTGATCCACTACACGACCATGGGAAAAGAAATGTCCCCAATTTGAGTAACAAGACCAATATGTCAACCAACTATGCAAATATCAAGCATGATTATAATAGTGGCAAAACCATTAATCACCTTCACGTTGTCGATGAGAATATCAATACCATTACCATAAATACAAATCCCAAGTGTGTTGTCAACACCCATTGTACTAAGATCACTATCCAAGGTCCTCCATCGCAGCAAACACCACAACCTTCCAAGTAAAAATATAACTTACTTGACCAGTTGGGGAAGACCCCAGCCCAAATCTCAATCTTGGAACTATTGCATATCTCCCCTGAGCATCGATCCATTTTAGATAAAGCTTTACAAAACACCACTATCCCAAATGATATCGATGTCAATTGTTTCCAGGAAATGGTGGGATACTTGACCAATAATCATCATGCCACATTTTCTAAACAAGACTACGCAACTTAAAAGACAAACCATAACGACCCTTTACATTTTGAAGTCCTTGTTGATGACACCAAAGTTAGACGAGTTTTGGTAGACGAAGGAGTAGGGTTAAATCTGTGCACTTTAAAACTGATTAAAGCATTAGGTTTTTCAAAAGCATACATAGACACAACCAAAATTATTGTCATTAAAGCTTATGATGATGAGGAACGAAAATCAAAGGAGGTGGTAACACTTCCTATCATAATTGGTCCTGCAGTAATGGAGACAAAATTCCAAGTCTTGGATCTCACCCTTCTATATAACCTTTTACTAGGCAGACCATGGATTCATGCCATGAAGGCGGTCCCTTCCACATATCATCAATGTCTCAAATTCCCTTACAATGGCACTGAAATAACTATAGATGGTGACCCGGATCCATTCCAATATTGCACCAATCTAAAAGAGATACCCCAATGCCAAGTGCCCATAAACCAAGAGGCTTCATCATCCAATTCATCTCACTATGTTGATCCATCCACCCTCACTCAAACATCTATTTCAACTTCATTTCATACCACTCCTAGGGTTGAGATCCAAGACAAGGGTTGTGGAGAATATTACATGAAGACATCTTATTGTGTTAGCCATTTGATTCCTCCTAAGTCATATGGTTTACTTACACCAGATAGGAGGCAATCTATGGTCACTATACACATTCCTCCCACAACAACTTTCACTAAATGGGGAGAATTAAGCAAAGAAGCCGTAAATATAGAAGATGTTACCTCCTGGTTGTATAGGGAAAATAATGAAGAACCTCTCTCACTTGCTCACATTCCTACAGATCTATATGGCAAAGGTTTCACAATCATGTAGAGAAAGGGATATGATGGAAAAAGTGGTTTAGGCTTAAATCAAGATGGGAGGATTGAACCAATCTTTGTTTCTTAGTGCCCAAAAGGCTTAGGGCTTGGGTTTCAATTGATTCAGATTGGTGTTCCTAGTATCACATCACCCTTAATCGAGGAAGTAAGTGCTTCAGAAGATATTGAGACATTTCACGAACCATCTGACCAGCACCACTATGACTCCCCCGACTCAAACGAATATGAGTGGGATTCCCTATCCTCTACCTCTTTCATGGACCTTGTCAAGCTATTTGGAGAACTTGACTTATTGTTGAGATCCTCACCAAATCCATCGAATTCCTGTCCACCAAAGAATATGACAAAAGAGGAATGGTTTAAACATGACTATTGGGAATCACTTGATCCTACCTCTTGGCAACCTGATACATCTGTTTCAGATAACCAAACCTTCGAATTAGGCCCACCTCTCACTCCACCTAGATATAAACCAAAGAGAAAATAGGACTTAGTATAAGAATTTTGTGACCATATGAACAACTCAGTCCTTACCTTGAATCCGTTAAAATTTGATAACTCCGACGACGACATGCCCTTAATATATCCCCCACTCATTGATTGGGATCAACAAGACCCACCCATCTTAGACATTTTTGAGAACGATGAAGCAATTGCTGAGTTCCTAGGATTACAAGAAGGCATACCTAGTGGTGATCACAAGATTGGTTTTACCATTTACTTGGACAAAAAATCATATTTTGGGGAATCTATTCAACCCTCCAATCGCAAAAATGAGAAAAAGAATTAAAAAGATAAAAAGGACAAGTCTCTAGGTGAAAACTGAAAGGCACCTCTAGACAATGAAAAAGTAAAAATAAAGGATGCATCTGAAGGTGAAAGCCTCTTTGAGGCACCTAAGGATGGAGGTTTGAATAGTCTCCCCATTGCACAGGAAAAGTCACCCATGCTCATTGAAGAATCAATAGAAGTCAGCATAGGCACAAAAGAGAATCCTCAACTAGTTTATTTTGCAACATCATTAACCACAGAAGAGCAGCTTGAATTCCGCAACTTCTTTACACAGAGACAAATAAATTTTTCTTGGTCGTATGCAAACATGCCTGGGTTGGATCCTGAACTTGTTCTACATCACTTGCCCTTACAACTAGATGTCAAACTAGTGAAATAAAAATTGAGGAAAATGCATCCACAGATTTCTCAACTAGTCAAGGAAGAACTCAAGAAATTGTTAGACGTTGGTTTCATTAGATCAATTGACTATGCAGATTGGATTTCCAATCTTGTACCAGTCACTAAACCAATAGGGGGCATCTGCATCTGCACTGATTTCAGAGATATCAACAAGGCTTGTCCTAAGAATGATTTCCCTTTGCCTAACATAGACATGATAGTAGACATGAAAACAAGGTATGAGATGTTGTCCCTTATGGATGGATTTTCAGGATATAATCAGATCAAAATTGCAACTGAAGACCAACCTAAGACAACTTTCACTTGTCCTTGGGGAATGTATTGTTGGAATATTATGCCCTTCGGACTCAAGAATGTTGGAGCAACCTATCAGCGTGCCATGACCACCATTTTTCACGATCTTGTAGACACTCTTATGGAGGATTATGTCGATGACCTAATAGTTAAATCCAAGACAAGGGAAAAACATTTATAGGTTTTAGACAAGATATTTCAAAGGCTAGAAAAGTATAAAGTGAGACTCAATCCCAAGAAATGTGTGTTTGGAGTAAAGTCAGGAAAGATTTTAGGCTATATCATTTCCAGATGAGGCATTGAAGTGGATCCAACCAAGGTAAAAGAAATCATTGACATTCCTCCACCAACTAATCTTAGTCAGCTAAGGACATTACAAGGAAGACTGCAATCCATCAAAATATTTATAGTGCAGTTAGCATATAAGACATCATTTTCAACATCTACTTAAGAAAGGGATACCCTTTGCATGGACAGTTAGGTGCACGGAGAGGCTTTTCAACTGATTAAAGAATATCTAGTCACACCACCAATATTAATGCCACCTGTTGAAGGAAAACCACTAATTCTTTATATTACAACAACCCATTCATCACTCGGAGCATTGCTTGCAAATAATGATGATGCAGGTCATGAAAGGGCAGTATACTATATCAGTCATACTTTGGTAGGTTATGAGCTCAACTATAGTACCATTGAACGTGCATGTCTTGCGGTAGTATTTGCTACTCAAAAACTAAGGAACTATATGCTAAACCATCTAACAATGTTGATTGCCAAAATAGATCCTCTAAAATATCTTCTTAGCAAAGTAGCATTAACAGGGAAATTGGCCAAATGGGTTATGATACTTAGTGAGTATGATATCTAGTATGTAGAGAGAAAGGCTATTAAAGGACAATTCATTTCTTATCAGTTAGCTGATGCACCAATACAAGCAGATCACCCATTAGTTGTAGACTTTCCTAATGAATTTATATTCACAATTGACACAAACACAACATGGAAACTGTACTTTGATGGCTCACATACAAATCATGGCTCATGGGATGGTATACTATTTATCACACCATAGTGTGATTCCATCCCTAAGTCATTCAGGATTGCATTCCCATGTACTAACAACATAGTAGAGTATGAGGCTCTAGTGATAGGGTTACACATGGCAGTCAAGTGGAAAATTAAGAACCTATAGATATATGGTGATTCTCAACTAATAATCAGACAGGTAAATGATGATTATGAGACTAAGGATGAGAAGCTTGCTCCATACAAATGCATGGCTGATAGCTTTAAAGAGTACTTTCACAAGGTCGAATTTCATCAAATACCTCGTGTTCTAAACAGGGTAGTACACACTATGGTTACTATTGCATCACTTCTAGACATTCCTAACAACGTGCCTAAGTTTGAGTTCTTGGTAGAACAACTTTTGGTCCTAACCTACGTTATCCTAGATTCTAAGATGGTATGTGACATTGTTGGTCCTGATTCCCCATGGTACAAAGAAATCTATGACTACCTCCATGCCGAAGTCATACCCACTGTCCTGTCAAACAACCAATGTAGGACATTCCTTTGTAAGTTAGCCAAGTACCATCGTTAGAGACACCTTATATAGACATGCCTTATATAAAACCGTACTGAGATTTCTTGATTCCAATGAAGCACAAGCAACCTTGCATGGGGTACATGAGGGTATATGTGGTTCCCATTCTAGTGGTCCTACCTTAGCCAAAAAGATTATGAGACTGGGTTATTATTGGCCTACTATGGAAAAGGACTCGTATGTCTTTGTAAAGAAATGTCGCCAATGCCAAGTTCATGGAGACTTGATACATGCACCAGCATAGGAGCTTCGTCCTATAACATTACCATGGCCTTTCGCCCAATGGGGACTCGACCTCATAGGTAAGATCCATCCCACATCATTCAATGGCCACAAGTTCATCATCACTGGCACCAAGTACTTTACGAAGTGGATTGAGGCTATTGCTATGACATACATTACTGGTACACATATCTCTAAGTTTATCCTAAACTATATCATTTGTCGGTATGGGGTCCCTCAGTCCATAATCATGGATAATGGCTTCCCATTTAAGAATCAAGAAGTCTGCCATCTTTGTGACGAAATTCATATTCAACATCACTTTTCCACTCCATACTACCCACAAGATAACAGACAAGAAAAGGAATCTAACAAAACTATCATTAGAATCCTCAAGAAGACTGTCAATGATGTTGGTCATGATTGGCATTTACAGCTTAATCCTGCCTTATGGGCTTATCGCACAAGTATCTGTACACCCACTAGTATCCTCGAAAGGGCACATTGATGATGAAGAGTACCGAGTATCAAGACTCCATGAGCTAGAATTTCTAGATGAGCGAAGATAGAAGGCACTAGACCATCTCCAAGCATATCAAAATCGCCTTCATTTAAGCTATAATAGGAAGGTCTTGAACATAAAATTTGACATTGGTGACCTGGTCTTAATGGAGAACCCAAAGAATCAAGCAGATAGAGAGAAACCAGGAAATTTTTAACCTAACTAGTTAGGATTGTATATTGTTACAGAAGCCTTTGGATCAGGAGCGTATACTCCTGAAGGGGAACCATTGTCCTCGCCAATCAATAGTCTTCATCTAAAGAAGTTCTACACATATCTCTTGAAAGCCTTTTCTTAATTAGCAAAAATACAAAAAAATCATTACCAAGGTGAAAACCTGGCAAACAGGCATCCTTGTAACACCAAAAAAAATAGAAAATCCAGAAAATAGTAAAGACAAATAATTTTTCCAATAGTGAAAACCACTTCGGTGGCACTTTGGATAAGTACCATCATGAAAACCTGGCAAACATGTGTTATGTGTAGTTGACTCTGCTCCTTTGTCTACTATTATTCTAATCTAGCATCCTTGTACAAAGTCCACTACCCTGTACATATCCCTTATCCTTGTACATACTACCTATCCCTATACATATCACTTATCTTTCTTATCCATCGCTTGTATATACCATTTTTAATAAGTGGTAGTCTTTCCCATAACTTGGAATGATTGACATCGAGTGCATTTCATATCCCCCATTTTACCCTATTCATAATCAATTGGTCTTATACTCGACTAGGGGCAAACACTTGACGTGCGTCATATTGGTTCTTACATTGGTGGTGTTGAAGACATAAAACCATAAAAAAATCCAAAAACATCACAAAATGACCTAAGAAAACATAAAAACATCAGAAAACTTCAAAAAGACAAAAAAAATGAAAAAAATGTGAAAAATCCAAAAACAGAGTCAAAGTTAGTCACACTTGTTAGTCTTTGTCATTTGTCCAACTACATCGCCTCTATGACTAGACATAGGCAAGGCCATTTTTTGATGTTCCCCCAAGGCATTAGGTCAGTCTGTTTAGGTTTGTCTATATAAAATCATGATTCAATCCATATGTTTATATGACAAGGTCATTGGTCGTGTCAAACTACGAGGTCTTTGTGTGTATAACATAGGAAAGGCCATCAATCGATGAGCCCTCGAGGCCACACTAGGTTAGTCCATTAAGGTTCGTCACATTCACTATCACACATGTCTTCTATTTGTAGTCAGTCTTTTCAGTCAAAGTCAGGTCGAACTATGTTGTCTTTGCATGTATAACGTAGGCAAGGCCATCAATTGATGAGCCCCTGAGGCTGCACTAGGTCCGTCCTTTAGGGTTTGTCATCACACACAGTTAATTTTCCACACATCATATCAAGTCATGCATTAATCTAGTGAACAAGTCAACAATGTCTCTAAGCCAAATCAAACAAATTTCCAAGGCAACAACCAAAATAGATCAACTATTGTCTGTTACAGGATGTGTCCTTCCTGGAAACAAACATAATCTAAACAATCAACGTGTCCCTTATTTAGGATGAGTCCTTCCTAAATATCGATATCAACAACACACTCTGTGTCTTATACAGGATGAGTCCTTCCTGCATTTAGACACTGTCAATCAAATCAAAATAGCCTTACACAAGTTATCACATCAACGACATCTAACTCATCATCTTATACGATACATGTCTTTCTGAAACCAGGCTTTGTCATGCCTTATACAAATAGTCATAACATCGAAACTAGACTCAAAGTCTTATCTGATATGCGTATCTCCTAAAATCAAGCTCTATCAATCAATCTTTTTATCAATCAAAATGAATCAAACAAACAGATCAAGTTTTGGAAAATATTTTATTGGATTTTTGACTTTATGACTTATTTATCTTTATGATTGGAATCATGTTACTAGCTTTCTCAAGGATGTTCCATGAAGGATTTAGAGTAGCAACAATGTATCAAAATTCTATTTTCTTTGAATGTTGTCTATCAACTGCCTTTTACATTTTATTTTGAGTCATGTTACTAGTTTCCTCAAGGATGTCCCATGAAGTATTTAGAGAAGCAATGATGTCTCATGACCTATCTTTTATTTTTTTTGTTGTTTGTGGTTTGTCTTGGCAAAAAGAAAGGGGCAATTGTGCCCTTAGTATGAGTTAACGACAATCCTTGTTTGCAACTGTCTATTGTTAGCAAGTGGATGACCTTGCACACCTTGATCTATGTCATATCATGGTGTTTTTCTCCATTTGTATTAGTCTCACCCGATGATGATAAAGTGCAACACCTTTTGTGATACAGTGAAACATCGAAGATTGATAATACTAACATCCATCTCAATTCTTTTATTATTATTTCTCAATCTTTATTTTCGCACTAACAATTATTCTTTCTTGCACTATGATGGAGTCATGTGACACACAACAATATAAATCATCTTGCATACACATTCATGTTAGAAAATATCATTTCCAAATCATATATCATCAATCATACATACATCTTGCATTTGATATATACAAAAATATAGGCATTTATCATATCTAGGACATCATGGCATAATAGAAATTCATCATAATAGATTACATGTCATAAGCATTACATGTACATAACAAATGTAAATACATACATCACATTACATATATATAGCCACACATGTACAGAGCATTGTACATATAACATCATATCGTACATAACATCTATCAACATCATAGATATTAATACATACTTCATCACATAGAATCAACATCACATCATAGGTTACATAAACACATCATAAAGTAGAAATGATCATCCATCACATAGGCATCTCATATAAACATAACATGTATAAATAAATGACTGAATAATCAATAAATAGAACTACATATCATGAGAATCTCCGCCAAAATCATATATATATCCCTCAAAAGTGTCACATCACAATGTCATAATGTATGAATAAATATGGAAGCCCGCAAGCTATATGATCATACTACAATGTCATAGTACATATCAATAAATGTCCCTATCCCAAACTACCACTGCTATCATGACTGCAGTGTGTGGATGAATGATGTCGAGAGCCTGATAACCTGTGACTTGAATGTGGCCTGTTGTATGGACCATCTCTACGTGGCTTCTCAACACCCTCTGTGCTAATTGTCCTAGTGTGGGTCCTATTCTGGGACCTCTCACTGTGTTCCTGTGAAAAACTTGGGGCCCGTCTCTCTGGAGGAACTGTTGTCTCATATAAATCTCGGTAATAAGTGGCCTTCTCCTTGGCTCTGAATATCTCTCTAGCAAATGTAGCTGCCAACCCAATACATAGAGCTCTAATCTCTATAAATCTCTGCTTGGTCTCATGCCTCTAAGCTATGGCTTGATCTCTATCCATGAAGGCTTTGTCCCTCTCCATCCATAACACATCCCGCTCAGACATCATGACCCTCATCTACTCCTCCAAAGAGGCAACCTGGGCATGAAGTGTGGCAGTGTCAGGATCAACTGCCCCTGTGTCAACCTGTCTCACCCTCTCCACACCATCATCCTCATCCTCTAACTCCTCCAAAATCCTATCTTGAATCTCCCACTCCTGATCATCATCCTCCTCGTCATCATCCTGATTGGCACCAAGTAAGCCTAGGGCATCAATCTCTTCCTCCTCTTTGCTTGCCTCCTCCTCTACATCAACCTCTGGAATGGCCTCCTTTGTGGGATGTTGTTCATCTCTTCCAATCTCAACATGCACCTCCTCCCCACCTCTCCCAATATCTGGCATGTGCACATCCTCCTCCTCTCATCCCTCCTCATGGCTAGGTGATAATGGTGGCCCTCCTCAACTCTTTCCACGCCTCCCTCTCCCACCACTTCGCCGACCACCTCCACCACCATCTCCATCATCGCCATGACCACCTCCACCTCTCTGACCTCTATCTCTGCCATGCCTGTCATGCGGTCCTGTCCCTTGCCACTCTATCAGCACAGCCTGATCTAGGTCTGTAAGGGGTATCAGCCTGTGAATGGCCCACCATTGATCATAAGCCTCTGTGGTACCTGGATTGGCCGCACCATCTCTCCATCCCCACTGAACTTCCTGCAATGCATCAATATTTGCCTCAGCAGTGGCCACTGGAATCTTTGCACCCCAAAGGAGGATCTCTCGCGAGGACCTCGTAAACTCTGCTCATCCTCTAGGCACATCCTACACCTCTCTAAATTGTCATTGCACACAATCTAGCAAATGTCTCTCTATAATATGAACATGTGAAATAGTCTGCCCAATCAGTTACTATTTCTGGCGACAATAGGGAAAATGATCATCCTCATCTAACCACTCTAGACAATCCAAGTATGGTCTCCATGTGAACTGTACCATGGTATCAATGGCATGTCTTAAATACCCGGTATCTCACATATGGTGCTGAGTATTAGCCCCCACATAATGGAAGGCATATGGTGCTCCATGATGCACATCAACTGTGACTGGTGGAAAAAAGATGGAAATGTGTTCCCACCCCCATACCATCAAAAGCATGGTACCACAACTCATAGACTGTACCTCTTGATAGGCTATATCATGTAAATGAAAATATAACATGTCGAGCAGATAAGGACCCCAAGCAGACAAGGACCCCAAGCATACACCTCCCGACACTCTAACATACCAACCAACATCTCTCCCCATCCCACAGGAAAACCATGACCTTGATAGTCAGGGAGGACTATACCACCTATCAGAGTACACAATAGACAGTCTAACTATCTATATCTCTGTGCTAGTACACGCCACCTAATCTCATAGTGGTCAAAACCTAACTATCTAATATATGCACATCTCAGTGAAACCCCTCTGGGTATCATATATCACCCTGGTGCCTCTAATAGGAAGTCTCAAAATCCTATAGACATCCTCCAATGTAACTACTGCCTCTCCAGTAGGCAGGTGAAACGAAGACGTCTCTGAGTGCCACCGCTCACATAAAGCTATCAGAAGACCCCGGTTTTCCCAAATGATGGGCATGTCTGTCACATGGAGGAGACCCAAATGCCATAGGAACCATTTCTCCCCACTCCGGAAACTATCTTGGAAGTGAAAAGTTGATGGTCTCGACTCTCGCATATACATAGAGCAAAACAACCTACAATGGCATTATACATGCCTCATGTCAGAATCAATCACCTATCTTATTGCAAAGTGATAGAATCAAATGCTATTCAAATGTGTCACTATTTTTCAAATGCGTCATTCTTTTGCAAATGCGTCACAGGAAACCAAATGCGTCATTTTATTTTACAAATGCGTTATAAAAATGTCACATGCATCATTTTCAATCACAACTATGTACAAAAATAACAAATGAGTCTAAAAATAAAATGTGCCTTTGTCTATCAATGCATAACAATATCCTACTAAATGCAAATGCGTAAATAAAATATCAAATGCATTGAAACATTTTCACATGTGTTGAAAATAAAACAATTGTGTCTATGTTAATTGCAAATGCGTTGCTATTTCACAAATGCGTGGAACTAAAAGACAAATGCATTGAACTGTGGAACACCTACACTAAACAATACATGTGAATTTACAAATGCGGTGATCCACATACATATGCATTGATAACGAATTCAAATTTGAATTTCTAATAAAGTGACGCATGATGAAAATTGACATTAAACGTATAAAAAAGTGTGAAAACCTAAAATTCAAACATTGAGATCTAGGTACATACCGGGGGGTCCACGTTGGCTAGCCACCTAAAGGTTTGGATCCTGTATGCTCGATGGAGGGTGTGCGGAATGGGAGACATCTTCGCTAAGGGTACAGAGCAAAAATCTCAAATTTCAAAGCTATGTGGGTAAAAATGAATGGGTTTTTAACCCATTTTCTATTTATACCTAGGGTTTTGGTGGCATTCCTTTCTACTAGCCACGTCAACTTCCAATTTCAATTGATATGTACCCGTCCCTAACACTTCCAACTTCAATTCCATCAACTCCACTGCATTTCTGACTATCCAATAGACTAATTGGGACTATTCCCAAAAAAATTTTGAATTTTTTTGAAAATTTGTCAATTTTTCCGAGGGTGCATACCTTCACCTATTTTACACCGGGGCATTACTGGGGCATTTTTTTTATTGATTTTCTTTGACACAATGCTGAAATGACATTGTATCAAAGAGGGGCAAATGTAGACACCGAAATTTGGTCTAAGCCTGCGACTTCAATATTCTTCATAATTGTATTTCCATGGTCATGATTAAATAATGTCAATTATTTAATTATTTTCTAAAATTCTTCATTTCTTCTATTAATTAAATAATCTTAATTATTTAATTAATTCACACTTTCTTTATTCTATCTGATTAATTAAATAAAACTTTTTATTTAATTATGTTACTAATTAACCTTATCCTTCTTGCCAAATTAAATAAATTCTTATTTAATTTTCCCTTTATCATATGTCAACTATAATTAAATAAATTCTTTATTTATTTAATTATTCATTTAATCCCTCTGTCACTTAATTAAATAAATCTTATTTATTTAATTATTCTTCAAATATCAAATCTTGAATTAAATGAATTATTTAATTCATAAATTCTATTTTAACACATTCCTCTATATTTGGATAATTATGTGAGTTATGTAAGTATTCACTTTGACTCGACTCGACATCTATTTAAATTGCTCAGTTAACTCAGGATTTAATTTCTGAGTGGCTTTCTCGAGTAATCTCTTCATCATATCATTCAGTCATTTGGTTCTAACTCAATTGCATGTACATGCGTATTAATTAAATATTTGTATTTAATTAATTAAATCTTGTGTGTGTGTTCGAACAGAGAGCTGCTTTAATCCATCTTTATCTTTGTCATGCAAAGACTATTCTTTTGTTTTCGAATACCAAATTCGAAGATTAAATCATTTATTTAATCTTTATTTCTATTTCTAATTTGTATCACTCATGTCACTACTAACAGTTATCATAATGCATGTCTAATATGTTGATCTTAACCATTTGTCAATCTTTCAATCCTGGCATGTCATTCGAATGATCAATTTTCTATAAATTGATCTGTCTTTCATCATTCCAATCTCTCTCGAAATCGTATGACTTTTGGAGCAATTATCTTAAATCTTCGATGTCTCATCATTATCACAACACTTAGGCTATGCTTGCACACAAATACTGAAAATCTGAGGGCAAGTACACTACACAGACGAAATGGAGAAGAATAATGGAGGTTATTCAACAGAATTGATCGCATGTTTGGTAAAATAGTTTATCTTCTGCATGTTGTTCCTAGCTTTCCTTTGTGCTCGATTATCTAGCTTTGAGGCTTTGATAGTATAGTTTGAATATATTAGATTTGAATTACTTAACTCTCTTGTGTGTTTTTCTCTGAGCTACATTTTTCTTCTGACCAATCTCTTTTCTTCAAATATGTATTGAGAGACTTTCCCATTGGGAGATTCCTTTGATACTCTTCCTACGGCTCATAGAAACTTAACCATTTTGGCCGCTCTTTTGGAATGTGAGCCAGGTCAATGTATACCTCCACACTCTCTCGACCCAGGTTCATTCTTCTCTTGAAATAATCCCTAAACTCATGTTTTAAACAAAAAATCTCGTTCGAGTTATAATTCCTTTTTTCATAAATGAGGACCAAGCCTAAGTCCGCTAGTAAATTTGTGATCTTGTCCTTTGCCTTCCATTTAGTCAGTATCACCTCACTCTTGGAAATCACAAGGGGAAGATCATAGAGCTTTGTTTTGTTCCTCCCGGCACCGTATATGCTATCGAAAACGGTTACTTGTCGGCATGCCTCTAGCGCAAAGACCCTATCAGTCACAAATCTGGGGAGTTAGAAAACCTCCCCGGGAAAGCCATGAAATATAAAAAAATGTGAAATCCTCACCAAGGAAATAATCCAATGGGATAGGTGGATCCTCTATCCATTGTATAACCTCTTGAGAGAAACGACCAATGGGGGGAGGCAACAAATCCTCGAGTGCCAGTCTCTGAAAATTTTCTACAAACTGATAATAGTCTCTTATCCTTGAAAGCATAGGGGTCCATATAGAAATTGGCTAGATACAACCCCTTTCATCTATCCTGGACATCGGTACATTCCTCCCTAGCCACTCAAAATTATGATGTAAAAGAAAATGAACGAGAACAAAAGAATACCTGAATTTGGACTCAGTATGGTAGTTCTTCAACTACTCTCTCAGGTTCCTAGCTATTATCTTAGAAAAATCATAGTACTACAGAACTTTTTCTCTTTTGAGTGATGGCCTAGGGAAAACTGGAAAGGGTTAACCTCTTCATCATCATCGAGGCCAAAAATCCAGGCCAACATTGAGAACACAGATTGTGTGTCCTTCTTGAACTTCTTGCTCGAAAGAGGCCAACGAATCTGGCCTCTCTATGGCCTTTCCTTTGTCTCATCCTCGTAGAATTTATTTTTCTTGAACATTTCTTCTCCTAGGGCATCCATCTTCTCCTCATTGAAAATCTTGGCACCCCAGCTTATAGTACGAATACACAACATATCTTGTATGGCTTTAGCAGGAATGGTAATCCTGATCCCATGACTCTCAATGGCCTCTACATTTTTGTTAAACCTCTTTGTACATGCATCAACTAGCTCTAGGCAGGGATGTACAGTAGGTAGCATAAATTGTGGCAGACCAATGTTCTAAAGCTGAAACACAAAACCCTCTAATGGTTCATGCTCCAACATCCCCTGAAACACACCTTCCCTAAGACTTTTAGGATTGGCTGACAACTGAGGGTAGACAACATTTTCAATGATGTCTTGCACCACCTCTCTTTGGATGTGTTTATCAGGTTGGACCTTCTTGAAATGCTCAAATGGCCATTCTTTTGCTGCTGGGGAATTGGCAAATGAGCAGTGCCCAAAAACATCAATGTAACCAAGTCTTCTGTTTGAAATTGTAGCTTTCCTGTCGGAGGTAGACACTTCTACCATGACTATATGAGAAATTTGCAAAGAGTTTCTCAAGTGATAATGACCACTTTCCTTTTTCTTCTTTAGAAAAATCTACTTTCAAGTGCAATTAATTATCTGACTCATGCATGTAATTTAGACTACACCATTATTGTTGGTCCATTAAATGTTGCCACCGGGGTAATACGTGTGAACATGACATCTGTATCCCTTAGGAATGCCAAGAATTCCACAAGAATGGAATTAGTACATTCTCCATCCTGCCTCTTTTACAAATAAATTTATTGAATTAAAAAGCATGATTTTTCATCATACAAAATGTGTTGTGGTGATACAAGGTACTCTTGAAAAGATGGGCCTATTAATTTGTCAGATATTTAGTGTCTTAATCCATTTCTTTTCTTATTAGTAACTGGTTGGTGCTAATGATGGCAAAGGACACATGTCAACAATCGGTGTATGAGAGCATTTACTTCCTGTGTCATAGAAAAATGGCCCCTTGACATTTTCATGGTCTTTTTGTCCTTTCTTCATAATGCTTGGTCCATTTTTCTCTGATTTAATGTTGCAATGTGGCTTAAACATTCACATTAGGTCCTTAAAATTCAAATAATGGCATCTTGTGAAGGTGTTGTGAAGTGTTATAAAACATTTCTACACTTTTCTAGACTCTATTCATTACAATTCACCTAAACATCACCTTTTCATCACTTATCAAGTCCTATTTTGAAGTGTTGTAAAGTCTTGTAACAAGATTTCATGCTTTTATAGGCTTAATTTCACTATTTACACCTTTTGTATGCTTTATTTGACCCCTTTATGCACTCATAAGGCTTAATTAAGTGTGTTTTTGAATGTAAACCCGACAAAAAACATTAAATGCAAGATAATTCTTGACACCCACTTTCAAGTCCAAGGTGGGACCCATAAGCCATGGGTGGCGAATGAGTCCCTCTTAGCTCCAAATTCAAAATAATTCAAATTTTCTTTTGGTTTTTTATTTAAAATCACCTTATGTCGTCCTGTGATGAGGTATCATCAGGTTACTAATGCACAAGTGTGTAATTTTTTTTTTTTCTCCTCATTTTACATCTCCTAACTCATTCAAGCAATCTTTTCATTCACTAGGCATTCAATTAGCATTTGAGCACTTTGTATCATTCAATCAAGCATCAATCAATTATCTTGGTGCAACCATTGACATATTTTTATATTTTCTTCAATAAGGGTTTGGTAAGTTGATAGAATTTGCATGTTATTTGTTTATCATTCTCTTAAATTTTATTATGTCATTAAGGGTTTGATTACCAAAGTGGGATTTGACCAAGGAAAACCCCTCTAACCTAACCCTTAAACATTTTTCCCATTCTTTATGTGTATTTGTGGACTTGTGTATGAAAATTTCATAAGAATTTAGGTGTTGGAAAGTTGAAAACAAGTCAAAAAAGTGTTTCAAGTCACATCAATCCTATTTCAAGCTTGGAGAAGACATTTTATCCATTTTCTGTAGATTTGACTTCGTCAACTTGACAAGCAAACAACCTTAGATCTGATGCTATAGAATTAGTTCCTAATTTCTCAAAATTTTGGGAGAGGACTAATTCACCATCAGTGGTGAATGAGTCCCACCTTAAGGATAGAAATCCATATTTTTTTAGATTTTAGATCCTGACACTCAGAAACCAGTTTTCATCAGAAGTAGGACTAATTCCCCATCAATGGCGAATGAGTTCCACTAGTGATTTTCAGTGATCTCTTTCAGCATTCAAAATATTCCAAAAACTTCATCAAATCTCTAGGTGCACTCTGATTCAACCTTCTTCTTTTCGATTTTTCAATTGTTCATACTTAGTTCATGTTTGCATATCACATTGTGTTTTCCAAAATTGCATAAATCTTAGGTATTGCATTCATAATCAGTCAACTACTTAATCCCATTGCACTTAGATCATTCCATTTAGTCTAAATAACATCATACATTGCATAATTTGAGTTAACCTAGCTAGACTTTTTGGTGGGGTTTATGTCTCTCCTTTTAGGTGAGACATCCTAAGAGTCCAAGAGTAGCATATAAGCCCTACCATAAAATCTACGGTTCACTTCCAACGCCCAAATTTATTTCTCAAGGCATCTGATTAGATCCTCTATATGATTTATCTACCTTACTTTGTTCTGTCTTAAAACTTTTCATTGCCATCCGGCCAAAAATAGGCATTCCGTTGGTTGATTTTGTCGGCTCACCTTTTCTATATATAGCTACGCCACCTTTTGATACATTCATTCAAACATATAGTCTCTTAAGTTAGTTTCCCTTCTTCTTATTCCCTTTCTGCCATCTTTTGCTACTTTATAAGAATGTATCTTGGCTTAAGCACTCCCATCTAGCTCCTTCCACGAACATCGCAACACTGCTTCGCGGGAGAGGTCACTAGCAACCGAATCAAGCGCCTGGTGAGGAAATTTGACCCCCTTATCATGATTTTATTCAAATGCGTGGTTGGGGTAGACTACATGACTGACAAGAACTAGCTTCAGAACAACTGCAACGTGCTTTCCCATTTCATGGCCTCACTGTTGGACCTGAACATGTCCAAACCTATGATAATTAAACTGTGTTAGAAGATGTTTGACACTTCACTGATGGAAGGGCTTGGTGAGATAATGTGAGTGGTCATCCCCAATGTTGGTATTATGAGTACTATGGACCTCCATAGGAATGTGGACTTTGGAATAGACGTACCCTGGTTCCCCTTCCTCACTGATTTCTGCACCATGGACATTTAGATGCATTGCTACTCCTCTAAGCCAGTGGCCACTTTTCTACTATGGGAGTATGGCATGGAGCGGGTTTTGAGAATCACCTAGAGGAAGCACTTCAATTTCTTGGTGCAGATTTGTAGCGAGTAGACCCTAGGTCTACACTGTGTGGCCCACATGTATTGTGTGTTCAACCATTGTTTGCAACCCATCAGATGAAAAGAAGAAGAAAAAGAAGAAGGAGAAGAAGAAGAACCTAAGAACGAGCCCTTTTTTCTTCATTGTCAATTGTTGGAGGTTTAGCTTTACTATTTTTTTCTCATTGCCTCCATTTTTCTTCTTTTTACTCGCTACTTCTTTTGGGTTTTTCTTGAGAGAGCTTCATGTTCAATTTTGAGCCTTGGGCCATGCATTATATTGTAAATTCTTAACGAATATAATATAATACAACCTTTTGTTTCTTTAGTGTTCTTCTTCGATTGTTTTATTCTCAAAATTTTGAAATATTTACAATTTTTTTACATATGGTACATAATTGTTAATTTTTTTAAAGAACTATGCATTTTAATGGAGAATCTTCAGATAAATACCATTCACTAGTATATCTAAAGCATTTCCCTACATATCTCCAAGCTCATGCATGTTCCTTTTTTTCCATGCATTGATTCAGAAAGGTCCTTTCCACAGTGATTCAAACTTCATGTGTTGCCTTATTTTTGTAGTACGTTCATCATAGTTTGGCACTAAGCTCCCTTCTTTGAATTCTGGGCTAGAATTTTTTTTGTCGAACCATCACTTGATCCTCTGCTGGTGATTGATCATGGCTCCATGAGCCCTTTCTTTATCTTCCTCAAATTTGAGGAGTTCTTCCAACCATACTTCCATTCCACCATTTTCTTCAATCTATAGGGATTTCAGTAGTTGTGAAGTAGGAATTTCTATGCAAATGGGTATCACTACCTCTTTTTCATACGCCAACTCCTAAGGGGAAGTCTTTAGAATTTTCTTGGGAGTAATTTGATCCACCCATAGAGCAACTCATAGATGTTTATGCCAATCCTTTTGTCATTTTGACCCAATACACTTGGTTAACCTAAGTAGGTTTTTGTTCGTTTCTTTCTATATCTCGTTCCCTTGTGAGTAATAATTTGATGAAGCCTTGAGGAAAATCCCATATCTGATGGAAAAATTTGACACTCCTGATTCAACAAAAACTCGGGCAGACCAAGCCCAGACACTAGCTCCTACAGAAAATTAACAATTTTCCTTTTTGTGATGTATTCCTACTCACTAGGATACACTACAAGAATAGTGATTTTGTTAGCCGGCACTAAGTGTCTGAATTCCTTTGAACTTTTAACAATGGCAAAGGTTTTCTCCTCTACAAAATTATATCTAACTTCAAAGCCTTTTAGGGTCCTTGAATGGAATGCAATAGGATGCTCTCCATTATCTTCCTCATACTTTTGACTGAGCATGGAAGCTATATTGTGTTGGCCACTATACACATAAATTAGAAACCCTTTGGAAAAATCTAGGCCAATTAGTGTTGGGTCATTGAAGAGGGCCATATTTAGTTGCTCAAAAGCTGATGTGCCCTCAGTAGTCCACTTGAAAGGTAGGTTCTCCTCAAGCATTAGGGTGATCGTTTGTGCAATGCTCGTAGAATTTGATATGAATCTACTAAAAAAATCAATCTTCCCCAAGAAATATTATAGCCCTTTTGGGATCTATTGCTATTCCCTCCCTTGATACTTCAAAGCCAAGAAGCTTTCTTTGAGGCACTTCGAAGACATATTTTTCTAGATTGAAAGAAATCCCAAATCGTTGGTATTCCTGGAAAGAATTTTTTAGATAATCAAAACGATCATATTTTGATCTAGGAAACAATGTTAGGCCACCTAGATATATGAAGATGATCTAGTTGATCAATCCTTGTAAAGTAATCTTCATTTCCCATTGAAAAGTTGCACCAGCATTGGAGAGTCTAAACAATGTCTTTGAATATGGAAATTTTCTCCACTTAGTGGTAAACATCATCCCATGTTGGTCGGATTCCTTCACATAGACTTGATTGCATCTTGAGAAACCATCTAACAAGGAGATCATCCCTGATCCGGTTACAGTCTGCAAAATGTGCTCCATCAACGATAAGGGGTAATGGTCTTTTAGTGAAGTCCTTTTTAAGTCCCAAAAATTGTCACAAAGTTGGATATCACCATTCCTTTTCCAAACTTGGACTAGATTTGGCACCCAAGTGGAATTTTTGATAGGGCATGTATGATATTTTATTCAACCCGCTTGGTGAGCTCCAACGTCATCAGGGCTTTAACCTTCAAGTTAACTAACCTTTGTTTCTGTCAGATAAGCTTGGATCCTTCTACCAAGTCAATGATATGCCAAATTATGCCTAGGTCATACCCTTTGAGATCATACTTGAAGCATAGATCCTTTAAAATTCTTTTGTCCTTGTGAGGGACTTGCCTTCTGACTCTCGATATTTTGTTTCCTCTATCATCAAGCTCTTCATAATCCCTTCAATCTGTAGAGAATCTTTAATTTCCATTCCTTGCATCTTTAGGAAGATCCGTCCCTAGTGGTGAATAGTCAGAAGTTGTCGCTAAATTCTATATGAAAGAAAAAATTTGAATGTCATTACCCAAAACTTGCCAATTTTGATCATTGTCGGGAATTGAGGGTCATACAATGACTTGCACCGCGCTCTGCTTCATCAGGTCATAAACGGGTTCAAATTGTGGACTGATAGGAGCCATCCAATTAGCAATACTATTTTGTGATCAAGGAATCACTTGTATGTTGAAAGCTTTAAGACTCTTGATTAGATCCCATACCCTATGTGTGTAAGATCTCATCCTTGTATTCTTTGCAGTCGCTTGTCCATGGACTTGTCTTACCACTAGTTCTAAATTTCTAAAAGCTTGCATCCTCCTCGCACCTATCTACTCTACTAGAAACAAACCGTGAACCAAAGCTTCATATTCGGCATTGTTGCTGGAGCATGAGAACTGAAAATGGTAGTGTATAGGAGTGAATTTGCAACCCATTTGTAAATTTCCCCTTTTCCTCTTTCTACTTTAGAAAACCAAGTTTGGAGGCTTAATTCCACCTAAGCCCGCTTCTTGCATCCCACTTCATGTCTATTTTGAGCATCAGTGGAGGCATTTCTATCAGGGACACCCGGATGGCATGTAGATATTGGCCCATATTTTATGTTGCACCAAAAGATCAACCTGTTAATGCTAGATACAACTACTAAAGTTAACAGATCCACGGGAGGTGGTTAGTCCATGTCACAAATCTCAAGGGGAGTGTTGACCATTTGCCAACAAACTCCCCCTCAGTGTTACCCAAGGGGATTCAAACCGGACACCTTTGGCTCTAATACCACTTGTTGGCCCACAGTTTTTGTTGTACCAAAAGATTGACCTGTTAATGCTCGATACAATTTCCATAGTTAATGGATCCATGGGAGGTGGTTAGTCCATGTCATGAATCCTGAGGGGAGTGTTGACCATCTTCAATAGCAGACATCTACATGGTGCACTTACATCCTTGGAAGATTCCTATGGTTGAACCTGTAGAGGAATTACACTTATCATTGGGGGTCAAGTTGTAACACCCGCTTCGGCTGACCAACCCGAATATGGTCATTTCTTTCATTCACTTCTTCAAATTCATTCCTTCAACATGCATTCTAACTTCTTCTAAGCTACTACACACTTCAAGCATCCATTCTCACACTCTTTCATTCACTCTCAATCTCTCAAACAACATATTAACACCCCATTGCAACAAACACAACACTCCATCAATTTGGTAGAACAAGTTGGGAACGAAACACCATTGTAGTAGAGGCTCGAGTACTCTCATTTTCTCCCCCAAGAAATGTCGCGTGCTCTTAGTGGAGGTGGTAAGCTTCCCTCTCTTTCCTTCTATCACTTGGTTGAGTTAGCACTTTATTTTTTGTAGTGCTTTTGTGCTCTTTACTACTTTACTTCCTTATCTCGCTTTCTTGGCTGTCCGTGGAGGTGGAAACACCTAAATAGGGGTCTAACTAAGGTAGGCCCCTATACAACCACCCAATATTTTCCTCTCTTTTTGTGTGTAGGTGTATGTGCTTTGCGGAGCTAGCTAGTGAATAGGCTCTTCTACAAAATCATCTTCGTCACCCTAGCTCTGGTTTATTTACTTTATCGCAATAATTTATATTTCTCATATTTTATAGTGTTATTTTACTCTTAAAAGTGGCTAGCTAGGCTGCTAGCTTGTTTTATGGCAAGTTCACATTGTTCTTTTGGTCCTCTAGTCATACGAATTCCAATGCACCTGAGAGACACCAACACATTGTGTTGTCTTCCTAGAACTGTGCTCTCATCCTTAGATAGAGAGCTATTTAAGATACAGTGTTGAGCTCGAAAACCAGCTCACCTAGTACCCTGTTGAATCTCGAGATTGTAGAGTGGTTGTAGGACTCTATCATCCTCATCATTCTCATCTTCATACCCTAAACATCTCACTAAGTTGAGGTAAGTTAGGGAAACTTTCTACATCTTGGCCCTCCGTGACCTGAGGCCTTGCACATGGAGGTCCCCCTATCTTACATTTTGGTGAATCCAATTTGAACCAACATCTATTCATCCATTGGTGATGACACTTCCCTCATGTACTTTGTGACCATTGCATTCCTAAGTTTTTTGAAGGTTTATGAGCATCATAGCCCAATACAAAACTTTTGGGAATATCATTAGGAGAAGTCTATGACACCTTTCAATGGAAAGGACAAAGGTCTCTATTGGGTTATCTATAGTTATTTTATCTAGTCCCACCATTAGTGTAGTTGTGTAGGATAAGTTGTCAAGGAACGAGATGAGATTCATTGACAAGACCAATCAAATTCCCACTCCCCATGTGTCTCCTACACTATCATCGGTGGACGAGCATGAGGCCATCCAGATCCCTGTTGAATATGTGTCTACCCTTGCTAGAGGACTAGGCGACTTAGAAAACCACTTGGAAAGAAATATGAAGATGGCTAGAGCCACTCAGGTTGTTAGCATGTTAAAACTTCTAATGGGTAAAGATCAAATAGGCATAGAGCTTCTAACTAGCCTCCTCGGTCTCATCGAAGCATGCACTCCTTCGAGCGACCCTAGTTTTGTAGTTGTCACCTTCGAAGACCATGAAGGACAGTTAGGAGTATCAATGCGGTCCCTTCTATGAGTATCCCTTTTGTTTCTGAATAAACCAAAACTATCAAAGTAAATAAGGTCCCCTTGGGCTTTAACTTCACCCCTCCTGTCACCTCTAGTGGTGGAGGCTTTAGAGGGATGAGTGGTGGGGGATTTGGTAGTGGTGGTGTATTTGGTAGCAAAGGAGGTGTTGGTAGAGACGACTCTGGTGGAGGTCATGGTGGTGGTTCCAGCAGAGGCCCTACTGGTGGTGGTGGCTCTGGTAGTGGTTCTGGTAGAAGTCACACTGATGGAGGCTCTCGAGGTGGCCTTGGCAACGATTCTAGCAGACATTCCTCTAGTCCTCTATCTTCTAACGACCCTATTCTGAACACTCTTCTTCAAAATATGGGTAAGATGAAGAGTTAGTTGGAAAGTCTTTCCCAAGCCTCTGCCCAACCTATCTTCTAGCCTTTCTTCTAACACAACCCATTGTCAATTGCAATCTTGAACACTCCCTTCCCCCAAGAAATGGAGATACCTAAGTTTGAAAAATATGGCATTAAAGGAGACCCACATACACATGTGTCTACCTTTAAAGCCATGTGCACAAACTTTTTCCATCTTGATGCCTTAATGGCCAAACTGTTCCCACAGTCTCTCAAGGACATAACACTCGAGTAGTACCGTTCCTTGCCTAAAAATTCCATTTTTTTATTTGACTAACTTGTTAATCAATTCCTTAGACAGTTTCATGAAAACATTGGTCTGAAAATGACCTTTTCGGATCTCATATGATGTCAACAAGGAGATAAAAAAAAAATTACTAATTTCATAACATGCTACCAAGCACTCCTCTCACAAATCTCATATCAATTGCCCAATTTTGATGTGCAGAAGGTATTCATAGGGAACTTACAAAGGCCTTGGCAAGAAACATTTACACTCATGAAATACCCTTCTTTTGCATGCTTGTGTGTAGCCTTACGAGAGTACCAGCAGATGTTTGTTCAGTTTAGGGTTTCCTCCTCACCCTCCTATTTTGAGGGAAAATCCATCATATCAATCTCTAGGAAAGGTAAGGCCATTATGAATGTAGTCACTGCTGCTGATAATAACAACCTCAAGAATAACTCAAAATTCACAAATTTATCAAAATCTTATTCTTCCATTTTGTAGAAGCTGTTAAAGGATAAGATCATAACTTTGTCGAGTCATAAGCCTATTAAAGAGCCTTACCCTAATTGGTATGATGGAAGCGCTTACTATTAGTACCATCGGGTTAATGGACATGATACCAAACATTGTATGTGCCTGTGTCATGAGATACAAGACCACATAGAGGATGGTACCATTCTGTTGGCAGATGGTCAGTGCTCCCCTCAGAATTCGTGACATGGACTAATCGCCTCCCATGGATCCATTAACTCTAGAAATTGTATCAGGAATTAACAAGTCGATAGTTTATGAAAACTATGGGCCAACAATTGGTATCAAAGCCAAAGGTGTTGGGTTTGAATCCCCTCAGGTAACATTGAGGGGGAGTTTGTTGGTAGATGGTCAATGCTCCCCTTGGGATTCTTGACATGGACTAACCACCTCCCATGGATCCGTTGACTCTAGAAATTGTATCGAGCATTAACAGGTCAATATTTTGGTGCAACGACAACTGTGGGCCAACACATTAATCTCGATGGGAATAAATAGAATCCTAACAAATCAATGGCAAAAGCTAATAGCGAATTGCAGATATAGACAGACCTGTTCTCGTCGCACTTTGCTAACATGATTATAGATCCCACTGATTTTGTTGCTCAACTCGAGGCCTATGTTAACATGGTCACGGTGATCCCTACTCCTCTACCTACACTCGGTTCATCGGACATTACATTCACATCACAAGATCTGCCCTTAAACAATAAACACTCACCTCTCTACATTCCAGCTTGTGGCAATGGTAACACTGTGACAGGAGTCTTGGTAGACCCTGCGAGCTACGTGAATGTTATCACAAAAGAAACATTATTATTAAATTCATTACAAAAGGAAAAATATGAAGAAAAAAAATCTACCATCCATACGCATGATGGTATGAGTCTTGAACCTTATGGCTCAATAACTTTGTACATCTTGGTTGGACCCATGGCTATTGACATTGTTTTTTATGTTATCCCGGAGTCAGATCTATTTAGGGTGAAGCTAGGCATCCCTTGGCTAGCTTCCATGAATAGGATCACCTTCGTTATTCATAAGTGTTTAAATTTTTCCCATGAAGGTGCCATGCATGTAGTGCCTGACACTAGATATCAACCCTTGTTGTCCCATGGTGGACACTCATTGGATCACTTTTGGCCCACCATAGTTGGTCCACTTCCTCCAAGAATGGACCTACTTTACAAGAATTATGTAAAGTATAAGACTAGGGGTGACAGACAACTGAAACTAACTCTTCCTATGATACAACAGGCGGTCACCTCTCCCTCACTAGAGGAGAAGGAGCAAGTCGTCCTAACTACTCCCCTTTCTCAAAAGAGAGAGGAGAAGTCCAAACCATCTCCCTCTCCTTCCCATAAAGGCAAAGAGAAGGTGAATTTTCCCCAGACTACCTCATCCTCTCTCCTTTCCTGGGAAGAGTACTAGATGAGTAGGCCCAATGGCTATCTGCTAAGTTTGATGAATCCTCCTTGGCATAGACCCAAGCTCAAGATCATAGATCTCCCTAATGAATACCCTAGACCATGGTACTATTTATATGACAAAAAGAAAGGTTAGTGAAGGGAATTTGATCCATGGCCCCCTACTGCTCCTACTCCCAAGGAAGTGAATGGGAAGAGGCTTCTTCTCGAGGCTCTCGAGCTGAGTCCTCCTGTTGCTCCTAAACCTATCTCTCCTGCTCCCATTCAGGAATTCATTCCTCTACTCAAAATGACCATAGTGGACATTCCTATGGTTGAGCAGGAGCCTTCTACTCCTTTGCAGCCTCCAGCCTCCAGCTAAAAGAGCCAAAGAAACCACCTTGCACATGAGTGCAAGTGTTGGCGAAAGGCCTTTTAGTGGAACAGGCCACCTCACAAAAGAGGGAGGAAGAGACAACTACCCATGCTTCAGGGACTCCTGTAGTGTCTCCCTCTTCCCTTCCTTCTGCTTCTCTCTAGTGTGGTTTTGCACTACTTCCAACTTTTGTGACGAGTGAAAATGCACCTAACCCCAAGGGGGTATAGGTGCTCATTGCTCCTTTGGTGGAGCCACCTTTGATGATGTTCGTTCCAAATATTCATCCTTTTTTGAAACCTGTGGATATGATTAATAGCTCAATTATATTTGTTGTAGTTTTTTCCTCCTCTTCCTCTACACCTCTAGTCTTGTCCATGGGGAGTTCATCTCCTCTGACAAAGAATGAGGTGGAGAGTGGTCCTTCTAGAAATGAAGGACGTAAGAGGAGCCCACCTTCTTCACAAGGTGGTCCTATGTTGACTTGTTTTTTCCTAGTGACGGAACCAATCCCAGCTTCTCTTAAGTCACTCAGTGAATCTCAGGCACAACCTACCCCGTCCACTAAAGTTACACATGGCGCTCCTATGGGGTGCATTTTTAACTCTGTGGATGAAGTTTCGGCCTTGTCAGTGATTTTAATTAAATTGCTAACCTTGACTCCACAAGAGCTCGGTGGAGATCACCTCGAGTGGCCCTCTTCCTTGGCCCTTATTGCGGGAGGGCCAGACACTCCTCCTCTTCACATCCCTCCACTGCAGGATCATCCTCCTTCCCCCTATGATGACCTAGAGTGTGAAGAAAACAACCTCTTGGATGATCAATGTTAGGAGGAGGCCTCTTCTTCATCTTGTGTTTGTGTGTATTTTGTGATTATTTCCCTCATGATCATTCTATGTTTTCCTAGATTACCCTCATCACCCTTGTTGGTGCTTGGATATAGGTGTGGTTTTTCTATCGTGAGCCTTCTTCTATTTGTATCATCATCCCTCCATGTTTGTGTTTAATTTTTGATAAATTGGGGACAATGCAAAGCGATGGGGGAATCTAGCCTTCCCTTCCATGTTGACCCAATTTTTTATTTTTACTTTTTCTTCTCGTGTATTCTTCACATGGTCTGACATAGTGGGGGTTTGATGATAGTTCATTTATATGCTATTACTATACATATCTATATATATTTATGAGTAGTTCTGATCCCAAAATATCAGGCTACTCCTATGCCCTTTGTATTTATTTTCTCTCTTTTTCTTTCTTTTTATATTTCTCTTTTATTTTCTTGATTTTTCCCTCTCATGTGCAACAAATTTCTTTCTTCAACATTTCAATTTTCAGAAAATGCATTCATCGCCAATGAATCTTTTCTCAAAAAATCCTCATAAACCTTTCTTCAAAATCATATTCTCAACTTGAAACCCTAACAGAACATGTTTCCTTCATCAAGGGTTTGCTAAGAAAGGACTTAAACCTTCCTCCAAAGTGGGAATAGCTTTGATCTTCCCCCTTGCGTGGGGGCATATTCTTCCTTTTAAATTCCTTGATGAAGTGAACATCTTTCAAAAGGATTCCTTGATGATGGATTGATCTAAGAAAGAGAACATCTACTTCTGAACTACACATCCCTTGAGTGGACCCTCTCTCTATAGTGGGTTCCCAAGGGAGCCCTTTCGAAATTTTTCAAAATGGTCAACAATATGTGCAATTGTTCTCTTACTCACTTATGTGACTTTTTCCTGACTTTGCGAAGTCCACTTTCTCAGGTTTCCTCCATGTGAGAGATCTTGGGGGATACCTCCCTACAGGACTAAGATCCTGTAGGATTCTTCGTTTGAGCTTCCTCCATGAGAGAGATCTTGGTGGTGGCTCCCCTATAGGACTAAGAGCTTGTAGGGTGCTTTCTCGGGTTTCCTCCATGCGAGAGATCTTGGCAATTACCTTCCTTACAAAGCTACAAATTTGTAGAGTGCTTCCTCAGGTATTCTTCATGCTTGAGTTCATGGATGATACCTTCCCTATAGGACTAAGCTTGTAGGGTGCTTCTTTGGGTATTCTTCATGCTTGAATTCTTGGAGAATACCTTCCCTATAGGACTAAGAACTTGTAGGGAACTTATTTTGGGTCTCCTCCATGCTAGAGTTTTTGTGGGACACCTTCCTTATAGGACCGAGAACCTATAAGGTGCTTTCTCTCTTCAAATTCATAGTTTTGAGTAGCTATGGAATCCTTTTCTTTCCCTGTACCTTCATGTATTCCTGATCATGGTCTTCTTCCTCTACAGTTCAAGTATACATTTCTAACCTTACACTCTCCTTGATCTACTTTACTGAGCATTCAGTAATATTCATGCTCGCTAAAGTGGGGGGGAAATGTATAGGAGTAAATTTGCACCCCATATGTAAATTATACCTTTTCCTCTTTCTACTTTAGAAAACCAAGTTCGAAGGATTAATTCCACCTAAGCCCACTGCTTGCATCCCACTTGGCACCTATTTTGAGTGTTGGTGGAGGTGTTTATGTCGTGTATGCCCACGTAGTGCATAGATGTCTGTGTGGCACGCTTATGTCCCCGAAAGATTCCTGCAACTCAACCTACAAAGGAATTACACTTCTCATTGGGGGTCAAGTTGTAACACCCCCTTCAGCAAACCACTTCGAATATGGTAGTTTCTTTCATTCCCTTCTTCAATTGCATTCCTTCAACATGCATTCTAACTTCTTCTAAGCTACTACACACTTCAATCATCCATTCTCACACTCTTTCATTCACTCTCAAGCTCTCTAATACTTCATCACTTTGGTATAACAAGTTGGGAATGAAACACCATTGTAGAAGAGGCTTGAGTACTCTCATTTTATCCCCCAAGTAGCCTTGAGTGCTCTTGGTGGAGGTGGTAAGCTTCCATCTCTTTCCTTCTATCACTTGGTTGAGTTAGCACTTTACTATTTTGTAGTGCTTTTGTGCTCTTTACTACTTTATTTCCTTATCTCACTTCCTTGGCTGTCTGTGGAGGTGGAAACACCTAAATGGGGGTCTAACTGAGGCAGGCCCCTATACAACCACCCAAGATTTTCCTCTCTTTATGTGTGTAGGTGTATGTGCTTTGCGGAGCTAGCTGGTGAATAGGCTCTTCTACGAAATCATCTTCATCACCCTAGCTATAGTATATTTACTTTATCACATTTATTTATATTTCTCATATTTTATAGTGTTATTTTTCTCTCTTAGAAGTGGCTACCTAGGCTACTAGCTCATTTTATGAAAATTTCACATTATGCTTTCGGTCCGCTAGTCGTACAGATGCCAGTACACTTGAGAGATGCTAGTGTGTCATGTTATCATCCTAGAACTGCACTCTCATCCTCAAACAGAGAGCTATTCGAGATACAGTGTTGAGCTCAAAAACCAACTCGTCTAGCCCCCTGATGAATCTTAGGATTCTAGAGTTGTTGTAGGACTCTATCATCCTCATCATTCTCATACTCATACCCTAAACATCCCACTAAGCTAAGGTAAGTTAGGGTAGCTTTCCACATCTTGGCCCTCTATGACCTAGGGCCTTGCACTTGGAGGTCCCCCTATCTTATAGGTAGGCCCTGGGGGTCTTTGATCTGGTTGGAGACACTAATTGAACACCCACTTTAGAACCAACTTTGCATTTGGCACCATCAAAACATAAGGTCCATAAACAATTATTTGATGGGTCATCAGATTTCTCATGATCCTTCATTAGTTTCAGAAAGACTAGATCACCATCAAAAATTACATAGGTGCCTAGCCTTGTATCATGGAAGTTTCCAAATGGATTGGAATCAATGAATTGGTTGAGCAACACTCCTTCCTCAAAAGTCCGCTCACTTGCATCTTCCTCGTCTTCTGGAATTTCTACACAATATCTCTCTTACTGAGAGATAGAGGTATGCGCATCCCCAAAGCATAGATTTGTGTCATCCACAATATGTTCAAGATACAAGGGTTCAGATAGGATCTTCATGTTCACCCCATGCTTGGTTCTCAATATCACGCACTAATACATTTGACTGCAAAATACGACGAAACTGTTCGACGAAATATGTAAAATTCGATGTTTGTCGGGTGCTTGTAAAATTTGATGTGTAATTTCCAATTTTTTGAAAGTTTATCCCTGATGTTCGTCGAAATTTCAATGAACCTGGGGTTCATTAAAATGTCGGCTATTATTTTCATCGAATTTTCGACAAACATGAAAAATTAAAAAAAATCAAATTGTGGCCGACATAAAGAAAAGTGAGTTCGCGCCTAATTTATTGCGACAGTGTTTTGCTCTACTTGAGACAGTTTTTCGAGAACTAAGGATGATTTTCTTGAGAAAAATCAGAAAAAATTCAAGAAGATATCGCCAGGTTGAGGGTAGTCATTGTCTTTTTGCATAATTCAGTTGTGAAGTCAGATTTGTAGTTCCAGGTTTGAAAATCATATTTTAAAGCAACATCTCATCAGATTTCATTTTTAGAGGTTAAGGGTTTTGAGAATTTCATGTCCAGATTTTGTGTGTGGAATCACCATAAGATCACAACCGAGGAACAAATTCTTGTGACTATAATTATGTGATTCATAACTCTATTGGCATGTGACACAGTTGTGCTATAACAAATACAGGATGCATTCATGTGTAACCCAAGTTTAATGTGGCTATGTTGTGATAGAAATGGAGGCCCTCATATAATGTAGTTAATTCAGGTTGTATAATGTAGGTGTCAATCATCATTGGGTGCATTCAGGTTGTCTCAAGTTTAACAGGTTAGGATGTAATTATAGCATGATCGAAGAGTGATTACCTCTTGCTGCAATAAAGAGCCTATAACTCTGGTTGATATGCAGAGTGGTTGTGTTATATCAATTATGTAGTGCATTCAAGCACAACCCATGTTTAATGGGCTATTCTAGAGAGTGATCAAGATTTTCTAAACCTTATGAATGTTACTTGACATATATTTGCATAATCTCAAATTCCTTCAGAAGCTTTTGAAGTATCAATGTATCCTATATAGGGTTTAGAATGATTTCTTTTAATTAAATAAATAAATAAATGATGTATTTCCCTGTAATTAGATAATGTGGAGATCTCCTCAATCTTCCCCAGCACACTATCCTCTTTGGCACTGTATTCATTACTCTAGCTACTAGGTTTTTGCATGTGACATCTTTAATATCTTCATGGCCGTGGCTTTTAAATAGATCTCAGTCTTTGCTTTAATCCTTTTCATGGTAACCCTTGAGTTCCATAATCCACCTTCAATCTCTTCTAAGAACGTTGTCTTAAGCTAAACTACATAGTATGCATATAAAGCAAGTCCTTCATACCTGCCATTGTTCCAAACCACCACTCACTGCCTTGCTTAAAATGTTACCTCCATAAACACAATAGTATGTTTTAAAATCATGGTTGCCAGTGATTGACCATTAAGGTCAACACTTTCATCATGAAGATACAATGAGTTTTTTGTCTTCAAACTCAAGGCATTATGGAAGATAACATTGTGAATTGTTTGTTGTGTATGATTCAATTTTCTTGCACATTTATTGCTTTGCTAACTTCCTTTAAGACTGGGTATTGCACCCTCAGCTACAATATCAAATAGCTCACTCACTATCACTTGAAGATTCCTTTCATGAGCATCCTTCTATAAACTTAAACTATGCCCTATAGACTGCCTACTTACTACAAGGGACTCATTGTTTCATGGTATTGTAGTTCTTAAGATCCTTCAACCTTATTGACACTACTTCACAGTCCACAAGGTATTATTCACTATTCTCCCATCTTTGGTGAGTCTCAAAACACTTGCTCAAACATGCAATCCACTACCTCCATTATACAATATTAATGGCTAAGAAGAAACATTGAACCTATGATTACCACTGTTACTTCATTTGGACAGTCATTCCCTGATTGCATTTCCTTGTCTAACACTACCAAAAGCATTTGAAAAACCCTTAAGGTCAGCAAGGGGGTAAGGAAACTCACTGTTAAAATCTCCACTTTACTATGCAAGGTTTGAGGTTTATTATCTTGTCACTGCTTAGCCTGTTTTTGACTGTCACATCTCAAGTGACTGTCATTCTTCTTACCGTAGATTGCATTTACAAATGTCACTAAGCTACATAGTGTGCTTGTTATTGGCTACAATCTTTAGATTGCAAGATTTTGTTATTACCTACAATGTCTCAATCTTTTTGGTATTGCAACCTCACTAATCCGCTATAGTTATTGTTTATGTTTCTACGGAGGCCTAGGGTTTGTACCCTAATCATGCTCTTACCAATGCTTCTATTGTTTTTATTAGGGCTCTCTCAATGTTGAGGGGCCTAGGGATAAGCTCGTCATAAGAAGTGACACATTGCATCTTTAACTAAAAGGATAAATCTGTATTGACATTAGCAATGATGATTTGACTTGTTGCTCCTTAGGAATGGGTCACTTGCTCTTACTAGCTCGCTACCTCCATTGTTGTAGGAATTTTGTGATCAAGTTCAATATTCTGATTTTAGGAGTCTTAGCAGTTGGAAATCATAGTAAAATAAGAATTTAATAAGTTTTGGAATTAGCATTGTAAAGTGTTTTTGGTAATTAACTGGACTATCTTCTCTTTTGTAGGGGTGGTTCCATGCCAAATTTTTTGGTGTAAAATATCAGAATTATTAGATTATGTTACCTGTCTATGAATAAAAATTATTGGAGTGTGAGTTTGATATTTTTTGAAGATCTAAATAGTCAAGCTTGGTAAAGAAAAATCATGTCAGATAATATTAGTCCAAAACAAAATGAAGAGACACTTGATAGATTGTGGGCTAGATTGAAAAGAAAGGGTGATGGGAAATGTTATTGTCCTTGCAATAATTGCAAGGGCTTAAAGATGAGATGACTTTTAATCACAACAACTGAGAAACATTGTAGGAAGCATGGTCACGTTGAAGGGGGGCATGATTATCGTCCATTGGTAAGTTGTTCATTATATGTGTTTATATTGATTGAATTTGTAAATGTTTATATTGTTTTAACATTATATATATATATATAATCACTTGATCATGATCATGGTTTATTTGTGTCTATCATTATTATAAACATGGGCCACCCTAGGGCAGATGATATGGATTATCACGGCCCGGAGAATCTGGTTTTGCAAGCAGATGAACATGGAGCTGTGAATATCGAAGATGAAGTTAATGATCCTATGGAAGAAGATGATCATGCACCATAAAACATAGTTGAAGATGATGGTACGAATACATTGATCTATGCCACATTTAGTGGCAGAGCTGATCATGATGATCAAGATGACTTTGATTATGTTCATGATTTACCTGTACTTGACAAGGCATACGAGCCCCTTTATGAAGGCTCTGACACAAATCTTCTCTCTGTTGTATTGTTGTTGTTGAACTTGAAGGTTATGAATGGTTTATCAAACACAGCAATCTCACGGATGTTAAGATATGTCATTTATGTCATCTTTTTTCATCTATTTTAATTGTTCTTAGTTCATCACTAGTAAATAAAGGATGAAATATGTACCATTAATATTCTGTATATGAACAACTTATTTTTTGTTGTAGATTGATTGGTGAATTTTTGTTACCACCATCAAATATTTTACCTCGCTCATACCGATATTTATGTGTCATTATGAAACATATCGGAATGCAGTATCAAGCAATAGATGCATGTCCCAATGATTATATTATATATCATAAACAACAAGAATTTGCAACAGAATGCCCAGAATGTCATATCAATAGATATCAAACAGAATAACTAACAAAAAAGGTGTCTCGCAAGGTTCTTCATTATATTCCCATTATTCCACGTATGAAATGATTATTTAGGTGTGAAAGCTTAGCGCAATTGATGGATTACCATGCACGGAATAGAAGTGGAGATGACATTCTTTGAATGCCTACAGATGGTTCTGCATTTAGGGACATGGAGGAAAAATGGCCACACTTTAAAGAAGAACCTCGTAATCTCAGGCTTTCATTGGGAGCGGACGGTGTCAATCCATTTGGAGAGCTGAGATCTATTTACTGGTGTGGCCTATTTTTGTTATCAATAATATTCCTCCATAGATGTCAATAAAGAGGGAGCACATAATGTTGTCAATGATTGTTCCAGGTATTTGTTTACATCAATTTTCTTTAATGTAGTAGCATCTCATTTGTCTTATTTGTTGCATAATGACTTATATTTTTTTCATTCAATAGTCATTTACATTAATTTATATATATTGCAGTAAAATGGTTATAATAATTATGTAATGTTTATGTTCATTCAACTAGGTAAGTACCAAGTTAAAGATATGAATGCATATATCGAGCCTCTTATCGATGAGTTACTAAAGTTATGGAATGGTGTCACTATGTATGATGTCTCTAGACCAATAGGACAAAGACAATTTCAATTCCATGCAATGCTTGTATGGACAATTCATGATGCCCTAGGGCTAACACATTTTTTGGTATGTTATAACATTTTATTGCACTTTAACAATATTTAATTTGATAAAGTAGATATCATGAATATTTTTAAAATAATCTATTCATTATATATAATTATATTAAAATTGACATATTTAATCCAATTATATATCATCTTGCAGGTCTTCAAACAAAGAGAAAATTTGCATGTCCAATTTGTGGTCCAAAGATGAAATCTCATCATTCAACAAGTTTAGGAAAGTAGGTGTTTGATGAGTATAGGCACTTCCTCCATAGAAATCATAAGTATCGAACTACTGAAAAGCATCTTTTCAATGGGAAAGAGGAGACTACACCAAAACCACGAATAATGTCACCTCACCTATGGAAGTTGGAATATAATATAATTAATCGTCAAGGTTATACATTGGATCAAATTGTTTATCTATAATATATGATATGTTTTCAATTTATATTTTTATATTATGTTGTGTTTACTCATGTTGTAATTGACAATGATTGTCATTGTTAATTTGTTTAACTTATATGCTTCAAGAAGGTCATCAAGGCATTAATGGTCAGCTTCCACAGGGACTGAAAAGTTATCCCAGACAATTTATAGGTTGCCCTACTATGAGCAGCTACAAATTGTGCATTTTTTTGATACAATGCATATCAGAAAGAATATAACAGAAATGTTATGGAAAATATTGGATGGAAGGCATGACAAAGAAAAAATTGTCAAAAATTTTAGTGACATTCAGGAAGCCAATCATGCAATGAAAAATGTCATTCAATTAAATAGTGATGGAGACCAAATTAATATAAGTGCCCTTCCTTGGTTATTAACAGAGCAGCAAAGCAATGCTATAAAAGAAGTCATACAAAAAATTTGATTTCCCATAGGATTTGCTTAACATAAACAATATAATAACAAAGAAAGGTGAATTTGGGTCGGATGAAAACATGATTGACATACCTTCATTAAGGTAATTATTCGGTATATTATATACACTTGTATAAGCATATACTTTTCAAGGTATTATGTTTACTACTTTTGGAAAAATAATGAAAGATCATTTTATAATTGTTGTAGTACGCCTCTACCTCTATCTCTCCCAAACAACTTTGACAACAATGTCAAGCAAGTTATATATGATCTTGGAAAATACATGAGGTAAGTAGCGAGATTTGTTCAATTCGCTGTATACATCTTATAATTGCCATTTTTTTTACTTTTTAAGTAATATACTGTATATTTTTGTTAAATATCGTTAATATATTTGTGCCTTGAATCACTTGTAGATGGATATCATCTAAAGAAATCCATAAAGAAGATATAAATTATTGGAAGAGAAAAATTTCTAGTCTAATGTGTGAAATGCAAAAGTGTGTACCTTCAACATTTTTGAATGCATAAGAACACTACCTCATACACCAAGTTGAGGAGATTGAATTGTGTGGACCTGTACACACAAGGTCAATGTGGATGGTTGAGAGGCACTTGAACTTTTTGAAGGCTTTGGTTAGACAAAGAGCACATCGTGAGGGTTCTATGGTGGAGGGATATATGGTATACCAGACCATGGTGTACATTAGTAAATATCTTTCTAAGTTTGCAGCAAAGATACATTTAGATTGCATTTGGGATCCCAACTCCATTAACAAATTCGAAGGGGAGTACCTGTTGGAGAAAGGTAGATTGAGGAAAGTGAGAGGTAATTATAAGATAGTCATGGAGATTAATTGGAATGAATTTTACGTATAGTTTTTATGTCTATTGTACTTATTTAATTTTTAATCTTCAATATACATCAATTATAAATTAAGGTCATATACTGTGGTATTTAACTAATTATACGTCATTTGTGAATTTCAATTTATTTTGGTACAGTTGGTCGAGAGTGGGATGCACTACATTTGTACATCACCAACAATCTTGATTGGATGACGGTATGGATTGAACGCTGTCAACAATTTGGTCGCACATTAACATGGGAAGGTGTGGCTTCATTGGTTAAAGAGGCTCATTGTAATGGAGATTTCAATGTTACACAAAGGGAAATTGATTTAGCATATGGTTTAAGAGATAAACAGGTACATATATATATATATATATTAATCACCCATATTATTTAATTATTTTCAAGTATATTGATATATATATATCTTGAGATTGTTTTCTTTGCATACATTCGGCTAAGAATAAATATGTTTATCAACTGACGATATTGCAATAATTTTTACATGTTTGACATATTGCAGGTGAAACACCACAAGGCTATGTGGGTGCAATGGTTGTAAATTTTGAATCAAAATGTTGGATTTATTATGAAGAAAACTTGTGATTCTAGGATAACTGCAGTCTTTCAAGTGACTAATGTTTCATCTAGAAGTGGCATACATCCAGAAGTCCAAGAAAATTGACACTATGGGATTTTGGATGATATACTTGAGTGTGACTTTAAGTCCTTCAAATTAGTTTTGTTCATTTTCCAATGGTACAGGCTACGATTGAATGAAAATAATCCCGAGAGAACTGTTATTGAACATGATAATGGATTTACCATGGTTAATACAAGGTTGATTGGAGTGAGCTGGAAATGAGCCCTATGTTCTTCCAAGCCAATGTGAGTGTGTATTTTACCTGTGAGGTTCCGTGTAAACCGGCTGGCTCGTTGTTGTGACATGATCCCAAGAGGAAGGCTGGTAAAGTATAATGTGGTGGAAGAAAGAAGATACCAAGAACTATAAGATGGTAGATGATGATCAGATCAACTGCTAGTTGGATGATGTCCCCATTTAAGATACAAGAGGAGGAACTAGATGATGATGATGTAGGAGTTAATGTTCATGAAGATGACATCCATGTGGATGGAGCGGATATTATCAAAACCATATCGAAGGATGATGATGATGATACGACCAACTCATAATGTCAACTGGATCGGATGACATGCATAAAGAGTTGATGAAGAAAAAGATCAATGACATTGAAATGTATGAGTTATTGGATTATATTATCTATTTGATATTAATTTCTTGATAGAATTATATTTGACTTATGTGGTTACATAATTAATTCATGATGTTTTTATTTTTTATGCCATTACATAATTTAATGATGTACTTTTTAATGTTTGAAAGGTCAAAAAATTAAAATATTTCAATAGTGATGTTAACAACCTTGAAATTAGTGTGTTTTATGTTTCATGTGATCATAAAAGATTAAAAAGTCAGTTGTAGAGGTGGTTGTTTAGTGGTTGATGTGTATGTTAGTTCTTTTTACAATGTAACCAGGTTTGTCTTCTAATATACCTATGGAATTGCCAATTCCAATCGAGGGCAGCTCGAAGGACCTGGACCAACTAATGAGGACTTTAAAAGCCTCGTACACTTCGAGCTCTGCAAAACCCGAGAGGGTGATCCCTTAATGTGTTTACAACCTCTACACCATTATTATAAACAACATTAACAATAGCAAATAATCTCACTTAATAGCTCAACACGATAAGATAATATCAACTAGAATTGGTTGTTCATAAACAATATCAACTATCTGGAGCATGAGATAACTAAACACAATCCATTGTATAAGATAGTCAATGATTTGCAATTTGTAGCAAGCTCTAGGCAAAGACAAAAAAACACTGAACTACATGAATAATTATAACTTATATCAGTGCCATATATCCATTGTAGGAGTCAAATTCATAATCATCTAGAGGTTTATAACAGATTTAATACATCACATATAAGATCCCTGACAATATTGTATTACAATTTCATCAGAATGCATTCTAACATAGGACTACTTATCAAATCCTTATACATCATATATCCGCCTATAATCCCATTCAAGCATTTTGATTAATTCCTTGAATTAAAGCTAAAATAGAATCATACACACCACAACAGTGAGATGGATAAAACAACCCTTAGTTATTTCATTGAAAGTTCAGATATGCATGTACAATGGAGAGACATGAGCTCGAATTTCCATTTCAACTCAAATGCTAGTACTGTTATACAACATTAAATCTCTATGAACTCAAAACCTGTTACATAATGACTCAAAACCTAAATTGCATTTCTCTAAAACCATCATACTTTACAATTCACTCTACAACTTCACCTAGACTCGACAAAAAATATCTAACTTGCTAACCTGTACTTCTAGCCTTGAAATCCTTCTTATAGAAAATGAAGGAGCAAACAAGCACCGGGCCAAAAAGTACACCTATCACCAGTCAATTGGAGCACCTGGTGATATTCCAAAATTTGTTACAACAACTACCACCTTGAAAAATATTCTTGTTCAAAAATCGTTACAACAGCAATCATCTTGGAGCATATTATCGTTCATCATGTCAGCGGAGGAAGATTGATGCAATAACAAAAAACCATGTGAAACCCACACCAAGAAAGTCATCCATACAAAACTGGAAACGTTGTAACCACAACATCTAATTTTCCACCTGTCGGTAGCCCACTCTTTTTACTGATCATCATTCAAATACTTAGCCACCCACCTCTAGTATTCTTTGTTAGTTGTCCAGTCAAAATTAATCACCTATTTTACCTTTGTACTATAAGGCAAATACTTTACCGCTATCTAATTAGCATCTCTTTCAAAAGATTCCAAAAAAGAGTCGGTACCAATAATCTTATCCATACAATTTACCAACAAATCATCATTTGAGTCATCACAAATTATTTTAATTTGATTATTGATGAATTCACTTGCTTGATCCTACCATTGTTGGAGTGTTCTGATTCCCCCCTACTCATCAGTTATATCAGGTAATAGTGTGTTACCCCAATCATTGAAGTTCTTTACCAATTCCCTAATCTTCCTACTTAGATCATTTGGTAAGGTCTGAAAACCTTGCAATGATTTAACTAATAAATAAGTAGGCTTCAATTATTGGGGCCTCTTATTTACATCAAACCTTGAGGCTTTATTCATAACATCTAGATTATTTTCCCTAGGGATCCAATTTTGAATTATTGGAATCACTATCCCCTGATCCCTATCAATATTATTTATTGCTTCAAATAGCAAAGAATACAAATAATGTATAGAGGGTAGTTTATTATCCACCTTTTCATTTAAATGCTCCAAAACAAGAGTAACAATTTCTTTTTTTTTTAAAGAAAACCCTCCTCTTTTACCCTTAGTGATGTCTATAATTGATCAATTTTCTCCATGAGCTTCCTCTTTGTTGGATCAACAGAGCACTCTGTTTCTTCATGAACTTGTTCTAGAGGAGGGGTAAGAGAAGGATTTTGAATGGGAGACCCTGGTGTAGAAACATTTGGAGAAGCAGGAGGCATTGACCCTGCTATGGGAGGTGATGTGCTGGTTCCTGGAGCATTGGATGTTTCCCCAGTATGTTTATACTTGAACCTTTCTACTTCAGTTTGTAGCTCAACATTCCTCTGTTGCATTTTACTATATTCTTCAATTAAAATGTTATACTTCTCCATTAGGCTCTTTCTTTTAGCCTCCTCCCTTTCAGCAGTCTTTTTAAATAACTTCACATTCACAATTTCAAAACCAGTGGCTTCAGTTGTTGTAGTCTTTGAAGCCCTCTTTATTATTAATCCTCCTATGAAATTTGCATTAATATCAGCAATGTTTGACTTTCTTCCTTGTGGAGCCAATGCCCAAATTGCCAAGGTCTCATATTCTTCACTGAAGGCAAAGTTTTGTAATGTTGTATTAAATTCTTCTTTAGAATCTTGAAAAGGATTCTTGGACTTCATAATGGCATTGAAAGCCACTGCATCTGTGATGTCCCATTCAGGAAAAATCAAAACACCAACCTGATTCACTAGTTGTCTTCCTTCTTTAGGAGTGATGTTTTTGAACTCTTCCATTAGTTCATCTTTCACTTCTTCATCATTCTCCTGATCTAACCTGTCAGGCCTTAGTTCTCTTCTCTCCTTGCATTTATTTTGATATTCCTCAAATTTCATCCTCCATGCCAATTGCAAGAATACAGAGTCTTTACAAATGCATTGTCATCTAAGAACTCCTTGCAAACCTCCATTCTTGCATCCTGCACACTCTTACCCTTCATATCCAAATTGATAGAACCAATTTAGCTGACCTAGGAGGGGACGGACATACCAACCTGCATGTCTTGATCAAGTAACAATAATTTCATCTGTGAGATCCACAGGTAGGTGATCAGTTCTTTACCTCTTAGGGCTTGGCTCAGGTGGTGTGATGGGGACTCACTCTGGTGAATATTTTAATTCAATGATTTTGACAGCCCAGGTACTTTGAATTTTGGGCCTGGTCATGAAGGTGTTTTCATTATTTTCTTCCCTTTTATGTCTACTTCTTCCTCATCACTGCCAGTATCCCTGTTCCTCCTATAGATGGGCCACCTTTCTGTAGGCTGACATACTGGTCTTGTTTCAATTAGCATATCACTTTGTCCTTGCATATCAAGACTTAGCCTTAAATTTATCTTTTTGGTTGTCAAGGTTTCCATTATCTCCTTGAAATTCTTCATTAAAAAATCAATTCTCTTGTGGTATGGAGTGAATTCCATCAATGGATCATACGTCAGATCCATTTCATGCACAATATCCAGTAGCTTACTATAAGCTATCCACTTTTCCTTGTTCAATTCATATCTATTTAAATCAAATTCATTCCTGATCAGGTCCTCAAGGAAATTGAACTCATGTGCAAATTTTCCACCTTTTATTCTTTGTCTGAAAAGAGAAAAGAAACCTTCAGGATCATGTTGTCGCCTTGGACCAAATCTCAAATGGTAATCAACAAAGAATTTGTCAAAATGTGTCCAGCCTCCCTTTGAAAATGTAAAGTAAGACACTACTATATAATTAGGGAATAATGTTCCCTTCCCCTTTCCAGTTAGGTTATCTTCATGAATACACCTCATCTACCACATAACTTCTGCAAACCCTAGTCTCGGTGGCACATTGTATGGCAGTATGTGAGGGGTTCCTTGAAATCCATATATTCTTAGGACAATGCTGACTGGATATGGGATAATGTCACCCTAGTTAGGTAAAACCCTCAATTCTGGTTTCCTCTCCTTCAGCCTAAGGAAATCATGCACTTCCTCAGGGATCCTAGGTACATTTACCATCAATCTAGCCCTCAATCTTGCAGCAAAAAAATTATCAAATTGCACATAACTAGTGCTTTCCTTATTATAGGACAAATTTGTAGCCCATATCTGTACTAGCAATCCTTCTCCATTAACTGATTGTCTTAAGTTCATCTTCTTAGCAAAGAAATCAGCATTCCTAAACAATAACATATGCATCAACATGGAATACCAAAAGAATTGAGTACCAGTATCACCATTCTGTAGCTTTGACAGTCCTTCATCTATCCTCTCCACCAAAAAAGAAGCAAAGTCATATGTTACAGAGAAGTTAGGGTGTTGTATTTGCACCCCCATGAACATGTATGCAATCGACATTACTGCACCAGGGCTAAAACCCAAAATCTGACACCCCCATGAACATGTATGCAATCGACATTACTGCACCAGGGCTGAGACCCAAAATCTGACATAGTGAATAGAAAGTAGCCAGGAAAGGCTTTCCAAAACAATTCAATCTAAAGGGTTCCTAGTCACTAGGGCTGATGTGAAATTGTGAACCCCTTGCCTTAACCAGATGAGGTGGAAGCAACTTAACTCTAAAAAGAGATTTCAATTTTGTATACTCCTACTTCATTTCTTTAAGATTAATAGGAACCAAGTCATCACTTGGCTCACTCAAATCAGAAGTCGGTTGAATAACATCTCTGTTAATTTCTAATAGAACCCCTCCATCATTATCTCTGATTACCCATGTGATAGGGTCATATCTTTTGGCCATTGCTCTAAGTAAGTCCACATCAAGGAACACATTTAGAACAACCAAATTTCCCATGTCGTACATCCATCCATTTGAAAAAGGATGAGGCAAATTCCTCTGTCCATACCATAATCTAAACATTTCTAAGCCTGTGAGTGGAACCCTAGCATCAGCAATGTTGGAATTATTACACACAACCCCTCCCCAAGGATTTTCCCTCACATCAACACCAAACCTTTCCTTCTCTCATTTGTTGATAATTGAAATTGATCTAGGAAATCATCGTACAAGTTTCTTTTCAAATACTCAATGTGGCCAGAGTGTTGCTTGGTTGGCGCCATTTTAGACAAACTAGGGCCTCACTACAATGTTACACTTCAAGTGGATATGACTAAGCAGAGATAGGAAATTACAGAGTAAAAATACTGCAATTCCTCACAATTTATGATTAAACAATAACCCTAACAAAATATTTTAATGAACTTAGTGACAAGCATAGCAGACCCCCTCCTTTCCCAAATTTAGGTGCACAATGACTAGGAAACAAAGAAAATTAACTCATGGCTTTTTTTGCACAAACTCCAATTTCTAGCTGCAGCTGCTTGCAATTTCACCTTTGGCTCTAAAACTATTTTCACTAAATACTTGGATACTTTGTGATATAAATGAGACGAGTAAATTTATTTTATGTCGATCAAATCCTACCAGTAGATGTCTCATCCACCATTAAAGCCCACTCGTGGGTTGCATGAAGGGCTCCAACCATAATTTGATACATATTTAAATTTGAGTCGTTGATCCTTCAGTTTGATCAAATCATCGATGACCATCTTCAAAATAGGCTGACATAATCACCAACACGGCAATAAAGGGGCCCACTATGTCATACGCCGCAAAGGAATGCCATGTGGCGGTTGCCCGCGATATCACAATCCTTCGATTTACCATTGCAGGATGGCGAGCACTGTTAATCTTTTTACCATAAATCCTGCTCCTTCAAAAATGGTCATTGTCCTTTTCCTTTAAAATCATAACATCTGCATTGAAATAAAACACGTGCATCTTACAAGAGCATTATTAATCCACCCCGTAATACATTTAAAATTGGCGAACACTTTCTTCACTCCTTAGGCTTCATTGGATGAGACACGTGGTAGGCACCCGGGACATCGCGATCCCAAAATTCCTAATCATGGGATGGCGGGAACCGTCAATCTTGAAGAGACAACTCATCAATGGTCACGTAGATTTCATCTTTTAGGAAGGGCACATGGCACCCGCCCATGATATCATGATCCCTGTAATCCCTGATCGTGGTATAGCGGGCATCGTTGATCTTGTTCCTTTAACACAGTTGCCAGCCATGTTGTTAACCTTCGAGTAGCTTTTCCAGCAAGATTATAACATATTCGTTGATTTAGAACATGTGCATCTGGAGACCACTTTAGTAATCCACCCCTTAATACATTTAAAGTTGGCTAGAGTTTCCTTTACTCTTTAGGCTTCATCGGATGAGACACATGGCGCCTGCCTGTGATTTCACAATCAACCCAAGCACCATTGTGGGATGGCAGGCAATGGCTCAGATCAAATGGTAGTTGGTCAGCGATAGCTCAAATTTGATCCCCCAGATAGGACACGTGGCGCCTGCCTGTGATTTCACGATCCTTCAATTCCTGATCACGGGATGGCGAGCACCGTTGATATCTGCAGGAAATAGATCAACAATAGCACTAAATCAACCCTTGCAAAATAAAACATTCATTAAAAGGAGAAGTGGGTATTACTAGGCAGACGACAAATAAAAAAATTATATTTATAGAAGAAAAATAAAATAAATTTACAATTTGTTTTATAATTTCACTTTTAACTTTAAATGTATGTTCACTCATTAAGTTGTATTTTTTTTACAATCACATTTTTATTTTAGATGTTTGTTTATAAAATATAAAGATGCATTAAAAATATATTAGAAATATTTTTCTTTATATTATATAGCATTCATAACATTAAATTAACATAGAATAATTTCACAATATCACTTAACCAATCAAGAAAAATTTAATCATTACTATGCAACATTATTCTCACTTCAAACTAACAAATAAACATTGAAAACAAATTTATCTTTTTATATTATAACATTCATAACTTAAACCTTTTATACACAATATTAACTTAATTATAAAAAACACATAAAATTATTTATAAGTAACTTAAATGTTTTAACAATTTAATAAAATATAATTTAATATAATTAAGAAAAATTAAATAAGAATTATAGATAAATTTATGAAATATTGATTTACTTATCAAGAAAAAATCAATGATAAATTTACTTATTATAGATAAATTTACTTACCAATCTATTTTCACCATCAAGAAAAAATTAATCATTAGTGATTGCAACATTATTGGCACATCTTTTAAACTAACAAATAAACATTGAAAACACATTTATTTTTTATATTATAACATTCATAACTGAAACCTTTTTATACACAATGTCAAGTTAACTATAAATTGTATAGAGTTTAGAATTTCTATATCTCTCATATATCAACATAGGTAAATTTGAAAATATTTTAAATTATATAATTTCAAAAAAAAATTGAATGAATTTATAGAAGATTATTTTTATTAAAGTGATAGAATCTAATCCCAATACTAACATTAATTATAAATCTAACCATAACCCCAACCCTAAAACTAACACTAATTAACTTCAAACCTAACTCTAATTTTAATCCAACCCTAAACATAACTATGATTTTAAAACTAACATTAATGAAACCCTAATTGAACCATAACCCTAACCCTAATACTAACCCTTGCCCCAATTGAACCCTAACACTAACCCCCAAGCTCTATCATAGAACCTTAATCTTTACCCCCAACCTCAACCCTAATCCTAATTGAATCCTATACCTAATTTTAATTAAAAGTCTAACCCTATTTGAACCTTAAACTTAATTGAACTCATGTTTAGGGTTAGGGTTCAATTAAGGTTAGGGTTGAATTATGGTTATGATTAGGGTCAAAATTCAAATAGGATTATGGTTGGAGCTTAATTAAGGTTGCTATTCACTTAGGGTTAAGGTTCAATTAGTATTCAATTTGGGTTAGGGATCAATTAGGGTTATAATTCAATAAGGGTTTAATTAAGGTCAGGGTTAAGGTTAGTCTTAAATTAGGGCTAGGATTGGAGTTAGGGTTCAATTAAGGTAAGGGCTATTGTCTATTTTAGGGTTAGGGTTCAATTAGAGTTCTCTAGGGTTCTTATACAATTAGGGTTAGGTTTCAACAATACCTAGGGTTACGATTACAGTTCAATTAGTGTTAGAGTTAGGGTTATAATACGAGTTCAATCAAGTTAGGGTCAAGGTTTAATTAGTGTTAGAGTTAGGGTTGCAATAATAAAATTTTCCATAATGATATGGAAAGGCATTCAATTGGATTCATATACAAATGCACAAATAAGAATTGGTAATTAAGAATTCTCTAGATCTAAAGTTATAACAACAAATACAATCCTTAGCTTAATCATTTGTTCTTTGTTAGGGTTGGGATAAGAATTTAACGGGGCCAACTGAGACTTAGTAAATAAAACCCTGCAGAGGAAATAAAGTATTAAAATCAAAGTTGGGTTTTAATTTTAATCCGGTGATGTAAGCCTAAGCCATTAACTCCAGTGGTCATGTCACTGATGACTTAGCCAAAGCCTTTCATTAAATACTAACCGTGCAATGTGTAGGTTTTCTAGATTCAAAGATATGGGAGAAGATCTTGATCGTACCCCACCAACTCGCAGACCTAAGGTGTCACCCTATTATTTGGCGCGAGGTCAGCAAAAGGCAGATGTATGTCCTGTATGGAATTTGGGGCACAATCTCCACTATTGAGCTCATAACCTGTGGTTTTAGATCGACAACCAAGATCAAAAGCTAATGTAAATCTTTGTTTTTCCCTGGTAACTCGCAGGAGGAAGATGAAGGCTGGTGAAGCATTAATGAATTATTCCTTGCTTGTGTAGTCATGTCAATCTCAATTTGTGTGAAGATGTTGTTGTTGGAAATCATGAAGGGTGATCTTTGGATTCTCATCCAGCTCTAGTTAAATGGTGACAGTACATATGCTGCCAAATTGCCATGTTTGCACATGCATATTTACTAAGCATTGATGAAGGTTGCCATTACCTCACATAATAAATACAAGAGGAATTAACTGCTAATAGTGTCATTCTTGTAGTAGTTATAGCGCTTTGTGGGCTGAGTCTAATCAAGTTTGAGTGCTTGTTTGAGAAGATAAAATGAGTAAGTCAGTAAGGAGGTCTGTTCGTTTGAGCTCACAAAAGCTCGGTCCTGCTATTCAGGAAGGTGCTTTGGTTGAGCAACAACGTCCTGGAATTGCAACCTTCTACTACTTTAGTTGCAGTAGAAGGTTGCAATTCCAGGACATTGCTACTCAACGGGTAGATGACAAAGGCAAGCAGTCGGTGTGCTCTGGATGCGGCCAACACTTGCCCATTGACCTTACGAGCAACACTTCTGATGATGTAACTGAGACCGACTCAGACTACTATCGGTATTTAAGTCGCTTCAATCACGGCCTGCCCTCTAATGAGGAAATAATATGTGTGGGCTCATCAACTGTTAAAACCCCAAGCGGATGGACTAGAACCGTATTGGGCAAGGACAAGAAAGAAGAGGAGGCTGAGGGTCTACCGTATTGGGAAACAACTAGAAGCGGGCGTGTATACCAGGGTCTGAGTGTTGGTAAGGGTAGGGTGGCGGGTAAATAAGAAGTTGTTGTGGTGCCTTCGTTGAAATTTGGTTGCCTGGTTTTTTTGCGTGGATAGCGACAAGGGGATTTTGATGACAATTTGTGTTCCCTATTCTTTTACGCTACCCCAGTTCATGCACTATATATGTTTTGCAGATTCAACATGTGGGAAGTTTTGTAATGAAAGTCAAATGAAATGGAGATTTTGTTCAAATGAAAATTTGTGGTGAAATTACATTTGAGCCTGAAGCTTGTTGCTCTCTTGTCATATAAAAGGGAATTCAAGGCTCATTTGTAGGGAGAAAATTGATGAAAGCTCTAGCTAGGTTTTGAGTTGAATATATGGGTAGAAAGATATTTGTCCTCTGATGAGGAAGTGATATCTATGGTGCCATTGGTTGTTAAAACCCCAAGCGGACGGAATAGAATAGATAGCATGTTTTGAGTTTTGGATGAATATATGCAAATTATCTTAAATTGTATGCAGATATGACTTATAAGCATGAATAAACATATAATTCTAATATATTTTCTCTTCTTATGTGGATTTGAGTGAATTTTGAATGAAATTTTAATGAAGTTGTCATTCTTCTTTTGAGAATTTGTTCAATTGTGTGTCTATGTTTTTGATTTGATTCAAGAAAATCAATTAAATGCTTAAATGGAGTCATAAGTTTACAATTATTTACAAAGGATTTGATAAGTAGTAATATATCATAGAATTGAGCTCCATAATGCAAGGTATTATATGAGTAGTCTATTCTATTAAATTCTTGGGTCATTTCTGCTAACAGTAAATGGGTAACTAAATATTTAACTGACGAAGAATAAAAGAATAATATGTAAATGGGTCACTCACTCACTCCCTCTATCTCTCTCCCCTTAACCCTAAATGCTTAACCATTAAACTCTAAACCCTTAATATTAGGTGTATATTAAAAACATTATAAAAGTATAAATTTTTGGAGTTATATTAGGAATTGAATGATAAATGATGATGAATGGGAAAATCTAAGGCACTTTAATATTTTCAACTAAAAAGTTAAGAGTTCAATTAGGATGAGTGTTCACTTAGGGTTAGGTTTAGGGTTCAATTAATGTTCAAATTGGGTTAGGATTGAGGATGAGGTTGGGGTTTAATTAAGGTTATGAATTCAATAAGAGTTCAAATAGGGTCAAGGTTAAGATTAGGGTTGGGGTTAAGGTTCAATTAGGATAAGAATTAGTGTTAGGGTTAGGATTAGAGTTCAACTATAGTTCAAAGTTAGGGTTATGGTACAATTACGACTATTGTTCAATAAGTGTTCCCTTAGGGTTATGATTAGAGTTATGAATATACAATTAGGGTTCAATTAATGTTCACTTAGGGTTTCTTTCTTGGGAGAAGTTTATTGTATGGTAAGTGTATTTTATAAAATTAATATGTCAAGAATTAGTATTAGATAATACTACATGTGATTTTTCATATGGTATTAAATTGTAGATTAAAATTGATAATAGATTTCCTTCCTTCTTTTGCATTGTAAGCTACCATAATATATGGCCTTAAAATCCTATTCATATTTTGAGCTTTTCTAAA
>VDFB02047230.1:563728760-563877578 GCA_007258455.2 Sequoia sempervirens
CATGATTGGCCATTTTTACTATGTTAAATTTTTATTTTCACTTTTATTTTCATGGTTTTCATGTTGTCAAATTTTCATACATTTCTTAGTCTTTTTTAAAAAATAAATGAAGGTTCTATTAGTGTCTCCAATCTTGCTAAAAATCATGTATAGAGAGAGTACAATATATAAACTATTAATTATAGAGTATAACAAGAAAATGAATTTAAAAACTACTACATAGAAACAAGGTTTAGAATAATTCAAAACAGAGATACCATTCTTGTACAAATACTATGTATAGAAACCCTATGTAGCCACACTTTCACTCTCTCCCACTCTCCCACACTCTCTCCCACACTCTCTCCCACTCTCTCCCACTCTCTCGCACCCTCTCCCACTCTCTCCTACTCTCTCCCTCCCTATCTCCCACTCTCCCTCTCACCCATTTTCTCGCACCCTCTCCCACTCTCTCACATTCTCTCCCACTTTCTTCCTCCCTCCCTTCCTCTCTCTCCCACTCTCTCCCACCCTCTCTCCCACCCTCTCACACTCTCTCCTCCTCTTACTCTCTCCCTCCCTCTCAATCTCTCCCACTCTCTCCCACTCTTCTGCCTCTCTCCCCCACTCTCTCCCTCTTTGCCACCCTCTCTCCCACCCTCTCCCTCTCTCCTTCTTCCCTCCTCCCTCCCTTAGATCCACCCTCCACCTCCTAATTACTCACCGGGTATATAGAGAGGAGTAAGAGGGAGATAAAAAGAGAAATAGAGATAGAGATATAGAGTAGGAGAGATGGAGAGAGAGATGGAGTGAATGAGAGAGAAAGAGGGGAGAGGGAGAGATAGCTCAATAGATAGAGGGGGGAAGAGGCAGGAGTGACATAGATAGTGGGAGATATAGAGAGTGATAGGGAGAGATATATCAATCACCCTTCCTATATCTCTATCTATTCATCCTTATCTCTTTATCTCTATACCCCTCTCTATCTCTTTGTCTCCCTTTCTATTTGTATGTTTGTCATTATCTCCCTCTCTCTCTATATTTACTTCCCTATATTTATCTGTCTCCTTAAGTGTGCAATGGGTATATTGAAGAGGTCTTAAAGGAGAACTATCATATCTTTAATCAAATGGCATGCTACCTTGAGCATAACTCCCCAAGGACACATGCCATCCTTGGATTGTTGACATGAAACAACCAATCAAAATATAGTTTCTCTCTCATATTAATATATATTACTATTATATTAAATATATATTATATTAATTATATTTTGTATTATATAAAATATACTTATTAATAATTATTAGTGTAATTTTTATACATATTTAATAATTTTGTTAAAGAATATAATATCTAGTATAATAAGTTGAATAATTATATTATTTATTATGTAAAAAATATAGCTAATATATACTTAACTATATTGTAGAATAGTAAAAACCTAGCTAAATGGCACCAAAATTTTGAACTTAATTAACTTATCTCTTGTAAAGCTATGAAACTAGGTTGTGCTTCGTCAAATTGGAGAAGTGAAGGTCGATGCGACATCGAGGAAGAGTTTGGAGTAGTGAAAACAAGGTCAATGCGATCTTTGAGGAAGAGTTTGGAGGAATTTGAAAACAAAGGTCAATACTATGTTGAGGGAAGATTTTGGAGTTAAAACAAAGGTCAATACAGTCGATGAAGAGTTTGGAGGAGTGAAAACAAAGGTCAATATCACCGTCGAGGAAGAGTTTGGAGGAGTGAAAACAAGGTCAATACCAATGATGAGGACGAGGTTGAGGGCACTCACAGAAAATCGACGACCAAGGGGCAATGAGTACTGTAAGTTTGGCACCCCCATTCTCTTTAACCTTGAATTTTCATGCCTAGTTTCCAAAGATCTTCTCATACATTGGCACCCCCATTCTCGTAAAATGGTATAAGACAAAAAAAATAAAAGAGCTTATACAGAACATATCCACCTACAATCCCATTCAAGAATTTTAATTAATTCCTTGAATTAAACCTAAAACAAGAATCATACACACCACAACAGTGAGATTCAGATATGCTTGTACAATGGAGAGACATGAGTTTGAATTAGTCATATCAATTCAAATGCCAATACTGTCATAAAACATCAAATCCCCATGAATTCAAAACCTACTACAGAATGACTCAAAACCTAAATTGCATTTTCCCTAAAACCATCAAACTTTACAATTTGCTCTGCAACTTCATCTAGACTCGACTAAAAATATCTAACTTGCTAACCCATACTTCTGGCCTTGAAATCCTTCCTATAGAAAAAGGAGGAGCAAACAAGCATCGGGCCAGAAAGCACACGTGTCACCAGCCAATTGGACCGCCTTGTACTCTTTATCAGTTGGCCAATCAAAATTGATCACCTCATTCACCTTGACACTATAATGTTTGTACTTAACTTCCACCTGATTTGCTTCCCTTTCAAAAGACTCCAAGCATGAGCTAGCGCTAATGATTTTGTCCATACAGCTCACCAACAAATCATAATATGAGTTACCCTATTTTTCAGGGTTTTGTAGTCCAAACATGATATAAAGTGTCTCTTACACTTTTTGTGATTACTGTAGCTTGTGTAAGAGGCCCCGTGGATACTGTTGTAATTGTAGGATGCATGAATAGGGCGTAGGTTTCAACAAAACATGTATGGGAGATCTAATTTTATGAATTTTTATCCATGTGCAGACCTAATGGGTTGTTTCTGAACACTGAATATAAATGATACACACACACACACACACACACACACACATATATATATGTATGTATATGTATTTTTAAATGTAAATGTAAATGCAATTACTGGATGCTCTTCTATAACAATAAATGTAACATATCATTAAAGAAATGTATATCTATGTATATAAATGTGTATTTCTAAATGCAAGTGTAAATTCAAAGAGCATATGGTTTTGTAGTGTTATAGATACAACATATCCATAAATTAATGTAATTGAAATTCTAAAGTCTTCAACACATATAATATGAAATCGATAAAACTATTAAACTACATGAGAAATAAATGAAAATAGTAAATGCATATGTATGTGTATTTGCAAATGTAGGTGTAAAATAAATAAGAATAATGAAAATTATAAAAGAATACAAGGAAAGGTCTCCTCCCTTCTTGGTAGTACTAACCTCCTCCACACACAACCCTTAAAAATTATGAATAGAGGGATATAATCTTTGAAGAACTCAAAGTTGATTCTCTCCTACCTGATGCAATTAGTCATTTATCCTTACAAACATTTATAGTGATTACTAGAGGCACATAGACCAATTCTTCATAATAGAAGAATTTGATCATACTTTTCCAATGATGGCATTATGAAAAAACCTTAGGTTAAATGAATAATTCCTAGCTAAGTTATTTAAATCATGTCCAACCGTATAAGAGAAGACTGCTGCTATGTATACCTGGATACCATGGAGAAAGGCTAGTCTTTGGGCTCTTTCATCAATCATCCTACCTTAAAACATACCAAAACTCTCCTAGCAATTAGACATAGGAAGATTTAATATGACAAAATTTATTGCCAAAGTGTAAACTTATGATAACTTAACTAGGCCCAGTACACACTCCCTCCCCATTAACCACTTAGACATATGGAATTAAATGTTAATTTGCTTCTATTTTTAGTCATGTAGGTGTCCAATAAACCACTTGGTGGTGTTTCCCTTCAAGTTTATTTACTTGAATGAAGAGAAAAAGTCCTTTGATTATAATTAGAGAATACATTTGAGGCCTTGGTTGTGTAATTGGTGGACCATAGTCACATTTAACACTTGTTACAAAGTTTGGGAGTTAAAATGTTAAGTAGATTTGATTTGTGATGGACACATTTGGACGGTAGTAACAATAGCTTGCAATCTATCAAGACTTGATTACCTTATAACATGTGAAATTCTAGCGATGAAATGATAGATTAATCATAATGTCACCTTGGGATCACATCACCATGAAAGAACTTCATCCAACATCCTTGTGAGTGTAGGTACCACCAAATAGGTATTTGTCAGATCTGTCTTCCTCGAGCGAGGGAAATTCAGGAAGAGAAGAGGAAAGCGAGACATGTAGTATGTCTAAAAGAGGGAGATCAACTAGAGGTCAAAGATTAGAAGAAAATTCCGTAAACGCATGGAATTTTTTCTTGCTAAAGGGGTCATGTTCTTATGATGATGAGAGCATAAGAAGCGATGTCGAGTGCCCTTGAGGTACAAACATCTATGGAGACAATGGGTACCGAACTTCCTCCAATAAACACCCAGATTTTGTGTCCCAGCGAGGATATATCGCATAGCACCATCATCATTACATGGTTTGGACCTATTTTGCATGGATGGCATAAAGGTTTGTTACGACAAAGTTACTGAATTAATGAAGTATGTTGGACCCTGTTACAGTTACAAACATTGGATGCAACTAGTTCGATATACACAAAGTATGCATAAGTATGCACTGTCAGAAAATTATATACAACTAAAGATAAGGATCAAAATAAAGGGGTGGCTAGATGTACATTAACGGGAGGCCGAAAGCATCAGGGAATATTGTAGGGTTTATAAACATGCGACCTAGGTCAACAAATAAGCAACCCAGGTTGCATATTAGAGCTTTGAGAAGCTGTGTATGTGAGATAAAACTGCATTAGCGGGAAGGAAGTTGCTAATCAATTACAATTTGAATCACTTAGTTACAAACCTGCCGGTTACAATGGGGGTGGTATGTACTATGTACCATTTACCCAACCTCCAATTAATGACTCCAATATACCATTTTATTCTTATGTTTTTTTTCATAAGTCTATTGGTTTCATTTTGGTAATGTTTTTTCATATTTAATTTTTGTCACAGGGGGACATTGATCATATGGAGAAGGTTCTGGCCCAGAGCTTCATATCATGATGTATCTTCAGGTGCTTCTACCCGACAGGTTTACCTCATTGTAATTCTACAAATTAGATACGAGCAAAATTTTTTATTATTATGTTTTTTTCATAAGTTTTTTGGGTTAATTTTGATAATGTTTTTAATATTCTTGTTGCAATCGACTGATCAGGGAAAGGCACCAGCAGTAGAGGAGAGCATCCATTGTGAGGTGCAGTCAATATTTTATGATGATGAGATGGCTTATTCAGCAAACCCTTTCGATACGATAAAGAAGCTCATGAAAAAATGCAATGAAGAAATGACTCAGTTTATGTTCAAAATGCCTCAAACAGATGAGATAAGAGAGAGGGTTAAAGTATTGACAGAGAGATTACAAAACTTGCAAGTAAGTTGTCATGAGGTCTTTAATTATAACATAAGTTCATTCATGGTTTTATATTTTGTACTCTTTTATGTCATGAACTAAAATATGTGTTGTTTTTATAGGTTTATTTGTCTCCTCATGATGCTCGTGGCCATGATCAGGGTACTACAAGTGCTTCCCGAGGAGTAAGATTTGGTACAAGTGTCCATCTTGATCTTCCTACTCATACATCACATTATATGACCCCATCATTTGTGCCTATATTGTCGTCTGAAATGTCAGAAACACATACCATGCAGGCATCCGTTAACACACCCTTTGGCAGCGAACACATACCAGAACATGCATCAGGACATGTACCTGGGGATGCAGAGGCCACTAGTACTGGTGATGTTTTAGCAGCATTTCCTGGATCTTCCCATATTACTAGTACAGGAACATTGCCGGTCACACTTGTGGTGACCAAGGATTTCATTCCCATAAAGATAGAGAAGGTCCCAAGTACTTTAAAATGTTTTAATTATTATTCTATATAATCCAATTGAAATTTACTTATTGATCGCTCGTTTTAGACTATTGATCCCATGATCATTTTGGAGGAAATGATGTTTTTTATAAACATCTAAGTGATATTACATTGGAGCTCTTCAGGCCCACCATACGTACACGGTGGAATACCCAAAATGAAGATTTAAAAGATGAGCTCATTAACCATTTAGTTGTGTTGTTTGGTGATAAAACATTCAACCCGAATAAGGTCATAAAGAAGGCGGTACCTATCTAAGGTATGGGGGCCAATATAAGGTCACATTTAGAAAAAGAACAAAAAGTACAAAGCGTCCCCATGATTACGGAGAGGAGTGGAAGGACACAGTGTCGATGGAAAGGAGAAGGCTAAAAAGAAAAAAGGAAAGACACCACTGGGCCAAGGAAGGAATGTGATATAGAAGCATAAATCTGCAAAAAATCCTGATTAATCGCGATTTTTAAAAAAACTGCAGGTTGGACGATTTTTTCCCTGATTTTTTGAAAAAATCATTGACTTTTTGGTCAATGATTTTTTTTCGTTTCAAACTGCAAAATCGCCAAAAAAACGTGTTTAAAATCTGCAAAAAAACATAAATAAAATTGAGCTGTTTTTCGCGCAAAAAAAACCATGAGACCATGGCTTGTTGCTTACTATTATGCTTTGATAGATTTTTTCCAAGCATCCATAGCTTGTTTGAAAGTACCTATTTTAGGCTTTTAGCCATATCAGCAAGGCAATGAACTACTTGATAAAATGCTTTGGTAGACATATATGAAAAATGCAGTAGCATGGACAAGGCAGTGAACTTCTTGAAAAAAATGTCTCAAAGAAATGTAGTCTCATGGTGATGGAATGCCATGATGAATGCCATGACAAGAAAATTGCTATGGATTGTCATGGTGTTCCATCACCGTGAGGCTGCATTTCTTTGAAACATTACAAACAATCCTTTACTACCTTGTCTATATTATTAACTATTAATAACTTTGGTAGATTTTTTCCAAAGTATCGATAAGCTTGTTTGAAAGCTTTTGTTTGAGGTTTTTACTTTTTAGCCATAGCATGAATCGTTGAACTATTTGATAAAATTATTTGGTAGACATGTATGAAAATGTGGTAGCATAGAAAAGGTAGTGAACTATTTGAAAAATGCTTTAAAAAATGTGATCTCATGGTGATGGAATGCCATACTTGAATGCCATGACAAGAAAATTGCTATGGATTGTCATGGCATTCCATCCTGAGACCACAACAGGCATTTTGAAGCAGTCACTACCTTATCTATCTTATTATACTATTATGCTTTGATAGATTTTTTCCAAGCATCCATAAGCTGTTTAGAAAAGCACCTATTTTAGGCTTTTAGCCATAGCGGCAAAGCGTTGAGCTGTTTGATAAAATGCTTTTAGTGAACATGTATGAAAAATGTGGTAGTATGAGCATCACCATCTGATATTTATGCAGTTGTAGTATGTTTTGTGCAATGTAATCAGCGATATGAATATAACCAACAAAAAACTATTTTCTATAATTCATGGATTGAACTTTGTATTTTATATGCTCTCAATGTCTGTATGCTATGGAAATGCCACTAATTTTTTTTTAAAAAGTAGTATGTTATGTGTGATACTATCAACAATGTAATTATATACTGATTACTCTTTCTTTTTACATAATCTAATGTATTCCAAACTTTTCATAGGCTGCCCGACACATCGAAGGCAACAAAGGCAAGACTAGAAAAGCACGGGCAACACAAACTTGGCTCTGGTGGTTATATGAAATTAGCATGGATTGCATGTATCAATAAATAAAATATTGCATCCAAATTATAATAAATTGAAAACAATTTTGGTTTTATCACACCATAGAAGCAAAATTCATGATCTTCTGCAAAAATGTAGGGCTCTGAATTCAACAGAGTTCCCATAGAAGAGGACCTGAAGATTGCCTTCCAGCAAGGCTATAGAGCCATGGCTGAATGCCTAAGAGTCTTGACTTGGGCAAACACAATCTTCCATTGCATCTGACACACAGGTAAATAAACTCAATAAAGTTTATTTAAAATTGAATACTTGTGCAATCTATTCAATATTAATTTCCACCATAAAGTAATTACATGCCTATTTGTTTTAAACATTCAAGCAATGATAATACTACACATGACATTGGAATGCAGCCTGGTGAGGGTGGAGCACAATGAGATGAAGGTCATGGTGTGCATCCCGGGTACTTTAGAGCATGTAGAGCGTGATCAACATGTTGAGCATGATCAGGCTAGAGAAGATCGAGGAATATGATGTGGCCCCATCAGGTAAAGAGGACCACTCTAAAGTTCTTTTAAACATATTTAATTGCAATTGGTGTATTAATTAATGTAACCTTTCATGTTTCAACTTTAGAGCATGTAGAGCGTGATCAACGTGTTGAGCATGATCAGGCTAGAGAAGATCAGGAACATGATGTGGCCCCATCGGGTAAAGAGGACCACCCTCATGTTCTCTTAAAAAATATTTAATTTCAATTGGTGTATTAATTAATGTAACCTTTCGTGTTTCAACTGCAGATCAGGATTTAGAGGGTGTTCAACATGTTGAGCATGAGTCTATAACAAAAGTTCAGGAACATGATGTGGACCCATCAGGTAAAGAGAACCACTCTAATGTTCTTTTAATTAATGAAATACTTGTAACAATAATAATAAAACATATCAGTTTAACATTTCTTTCTTATTGCAGCAGATCCCCCCTTGAAGCAGGCATCCACGTCATGAGAAGATGACTACGCATACATTAAGATCACAAGCAGAGGGTAACAACTAAAGGGGGGATAGATATTGATTTAGAAAATGATACTCCACTTCAGCTTTATGTAGCTTTCAAAAAGAAAAAAAAAAAAAGTGATTGTAATCATATCATGACAACCATATTTTTGATAATATGTAAAACTGAAAGAATGAATATTATATGTTAATGAATGAATGTGAATATGTTAATTAATGAATGTTATATGTTAATGAATGAATGTTATATGTTATTAATGGATGAATGAATGTTATATGTTATTAATGGATGAATGAATGAATGTTATATGTTATTAATGGATGAATGAATGATTAATGTTATATGATTGGGTATGGGGAATTGAGAGTGATGTGAGGGGGAGGGCCAAATCAGCTTCCACCGCCACGTGGTTGGCCCTGTTAAGTAGAGAATATTAAACTATTCTCAAAACAAAGAGAAGCTCAATAAGGTAATGCACTTTTCAATATAAGAAATGCATCGTTTGAAGCATCAAACCAATATGCAGTCTGTATGTATGATCAATCATTAGTCTTTGCAATGGTACATTTCCACGACTTTTTTTTTTTTTTAAATTGCTACTTCATCGCAATTTCGACGACAACCATCGACGAAAACCACCGACGAATCAATAAAAAGGCTTGACGAAGTTGCTATAGCTGCGATGAAGATTTCGTCGTAACTCCTTGCCCATTTCATCGCAATTTTGACAAGCTTTCGGTGTTGCTACCACGCCACTCCTTGCCCATTTTTTCGCAATTGCAACGAACTTTTAGTGTTCTTCCGACACTACTCCTTGCTAATTTCGTCGCAAAGTTGACAAACTCTTGGTGTTTTTTCAATGCTACTAGAATATTTCGTCGCACATTCGACGAACGTTTGGTGTTGTTTCGACACTACTCCTTGCCCATTTCGTCAAACTGGTGATGAACTTCTCATGTAATTCATCGGTGGATACACAAAGTTTTCGTCGATATTCTAACGAATGTCTGAGGAATTTCATGATGCCTTCGACTGACGATTCTTTGCCATTAGTTTGACGTTTAATTCGTTGTCAAACGTTCGACGAAAAACAACGATGGAAATATTTTCGCCATTTCGTCGGTCTTCCGACAAAGATTTGTCGAGCAACCAACAAATGGCCGTCGGAAAATGGTGTCAAATTCAATAGTGACGTGGGGCCAGTCAAGTGCTAGGTATTTTCCAAGCTTGGTGGTGAAATCTCTTGATAGACACATTCCAAAGACCAGTGAATGTCTATCACTACTAATTCCTGTGTAACTATTTAGCTTAGGAAGGAGAAAAGGGTCAAAGAGAAGTCCTTTATCCAACCAACGGTCGTAACCTTCTTCTTGTCTAGTTGCATGATTACCTTTTCAAGAGGCTCATACTTAAGCTTCAAAGGATCCACCACTTGTTTTGGCATAATAGTGGTGCTAGCCCCTGAATCAATCATATTATTATGCAATGGTTTGTCTCCCACTATAAGTGTTAAAAAGAAAGGTGTGGGATTTGTTTTTCTTACCTCTTTCTCTTTTGTGTTGCCTACATCACTTGCATAAGTTGTTGCTTTTTGAGCCTGAGGGGTCAACACGAATCTGTTATCTCCACTTTGATTACACAGTTGAGTTGCATTTGCTTGTGGGCTTTGTTCTTCTTTTTTTAATGCTTCTTGAAGCAACATTTTTTGTTCGAGAATTGATATGGCATCCCACAATGATACATTGGCAAGCACCTTATTCAATTCCTCCACCATGTTAAGTGTCCCGACTGTTTGGGCCTTGGGCTTAAACAGTAGTATTTCTCTTATTTTTAGAAGAAAACGTTCAGATGTGACTAGGCCTGGTGTTTTTCTCGTCTCTTTCTCCACCAATGGTGTGTTATGTGGGTGCGAAAAAAGGCCAGACAATAGGAGATGAACCCTAATTTTCCTAGAGGAATAGTTGATGTGGTTGTGGATGTGGCAAAGCTTGTTGTACGTACTCTCCCATAATCCTTCTCTTTGATCTTGTGTTGTAATCCAACTACACTTGTGGAACACCATTCATCAGAGTTTCATTTGTGAACACAATCTCTTCCTCTTCTAGCCATGATAATAGAGCTTGGTCAGGCACAATGTCTAGCTCTTGCTCCAAGGACATCCCTTGCGTTTGTTCTCTAAAACGATCATTTTTCATTTCAAATGATTCGTACTCATCTGCATTCGGGAGCATGCCCTTGCTTCTTTGTTTTTCTACCCTTTGGTACATAATCCCCCTTGGGAAATTTTGGGGCATATGGCTATCAGTACATAGGAAGCACCAAACATTTTAATGTTCTACCAAATTGTTCTTTCCTAGGACTAGCTTTTTACTCGAGCTATCCTTGGTTGTCTGCAATGGCATGGTGGTTGGGACTATCTTATTTGTTGATGGAATCTATTGACCTACTTCTCTGTAGGATCCTTGATATGGATTTTGTTGATAAGATGTCTTCCCTCCGCCATAGGCTTGTGTGGTCTTCTTCGGAGGCATCACTTGTTGTCATTTGATAATGACCAACTCATTAGCAAAAGTCCACATGAGATCCTTCATTTCGATGATATCTTCCACCATTGAGGAAAATTTTGATGCGCTTGCTTGAGCAGTGGGATGCATGTTCATAGACTGCGGGGTGACCAATGTTAATTGTTTCACAGGAGTGGTTGGGATGAATTCTTCTCGATGACCATTGGAGATTTCTGCAAACATTGGCATCGATGGCCGAGACAAAATCTTTTTCGACATCAATTAGATTGTTCTTTGTGTGCACTGCCACCTCCTACGCATCAAGTAAGATATCCCCTCCCATGGAGGTTATCATGACTGTGATATCTATGTTCAAGGCCTTCAGATAGAACATGAATGCCATGGTGGTCTGAGGTCAAGCAGTCACAGGGATCCTTTTCTAGGTCTTATGGAACCTGGTGTTGAAGTTGCTCATGGCATCAAGCAGAACCCTCTTGATAGTAATTAATGTTTTCAGCAATGAGGAGTGGTCTCTTTTCTCTAAGAAGCATTTGAATAGGTGCTCTCCAAGCTAGTCCTAGGAGATGATAGAACCTGAGGCCAAAGATCGATACCAATCTTGGGCCTTTCCCTTAAAAGAGGTAGCTAGTAGCCTCAATGTGATGTACCCTACATACCTCCGCTATATCTTATAGGTGTTCAAAAGGGGTTTTGAAGTATTATATGGAGAATCCTTGAATATCCTTGAGGGCATTAGTAGGTATAGTAGGCCATACATCTTGGGGTGTGGGTGGCTCTAGTGGACTACCACTATCCCATGTTATGAAATTTCTAGGAGTAGGGGCAGGTATGTGAGCCATAAAGAAAATATTCCTATGAATTGGATACACAGGTAATGTTATTTAGAAGTTTAAGCCTCCGCGTGGAGTAGATAAAGCTCTAGCTACTAGGCTCTTACTTCTTATTCTATTTCTCATTACAAGTGATATTAAACCCATAAGTCTTCTCCTTCTAGGTATTGAGGCAGGTAATTGAGAGTACTAGAAGTGACCACTTGAAGATGCTCTTGTTTGGACTCTAGGAATGAAACTTTCAGTGTCCTTCCTTAGCTTGATTCAAGGAATATTTTTGACTTCTAATCAGATGTTTTGAAAACTTTTTGTCCCACTTCACGTGCCAGAAAAAGAACTCTTGATCATCAAACCTTGCGCCTCTTCGACATTTTTATCAGAAATTTAGCGAGTGGGGGAAAAATTGCATCTCACTAAATACCTCTGGGATTTTTATAGAAATTCAGCTCTTCTTTGGGGTTTAGAGATAAGGGGAGAAGGAAATCTAAACATAAAACATAAAAGGTGATGTGCCAAATCTTTTACAACATTTAAAATCCAAATCATTCCTATGAGTGATATAAACAGACACAGAACACCACAACCCTTCATTGTTAGAAAGAGAATGAACAACAAAGGCTAACTTCAAGCATAGTGTAGACTTTAAAATCTTTCTATAGGTAGTGTTCATTAAGGTCTGATCAAACATAAAGATTTCTTATGAGTAACAAAACAATATCTCAAAAATCACATGAACTCTTCCTCCTAATACAACATAGCATGACAAAACAACTTTTAGAAAAACAAAAAATTCTATTGACATAGTCCAGTTTTCTTAAGCTACTACTCTACCATACGAGTATACAACATGGAAATTAGCTATTTAAACTATCTAACTTTAGCTTGCAAGACATAGTGTTTCATTCAAAATGATAATATAAAGAAAGAAAGCTTGAAAAAGGCCATACATGCACAGTCTCAACAACTTCTCCTCAATAGTTCATGCTTTTAAATATCAAATGAACTTTGAAATAGAGATCAGATGCCAATTCAACAATAGTTTAAACAGGTTAATAGATATAACATGACAAATAAAAGTAGTTTTGCAACTTTTCTTCTAGAAATAATTCTAAAACCCTAAGAAAACTAAAGAAACTGTAACTTGGAATCCAACCCCTCATTGTGTCGTTGCCCTCCTTATATAGTTGCAGAAAAGGAAACACGCCACCTCAACACAAAAATTGATATTGTGAGGTGTCGATAGTTAATGGCAAATGATCCGATTGTAGATATTTGGTTAGGTTGCAACGATCTTTTCTCATCAATTCTCAATTACCGCATTGATGTTTTTTCAAATATTTAGCAAAGATAGAGGCCTGTAAATGATCAAATCCTAGAAAAAATAGCCTAGAAAAAGGTCTAGTTCACCGATCACATCACCTTGAGGCACCGACTCAAAACTTCCATCCCAAAAACCAAGAAAAGAAAAAGGCCAGCCAGCTCCAACAAACTCTTGAAACATATCAGTCTGTAGGAGACATAATCTACCTGCAGCGAAGAGGTGACGTGTCAACAAGTCAAAAACTTTTGAGCTCATGAATATAGCTCCCAAGAAAATTCCTAACGAGTCAACAAGTGTCCTGAACTTTCTCCCAAAAGGAAGACAAGAGATGAAAGCTACGTAGCCACCACGTGGCGCATTGCGCATCTTTCTGATAATTCTACTTGAGCACGGGTACCCAAAACTGAAAACATTTATACACGCCAAAAAAGAAAATGACTAGTGAAAAAATGCTTCACATCACCCAAGTGGGCGAATGAGTCCAAAATTAGGGTATTCCAACTAGATTCAACAAAGTTGGAGGTGATTTTAAGGTATCTAGGTTGTATGGTCAATGATTATTTACAATTACAGATTTCTAGTGAAATTGAATGATGCATGTACCATAGAAAAATGGCTCTTAGAAATTTTCATGGTCTTTTAGGCCTTTCTCTCATGATGCTTAGTCTATTTTGTTTGATTGAATGTTGTAATGTGACTTATGTATTCACATTAAGTCTTAAACATTCAAATTATGGCATCTTGTGAAGGTGTTGTGAAGTGTTGTAAAAAATTTCTACACTTTTCTAGACTCTATTCATTACAATTCGCCTAAAAATCACCTTTTCATCACTTATCAAGTCCAATTTTGAAGTGTTCTAGAGTCTTGTAACAAGCTTTCACACTTTTCTAGGCTTAATTTCACTATTTACACCTTTCTTATGCTTCATTTGACCCCTTTTATGCCCTTATAAGGCTTAATTAGGTGTATTTTTGAATGTAAACCCGACAAACAACATTAAATGCAACTTAATTCCCGACACCCACTTTCAAGTCCAAGGTGGGACCCATTCACCATGGGTGGCGAATGAGTCCCTCTTGGCTCCAAATTCAAAATATTTCAAATTTTCTTTCATTTTTTAATTCAAAATTACCTTATGTTAGCCTGTGATGAGGAATCATTGGGTTACTAAGGCACAAGTGTGTAAATAAGTTTTTTACATCCATTTTAATACCCATTCATCAAGTTCACTAATTTACCCATTCATTCAAGCATTCAAGAACTTTGCACCATTCAATCAAGCATAAATCAAGTATCATGGAGCAGCCATTGACATATCTTCAGATTTCTTCAACAAGACTTGTGTATGCAGATTTGTCAAGAAATTAGGTGTTGAAATGTGGTCAAGAAGTCAACAAGGTGTTTCAAGTCAATTACAACCTATTTCAAGCTTGGAGACAACCTACAGTCTGTTTTCTATAGATTTGACTCCATCAACTCGATAAGAAGACAAGTCCAGATCTGGTGCTATAGAATTGGTCCTTGATTTCATAGAATTTTGGGAGAGGATTGATTTTCCATCAGTGGTGAATGAGTCCCACCTTAAGGTTTGAAAGTTATATTTTTTTAGATTTTGGATCTCGACACTAAAAAACCTGTTTTCAAGAGTTTTCATCAATAGTTGGATTGATTCACCATTAGTGGTGAATGAGTCCCACTGGTGAATTTCACTAATCTATGTCAGCATTCAGGACACTCTAGATTCATCATTCATTTCCCAGGTGCACTTTGTTCAGCCCTCTTTCATTTATGTTTTGCATCTGTTCATGTTTTAGTTCATGCTTGCATATCACATTGTGTTTTCAAACATTGCATATTTCTTAGGTTTTGCATTCATAATCAGCCAATTAGTTCATTTAGTTGCATTTAGATCATCTCATTTAGTCTTAATCACATCATATATTTCCTAATTTGAGTGAACCACCTAGATTTTGGTGGGGTTTGTCTCTCTTCTTTTAGGTGAAAGATCCTAGGAGTGCAAGAGTAGCCTATAAACTTAATGCCCAAAAATCTATGGTTCAATCCAAAATGAAAAAATGCAAACCATATTCACTTTTCACTAATGAAATTTTTAAAAGTCCTAAATAAAATTCAACTAATGAAAATCTAATGCAAAGTTAATGCAATCTAGATCTAGGACTGCAATGTTCTCCAAATAAGAAATTCAAGGGTCCAAAGGTCAGGTTCACCAAAATGAACAAAAAGGAAATGGGTGTCCACCTTTTGGGAGATGGAACTTGGACCTATTCCACACTTTGGTTCATTATGAAACCAAGATCCATCAACCAAGTGACTCAATTGAGGGATGCACTAGTGGTTTCCTTCTATGATTAAACAAGGGGTTCACTATTAAAATGAAGCTTTAAAGGAGAAGTACAAACACTTATGCACAAAATGATAGAAACTTGAAGATATGAAATTAGATGGATAAACAGAATGAAATAGAAAAGTACCTATAGGAGTGGAGAGGCCAAATCAAGGTCTGCAAAACCTTTAAAATCTATTGTTTGAGGTACATTAGGACTGATACGCCAGGTGCTAGGGTGATTTAGTCTTGCTACAAGATTCTGGGAAGAATCTAGAATCTTCTAGTGACTGTTCAGGATCTATAAAAAGATTCCAAAAATGGTTATACTAGGACTCATATGCTCAGTAGGGTGATTTAGTCGCGTTACTAGGGCTTGACTGATATTTTTGTAGCCTCTAGTGATCTTCTATAGCTTCCTTCTTGTCTAATATTTAGGTTTGAAATTTTTTGTGAAGATGACAAATTTTTGACAACTTTGAAAACTTTTGTAACTTCGTCCTTAAAGGATATTCAAGCTCTAATTCACCTATATCTACAAACACACATCAAGAGGGGAAAATGTTGTTATAATTATGTTAGGGAATAGGGGTTTTCCTTAGTCAAACCTCTTTTTGGTAGTTAAACATTGAAATGAAATAGAAAAGCATGAAGGAATGATGAATGAGAAAATGCAATATTGCAAATTTCCAAACCCTTGAAATAAAGGCTACAAACTTGTGTGAAATGACGAGCATGAATGTGGATCTTGACTCTTGATTGAATGCTTGAAACTTTATCTTGAATGTTTGTTTGAATCATGAAACCTATATCACAAATGTTAGCTTCCAAACACACATGATACATTAAGACTTTTACATGATGCTTAAATCTTGAATGTAGCTCCAAATTCTTGATGATTTACTCTTGGATGCTCTTGATCTCTTAAAATTTCCTTAGGAATGATTGGATTAAAATTGATAGATCTTGCTCTTCTTAGGATAAATTATATGAAATAACCTTGTATTTATACCTGCTTATGCCAAATTTCCCAATATTACAACACTACAAGCCGACATCAGATCTAGGATAGTAAAATCCTGCCAAGAATTTGATTTAAAATAGGTCTACGTTAAATCAGGACTCATACACCAAGTTGGACATATAAGTCCCAAGGGCTTAAACTCTGGACACAGATTTCAAGAAGTGATAAGTTCAATGTAAAATTTAAAATTAGGTCCCGAGACCTAGGTGGGACCCATACACCTAGAGGGGCGTATGGATCCCAAATCCATAGATCTAGAACACATAGCTAAAAACATTAAATTATGATTTTTCATTCATTAAATGTCAAGATTATCCTTAGAAAAATGAATCTAATTAGGCTTGTGGATGCAAAATAGGACCAATTAGGGCATAAATAAACCAAATTTTAAAAGGGAGGGCCCAAAAAATTGTGAAAATGTAAAGGGATACATTTTTCTACACTACAACCACTATTAAAGAATGGGGATTTTAAGATTATTTAAATCACTTGAAAAGGGATTTCCTAGGTTATAAGAACCCCTAGCTCCTATATCTAAACCTAAGGGAAAATTATAACTATAAAAACATAATTTAATTCACATAAAAAACTCATAAACCAAAAAAAGGTAAAAATACAAAAAGATAACCCACAAAGGTAATACAATAAACTTTCACATAAATACATGACCACATGTGACTTTTCACAATAGTACATCACATGATTATATTTTTCTCGAAGTGAGGTAAGATTGGTAATCATAAGGATAATAAAAAAGTAGTTAAATGTGACCTCAACCACCATTGGAAAATATAATCTAATCACTCAAGCAAAAGGTGTTAGTATATATATGAATACTAATAATAGTTGAAGCAACTATCATAACACTTCAAAAAAAATTATCTTTTTCCACAATTTCTTATCTAATATCATCATCTAGTAAATCATAGATAAATTTTCTAATTGAATAAACCATAAAAATGAACAAATAACTTCTGAAATCTCATCACAATAATAGTTACTCACACATCCACATAATGTAACCATCTAGTAAACACAATTATACTAACACTAGCAACAAATTACTGAAATTCATCATATAACCAATAACCTGTCACATATGAACATTTTCAACTCATCAAATATCATCTAGATCAACACATACTTACAAAATCAATGAAAGAAACTCATTTGGCTATCATAGAGTAATCACAACAACCATTAGTCAACTGTAGTGTGGAAAAATGTCTTCATTTACATTTTCACACTTAATTTGGGAATGATTAACATTGAAATGGACCTAATGTTGCCTTGATCTAATGTTGTAATGTGTTTTACACATTCACATTGGATTTAGAGCCCTTTTAAGCTAAATAGACCTATTTTTTTCCTTAATTTAATGTTGTAAAGTGTATTTATTTACACCTTCACATTATGTTTTAGGTCCTTTTTCATTTATGACCTTCATTTAATCATTAATAGGCCCCTAAGACCCTATATTATTCATCCTTAGGAATATTTCAACCGAAATCCTAATAAGATCAACAAATATACTTAATTTTCCAACTCCCCGACATTTCCTCCACCTGAAAAAGCTTGGTGGGGCCTATACACCACCTTGGGCGTATGAGTCCCATTTGGCCCCATTTTAGGGTTTTGAGAATGAAATAAGGGATTTAAATTAAATTTTCATGAATGTCAGCCTCTAGGATCTAATAAATGGTATGTGGGATGGATTTCCTATATAAACAAGGTTTCAAATCATTATTTCACCTAAGCATTCATGATATCAATCCTAGCTTTCAAGAGTCAAGCATTCCAAGACTTCACTTGAGCATCAAGAGAGTTTTCAAGAGCATTTATAAGGAATTCAAGGGAAGAATTCTTCATCATTTGTTGTAGCAATTGAAGATCCATTATCATTTTAATATCATAAGGTATCAAGCATGTTGTTGAGCTAGTGTTGTGATGTAGCATTGAAGATCCATTTACAAGCATTATTTCATATCTAATGCAAGGTCAAGATCTACATTCTACATGGAAACTTCATGTTAGATTGTTCATTTACATCTTAAGACATCATTCAAGGTATCATTGTTCATGTTTCATATTTCATGTTTCATCTTCATATTTCATTATTTCATCATAATGTTTAATTACCTAAACAGGGTTTGACCAAGGCAAACTCCTATTTCCTAACAATCCATGAGTTCTTCTCTCTCTTTACATGTGTGATTGCAGATCTAGGTGTCTTGGAGCTTGAAGATCTTTTGAAGATGGAGTTACAAGATTGAAGAAGGTTGTTAAGTTGTCACCTTGTTTGCAAGATCACTGAAATTCTCCTATAGGTTGCAAATCAAGGTTTCAAATCCAAAAATGAAGTGTGGAAGGAAGAGAAGAGATTGGAGAGAAAATTCAAGTCTTAACTCTCCAAAAAATTAGAGTGGGACTGATATTCCACTTGTGGAATATGCGTCCCAATACAAGGTATTTTCTAGATTTTAGTGCATTTTGATCAACATCTATCAGATTCCTATTTCCACCTAGAAACCCTAGTCTAGGACTAAATCACCCAAACTAGTGTGTGAGTCCTAGTGGGCTCCATAAATAAATTTTTAGGGTTTTGGAGCTTTTTTTGACCTCATCACTCTCCTAGGTGCACCTTTGTTCATTCTTATTTTGTCATTCTGCATTTTAATTTTATTCCCTAGGTCAATTAGTTAGGTTTTACATAGTACTTTGCATGTCATTTACATTTCTTGTCTTTCCAAGCCCTATCTTGGTGGTGAACCCTCATTCAGTCCATAATCACACCCTAGGACATCCCTATTGCAGATCTCTTCCCCCTACTTCATCCTTGGATTGAGATCTATAGGGTTTCCTTTAATGAGAGTGTAGAAGATTGTTGTTCTATGTCCTAAACCATAGCCAAAAACAATTTCCAGCCTTTCATTTTGGTGAACCTACATTTTGATCTTAATTCTGATTTGGAGTGCATCATCATCCTAGATATAGCTTGCATTAACTTTGCATTAGGTTTTGCATCAGTTGTTTGGCATCTAGGGTTTCTAAATCTTGCATTAGTGAAAGTGCATATATGTTGCATTTTTGCATCTTGCATCATTGAATTTCATCTAAAATATACATTTTCACTTATCCTACACATCATCCAAACCAAAAAGAATAACATTCACACAAAATTTACTAAAAATGGTGCACAAACCCTAATCTAGGACTCATACACCCCTCTAGGTGATTTACTCTCAGTCTAGGTTATTATTCCTACTTTCTGGGATTTTTTTGTTGTGCATTTTTCAACATTTGAACCCCTAAAAAACCTTGATTGGGACTCATTTTCCCCTCTAGAGAAATTAGTCCTAGATCAGCCCTAATACTGCCTTTTATAGCATTGAAAGCCCTATTTCTACACTTTTTTTCTATCATTAGTTATCTGTTTCATTTGGTTGAGTTTTTGTTGCATGCATTTCACTAGATCTAGCTTAAATCAGTTCATTTCATGCATTTCTTAATTCCAAAATTCCATTTACAACATTTCATTTTTAGATTGTTGTAATTAGAAAATTACCTTGTTTAGAATCTAAAAATTGCATTTAGACATTTCATTCTAGGTCATTGCATTGCATTTTAAATCTCTTTTCATTTTGAGTTTGTCTAGATAATGTTGGTTCCCAAATCAACAGATGCAATGAGTCATATAGAATAGCCACTTTCTAATATTTACACTCAGAGAGTGATTTGGCTAACGAACAAGATTCAGTCAAAGAGACTGAAATCTTCTACACTTTTGGCTCTATTAAACCAGGGAGGGTAATCCCAATAGTATATTTATAGATACTTGTGTGCTAAAGTACCAAATACACTATAAACAGATGATTCTCCTCTAATTGTTTAACAGTACCCTAAAGGTTTGGTTGACCTTCATGGCAATGTTTAATTCAAACATGAGAGATGTAGAGCATTAAATTCCACACACAAACAATTGATATTGATAAGTAATTTGATTATATTTGTGATTTGTTTCTGAATTAATCAACATAATGAAACAAGAATAAAACACTTAGATCAGTGCTTCATCCATTGGAATAGAGTCAATTTCAATACCTATATAACCTAATAATAATTTAATACACAACATCATCTAAGCTTTGAAGATGTTGTATTATAGTATTTCAACATAACATCTCAATCATAACTTATCAGAATCCTAGCACTCAGTTTAACATAAACCAATAGCCTCACTCAAGCATTTACATCAATTCCTTGAATCAATAAGCATAAACAAAACTAAACATCCACTGGAATTCAATGGAAACAAATAAAATAACTCTTGATTATGTTATTTATAGCTTATAAAACCAATACATAGGAGAGAAAATGGCCTCAATTTTCACCATTCAATATTATTATGCCAGTATTGCTATCAAAATTACATACATATTGAAAAACTCAAAACCTAAGACTTAACTTTGAAATACATTTTTTATTACAATGTTCATTGTGAAAATTCCAGAACAACTCCCTCCTCACAATGAAAAAAAAATCTGCACTTAAGGAGAAAGAAACCCTAAATGCACATCAAAAGAAGACACTTGGAAAACTCAAGATCATTGATGAATAACTACCCACTGCCTAAAGAGAAAGCCCTAATTTGTACTTAGATTTGAACACTTCTTGCATTTTCCCTGCCTGCAACAGAAAAATATTCCTTCCTTGAAGAGTCATCATTCCTCTTTGTTCTCCAGTTGAAAAATACCTTTTCCTTGCAAAAAGATTTCACCTCTTTGTTCATTTTTCACCTACTGTGTGAAAATAGTGCTTTGTAAAAAGCTTCTCCCAGCCAAGAAAACATTTTCCCATGCAAGTCTTTCTATTATTCACTTTTTATCTTGGCTGCATTTTTCACTTAATTCCCTAGTAGATAAAATTCTCTAACTTGATAATGGAGGCTTTAAAATAAAATTTATCCGTGCACACTATTCACCTTCACATAATATTTAAAATTTAATACCCAACAGCAAAAGTTTTGAACTTTTGTTTTACCCATGGAAGTATTTTATTAAAATATTTTCTCCATTAAGTGAACATATTTAATCACCACCTGAGATATATTTTAAAAGTTAAAAAAATTAAAATTAAAATTTTCACTTAGGCGGGCACCATGGCCTTCCCTCCAATGCCCGTTTACCCGTGAGACTTATTGATGGCATCAAAATCTTACTCGAGCTTGTGGGGATCTTTTCTATTATAGCCAAATAAAAAGATTTTAAACATTAAAAAATATTGCTTACAAATGTATCCCTTCCAATCCCTGCTCTCCCATGGGCTCATGTTGTCATCAGCCTCTACCTTCATGGGTTAGCAGGCTATGGTGAAGGCTCCTTCATATTGGCTCCTCTCTAACCTAGAATTGATCTAGCTTTTTTTTCCCTAACTCTGCAGCTTCTCTAGTTTGCAATTTCCTCTCAAACAATTTTGATACATTTTGACTACAAATGCAAGGTGGGGTCGTTTTTTCTCAATGAGAGGGCATTTTTGGTAATGTTGGCACTCAAAATCCATTTCAAACATGCCTAAAAGCTCTACCTAGGCAATAGGATAGGTTAGGAGATGAATTTCAAGCATAGAACAATAAATTTGAGCTCCAATTGACCCCCAAAAGATTCATGGAAGCTCAAAAACGTGATTTTAGTATTCCACTTAGAACAACACATCTCAATCTGCATCAAAACGCCTCAAAAAACCTCCAAATGGAAGGAAAGAAATCAATTTGCATTGCAACATAAACTACAGGTCAAAATTTTCCCTTAACAAGGCTCCCAACAATCTCCCTGTGCCCCCGTGACTTTCTATTGCCATGAGCTTTCACTACCATGGGTAAGCGGGGAAAGCAAAAATTAAAAGCTAAACTTTATAAAGTTTGAATCAAATATTAGATTTTCCCTAAAATGCCCATAATTCACGTGCACTCCACTTTTTATAACATTTTAAATATTATATTTGAAGACTTTAGGAAATTTGCAAATTTCAATTTGGCCTATAGACCAAATAGGGAAAATTCACTACGGGAAAACTGAGACACCTGGAGCTGCGAAAAAATTGTGTAGGGACATTATCAATTTTTTAGAGAAAACCCATTTCCTCAATTTTTTCCTAGCCCTTAAAATTCAAGTACCTCCTTTGTGAACTGGCCCCCAAGACATGTTTACCACACCCAAAATGAATTAAAATAACACATCATATGACCTCTTATTTTCATGAAAATTGATTTGTAGACATCTCAAGCCAAAACAAGAAATGGGTTGTCCTTAGATTTGCAAAATTTGACACCTTCTAGAACACCATTTTTGGCCCTGTCGCGATCAGAAAATGATTAAAAATCCCATCAGCACTTATCATGAGACCCTAAAAATGAGTAGGCATGTAGACATTTGACCCAAGAATTTAGTGCAATAAATGGCTTGGGAAAACATATCCCGAGGTGCAACATATTAATCGACAAAGTGGCTCACTCAGACTTTTTTGCAACTATTCCTATTCAAAACCAATTAAAGCTCACCAAGTTACCACTTTGAAAAAACACCAAATCATCTCCTAGGGAACTGCCACTAGACACACTAAGTTAGTTGGGTACATTGAGTATGTGTGCAAGAGGGCTTTCCTTAAATCATCATTCATCACAAAATATTGAGGGTCAAACTTGACTAGCTTGAAAAACTCTAAAAATATAGGTGTGAAAACAGAGCAAATTGCATTTGCTTTCGATTTCAGAAAAATAGCAAATCAAATCATGAGGCTCTAAAAAAGGACCAAGGAGCATATGCATGTGGGGAGAATTGAGAGCAACAATCCATTTGACATGACGATCAACTAGTTCCAAATTATGACCCTCCAAAGTAGGTCAATTAGGCGTATTTTTTAGGGGTACTTCTAAGTGTGCAGAGAAAAATTTTCAACATGGGCACTCAAAATTTGAAAATTTAGAAGGTTCCTTTAGATTACTTTTCACAAATTTTGATATCTATCTTTTCCAAGTTTGCAAGCATGTTAGTCATTCATTCAATACATTTCCTAGTGCACCATAGAAAAATGGCCCCTTGTCATGTTCATAGTCTTTTAGGTCTTTATTCATAATGCTTGGTCTATTTTGCTCTGATTTGGTGTTGCCATGTGACTTCTACATTCACATTAATTTCTAAAAAATTCAAGGTATGGTGTCTTGTGAAGGTTTTGTGAAGTGTTGTAAAACATTTCTACACTTTTCTAGACTCCTTTAATTACAATTCACCTAAAAATCACCTCTTCATTACTAATCAAGTCCTATTTTGAAGTCTTGTAAAGTCTTGTAACAAGATTTCACACTTTTCTAGGCATAATTTCACTATTTACACCTTTCATGCCCTTATAAGGCTTAATTAAGTGTATTTTTTAATGTAAACCCGAGGTGAAGCCACAATAGTGGTTTACAATTTGATGGAGGAAGGAAGACAAGAAAAAAATGACCCCATGCAAAAAAAAATAGTTTTAGGGGTTCGAATGAACTTGTAGGTTCAAGCGAACCCATAAGAGGTTCCCTCGAACCAAGGTTCAAGAAAACCCATTAAATATTGGGCCCACATTTCCTGCCCAAAAGAAATAAACAAAATTCAAAAGGAAAGGGGGTTCGCTCAAACTCCCCTTTGCCCTCATTCTCCCCCTCAGGCACTTTAAAAGTCTAGATTTTTACACTTCGAAGCTTGGGTTGAGGACCAAAATGGAGGATAATTCACAAACCCAACTAGAATCAGGTAGTCCTTGGAATGAGCTATCCAACAACTATAATTTTAATATGTTTTGGTTTTATTATGTATTTATTTTTTTAGTTTTATTAAACATAGGTTTTTCACCAAAAATCAAGCTCTTTGTTCTACACGTGCAAAAATAGCAGATTATCAAAAAAAATTGAAAAATATGAGTGCACCAAATATTGAAGTCCTTGATCCAACAAAAACATAATTAAATTTTGATACATACAAAAAAAATTGTGTGTTATACGGTCGCGCTATGTCTAAATTGTAATTGGTTTGACTTTGAAAGTTGATTAAAGAAAAAATATTCAATAAAAATTTATCTAACCAACTGGAAGCACTAGATATCTGAGTTACAAATCTAAATTCAAAATAATTATAATTTTATCCTTCATGGAAAAAAATTTATGCATTATACGGTGAGCATCACTTTTTAAAAATGTTGTTTTCTGAAAAAAACTAGTTTTTGAGTTAGATGGAAAAAAAATGCAATCTGATTCCAAAAATTTTGAAAAAAATATATTTAGAATCTATAGACAAAATGTCATGAAACTCGAGTTTGCATCATCTTCAAATTCCTCACGATTTAGCCACTATAGGTGCCCGAAATTGAAGATTTAGTTAAAAAAATTATTTCAGTGTCTAGTTTGGCTAAAAATTGTAAACGACTATTGTGGGATCACCCCTCGACAAACAACATTAAATGTGATTTAATTCCCAACACCAACTTTCAAGTCCAAGGTGGGACCCATTTTCCATGGGAGGTGAATGAGTCCCTCTTAGCTCCAAATTCAAAAAAATTCAAATTTCCTTTCGGGTTTTTTATTCAAAATCTCTTGATGTCGGCCTGTGATGAGGTATCAATGGGTTACTAAGGCACAAGAGTGTATAAATAATTTTTTTTACATCTAGTTTAACCCCCATTCATTCAAGTATTCAATCTCCTACAAATCTCCTAACTCATTATAGAATTCAATATGCATTTGAGCATTTTGCATCCTGTAATCAAGCATTTTGGAGCGTCCATTGACATACCTTCAAATTTTCTTCACCAAGGGTTTGGTAAGTTGATAGCATTTTCATGTTATTTTTTTATCATTCTCCTTCATTTCATCATTTTATTAAGGGTTTGATTACCAAAGTGGGATTTGACGAAGGAAAATCCCTATAACCTAACCCTTAACCATTTTTCTCCTTTTGCATGTGTGTTTGTAGACTTGTGTATGCAGATTTGACAAGAATTTAGGTGTTGAAATGTGGAAAAGAAGTCAACAAAGTGTTTCAATTCAACTACATCTTATTTCAAGCTTGGAGAAGACATTATGTTCATTTTCTGCAGATTTGACTTCGACAACCCGACAAGCAGACAACCTCAAATCTGGTGTTGCAGAATTGTCCCCTGGTTTCTTAGAATTTTGGGAGAGGATTGATTCACCATCAGTGGTGAATGTGTCCCACCTTAAGGCTATAAATATAGATTTTTTTAAATTTCAGATCTTGACATTCATAAACTTGTTCTCGACAATTTTCATCAGAAGCAGGACTGACTCGCCATCAGTGGCGAATGAGTCCCACTGGTGATTTTCTATGATCTCAGATAGTATTCGAAATATTCCAGAATCTTCATTCCTTTCCCAGGTGCACTCTGATTCAGCCCCCTTTCTCTTCTATTTTGCATTTGTTCATTCATAGTTCATTGTTTGCAAACATCACTGTGTTTTCCAACATTGCATAATTCTTTGGTTTTGCATACATAATCACTCAATTAGTTCATATAATTGCATTTCAATTATTTCATTTAGTTCAAATAACATCATACATTGCATAATTTGAATGAACCTACCTAGACTTTTGGCTCTACTTTCTCCTTTTAGGTGAAAAACCCTAAAAGTGCTAGAAAGGATTATGGTGCCAAAAATATATGGTTCATTTTGGTGAACCTACATATTGAACACTTTACATTTCTATTTTCAATTTCATCTTGCATCTTAGACTTCATTTGCATCAACATCCAATTAGGGTATTGTTTTGTTTTTGCATCCTAGGGTTTCTTAACTTGCATTAGTGAAAGACTCATTTAGATTTCATGTTTGCACTGCATATCACTGAAAAAATTGAAAATTTTCATCCGCATCCTTAATTGGCATCTGAAAAGCATTAGAATCACATTAATTTTTTTGAAAAACATAAAAAAAATCTCATGTACTGGGATTCATTCTCCACCCTGGGTGAATTAGTCCACCTGCACATTTCAGATTGCATTTTTAGACATTTTCGCGCATTTTTCTACATTTTTGTTATATGTAGTTACTTCTCTATTTTAGTTAGCATAATTTATGTTATTTTCATTTGGCAATCCTAGATTACCTTGCATTTTCATTCACCCCATCTTTTGTGGTACTTGTATGAGTTTTTGGTGCCCCATTGATAATACTTTAGTGAGACGAAGTTCTAGACTCATGGCTTCCTACGATAACACTTTCGTTGTGGACCTTGGGATCTCAAGAGCTCCTACTCCTAGTATGGACAATGGTGCATTAGGCATGGACAATACCACTTCTATGCCTTCACCTTTCCATCCAATGAATGTTGACACACAAAACAATTCCATCCCACAAGAAAAGGTCATTAATATTCATGAGGATTTTGCACACTTACAACAAGACTTGTCCCTTGAAAACATTTCCACCACTGCCATACCAACCATAGAAAGCCTTCATCGTTTGATTGAAAGTGATGACGACTTACAAGTTATGAAAATAATTTCTTAGATTTACAATAAACATGCCTCCTCTAATTCCCAATCAGCAAACATAGTGGCAAGCTAAGGAGGACCTCACATTCCTCCCCCTTCAACCATAGCATCCATACCCACTTATACCACTCCTCAAGTTACAACAGCTACACAATAGGTTAGTCATGTGGCTCCTTCTTTCACAATTAAAACTAGCATTTCTAGTTCTATTGTGGTATCACAAATCCCCTCTACCAGCTTCACCCCTCTTAGTGTCCCTTTCACTTTCCCTCACATTACATACACTCCATCACCATTTTCTCTTCCACCTCAAACCACTTACCCTAACCCCATGATTACACAACTCCTTAATATTGTTTCATCCATGCAACAACAAATTTCCACCATTAGCCAAGGTCAAAATGCTCCAACCACATATCATGTTCGTAGTAGCCCCTTATCCTTAGAAATCTTACGCACCCCGATGCCACAAGGGATATAATTTCCTAGGTTTGATAAATATGGAGGTAAAGGAGACCCTATTAACCATGTCAATGCTTATACAATTTTATGCAGTGATTTTGTCCTTGATGATAAACTTTTAACCAAACTTTTTCCTAGGACCTTGAAAGACAATGCATTAGAGTGGTTTTCAAACATGCCTAATCATTCCATTTGGTCATTTAATGAGCTTTTGGATGCCTTCATAAGTCACTTCCAAGTTCATATGACTCCTAAAAAGACAATGTCTGACCTAATGTGTTTTAGAAAAAAAGTCGACGAAAAAGTAATTGATTTCATTTCATGTTATCAGTCATTTTATGCTCAAGTTGATGTCAAAATTCCTGATTCACATCTACAGAAGATGTTTATCAAAAACTTGCACACAAACCTTCAAGATAAGTTAACTATGATGAAATTCCCTCCATTCATGCACTTATGCACAATCCTGTGTGAATATCATAACTCAGTTTCAAGTTGTGATTCAAAATTCACTTCTACCCGAGCTGAGAATTCTGAGCAAAACAATCAAAATAACACACAAAACTTTCACAAACCAAATAGAGGCTTTTTATAGTTTAATCTACCTCGTCAACCACAAACCCAACCTATTCAAATTCAAGTGGCGGCTATTAAAGCAACAGTGCCTTATACCTATGGGGACCCGAAGAAAAAATTTACCACCTTATTAGATACCCCCCATAATATAATGAACGAATTGCTCTAGCAACAAATGATCACCTTGCCTATCGTCAAACCACTTGATACCACCAAACCTTTACCAACCACCTTTAAAACCAAATGCTTATTGGCATTTTCATCACCAAAATGGCCACGACACTGAACAATGTAAACATCTCAAACACTTAGTTCAAGACCTCATTGATTTGGGTCGTTTGTCCATTGCAGGTGTCAATGATCAAGGAAATAAATCCATTGCACCCCCTAACTAGAATTTACAAATTTTCACCAACCCCATGCGTAAACACAATATTTCATTTGTCAAGGCTAGTGAACCTTCAAAAACTGATGTAATGAATGTTGATACAAATACTGAAACATGATATAACTCCAAATATTACCTAATCTAATCCTATGGATGAACATGTGGGTGCAATAGACATTATCCCTCGTAAGGGCCCAACTAACAAAACTCTTGATATCACTTTTTTTTCTTAAGATATACTTAAAAAGCTTCTTGATGGTCCTCTTTGCATAGCCGATAGAATCTATGATAAGCCCACCAATGGGATATTAATAGATCTTGCCTATAGTGAGAATGTAATCACGGAAGATTTTTTAGTATTATATGAGCTATATCAAGATGACTATAATAAACCAACTACATGGATTAAAACACATACTATTTTTACATGCCCTACGATTGGATTGATTGTACTTCCCTTACAAATAGGACCCAAAACTTTGGAGGTAACATTTTCAATTATTCCACAATCAGATCAATTTCATCTGCGACTGGGCCAACCTTGGCTCCACTTGATGAAAGTGATCCCCTTAGTTGTTCACAAATGTTTGAAGTTTCCACATGGCAATTAAATATTTACCATACACCATAGTGGCTTTAATCCACTATCCTCTAAAGTTAATTTTTCCTTAGAAGCCTTTTGGCCTGAACCTATGGAACCCATCACCCCCCGTAAATATTTATTTTTCATAGCCTATCGAAAGTTCAAAGCCAAATGAATAGTCGAATTGTCTCTTCGTAACATGTCCATGTACACCTCTGCTCCTATTCTAGATGAGACCATGCTCCAGCCTAAGTCTGATATTGAACAAACCACACACCCTCATGAACAACCACCCATAGAAACATCCCCGCCATCATTTAAATGACCAAGAGAAAATGAAACCAATCCCGTCATGCCTCCCCGCATTAAACAAGTGTATAAAGCTAAAGAGAAAGTGATTGAACCGTCTTCTTTGGTTTCTTCCGTTCTTCCCCCTCCAAAAGAAAAGGAACCTATGATGGATCAACCCACTCTTACACCTCAACAAATTCAAAATTAAATTAAACAAAACCGTGGTGCTAGGGAACGTAGGCGTCAACATCATCTCCTTTCCCATCAGTCTCGAATGGAGGAAAATAAAGAAAACCAACCTCCACCTTTGACCAAATCAATAGATGACCACCCTCTTTCCCTTGACCCACCATGAACTAGCACAATCCAACCCTCACAAAAAAATGAACAAATCCAACAGCCACAACTTTTAATACAGAACCTTAGAAATAACCCTTCATCCTCCTATTGTAATTAATCTTGATGATGATGATCAGGAGGAGATTGGAAAAATAGATGAAGAAGTACATAATGATCTAAACTCTTTATTTTCATCTACCACGAGCTTATATGATAAATCTTCTCAACCAAGTGAGGAACCTGGTACATCTCCTAGATCGGCACTTGCAATTCTTCCTTTGGACAGTCAACCACCCTCACAATACACTGAGCATGATTAGGAGGTGAATGACTTGTTAGATGGTCGACTTGCATTCACCTTACTAGCCTTTTACATTTTTCTTTCTTTTTCTACTATATGTGTGTATCGTGTTTCCACAGTATCATTTGTTTGATGTTTTCTCTCTCATTTTATACTTCCTCTATTTGTACCTCTATTCTTCTATATGTCGTTCATTGCCTTTTTCACTTTTGTTTTTTTTTTCCTTTTGGGATGATGCAAAGTGTTGAGACTCCCTATGTCTCTTCCATGTTGACCCAAAAGGTCCCTTTCCCTTTTTATTTTTTATCTGTTCTTGTGTTTTCCTTTTGGGGATGATCAACACAAGACATTGAGACTAAAATGTCTCCTTCATGTTGACCCAAAAGCTTTTCCTTTTCTTTCACCTTTTCATTTTCTTTTCTCTTGTGTTTTTTTTGGGGATGATGCAAGGTATTGAGAATGCAATGTCTCTTCCATGTTGACCTAAAACAAAATTTATTTTTCTTTTGTTTTTGCTCTCTTTGTTTCATTCTTCTAGTTCTATGTTCTTTGGGGAATGATGATAGTTCTAAGCTCTTTAATAAAAACATTGTAACAACGAACATACTAACCCCAAATCCATAGATCCCTCATGTGTTTGGTGTGTTCTTTTATGGGGGGCAACTCCCTTTTCTTTTGTTTTCAGTTTCATTTACATGATGAAGCCTTACTCAAAAACATATGACTTGGCATAGAGCTTTCCGAGTTGGCTCTCATGTCTTTTTTTTTCCTTTTTTCATTTTATTTCCTCTACTACTTTAAAATAATTGCTCATAGAACAGTGTGTAGCAATTCCTTTAAAGTGGGGGGCATTCATTACCATATTCTATTTTTCATTCTTAGTTCTTAGTGCAGCCTTGTCATTTGATATGATGCATTCATCACTTTGTGGATGAAATTGGGTGTGATATCTTTCATAAGTGTGATCTATCTTAACATATTACAATCCTCTTAGTGGGCTGATGCGGTGCACTGCATACCCTAAGATGTGAATATTCTATTCTTTGATTGGTCCTCTCTTAGAGGCATTAGACACAATATTCCCAAAGTGGCAGACCTTGCATGAATTTAACAAGACTCCTTTGAACACTTTTACATTTTACAATTTTCACTTTTTACCACCTTGCATAATGCAACTTGCATGTCTATGGTACCTTCTTCTTTTTTCATGAGTTATAAGCATATGCATCTTTGCTTGTCTTATGAACCATGAGCTGACATTTACCCTTGTGACACATTGTTAAAGTTATTAGGAGGTATAGTTCTTTGATATGGTTGAGCGAGAAGCCCATTCAGTGACACGACTTTCCCCATAGCCACCTTTGTGTTTGTGGGTGCATACCAACTAGTGTATGTATCTTACCTTTTGGGCCTTCCCACCTAGCGAACCACCCTAAGTTTTGTCTCCCCAAAGTGAGTATGCATTCTCTTTTTCTTACAAGTAGCCTAGATCTAATCTACAACTAGTTGGATAGATGATCAAAGCTTAATCTGATTCTCACTTTTTCTTCACCTGTGTGTTCCTTTGTTCTTATGTTTAGTTTGCCATGGGATCTTCATCCTGGTGGCTTGATCATCCCTCTTGATCATTGTCATTCCATCTTGTTAACATAAGTTCATTTGAACCCTCTCCCTCCTCTTGGTATACATGGCTACTTTAGTGTGAGTTTGAAGAAAGTTCATCCTCTCACTAAAGTGGGGGCTAAATGCAATGTAGAAAAATGGCCCCTTGTCATTTTCATGGTCTTTTAGGTCTTTCTTCATGATGCTTAATCTATTTTTCTCTAATTTGATGTTGCAATGTGACTTCTACATTCACATTAAGTTCTAAAAAATTCAAATTATGGCATCTTGTGAAGGTTTTGTGAAGTGTTGTAAAACATTTCTACACTTTTCTAGACTCCTTTAATTACAATTCACCTAAAAGTCACCTTTTAATTACTAATCAAGTTCTATTTTCAAGTGTTGTAAAGTCTTGTAACAAAATTTCACGTGTTTCTAGGCATAATTTTACTATTTACACCATTCTTATGCTTTATTTTCCCCTTTTATGCCCTTATAAGGCTTAATTAAGTGTATTTTTTAATGTAAACCTAACAAACAACATTAAATATGACTTAATTCCCGACACCCACTTTCAAGTCCAAGATGGGACCCATTCACCATGGGTGGCGAATGAGTCCCTCTTGGCTCCAAATTCAAAAAAAATCAAATTTCCTTTTAGGTTTTTATTTAAAATCACTTGATGTGGGCCTATGATGACCTGTATCAATGGGTTACTAAGGAACAAGAGTGTATAAATAAGTTTTTTTGCATCCATTTTAACCCCCATTCATTCAAGTATTTAGTCTCCTACAATCTCCTAACTCATTCAAGCATTCAATTTGCATTTGAGCACTTTGCATCCTATAATCAATCATTAATCAAGAATTTTGGAGCATCCATTGACATACCTTCAGATTTTCTTCAACAAGGGTTTGGTAAGTTGATAGCATTTGCATGTTATTTGTTTATCATTCTCCTTCATTTCATCATTTCATTAAGGGTTTGATTACCAAAGTGGGATTTGACCAAGGCAAATCCCTATATCCTAACCCTTAACCATTTTTTCCCTTTTGTATGTGTGTTTGTAGAATTTTGTATTCAAATTTGACAAGCATTTAGGTGTTGAAAAGTGGACAAGAAGTCAACAAAGTGTTTCAATTCAACTACATCCTATTTCAAGCTGGGAGAAGACATTATGTCTGTTTTCTACAAATTTGACTTCGGCAGCCCAACAAGCAGACAACGTTAGATCTGGTGTTGCAGAATTGTCCCCTAATTTCTTAGAATTTTGGGAGAGGATTGATTCACCATTAGTGGCGAATGATTCTCACCTTATGGCTAGAAATCTAGATTTTGTTAGATTCTGGATCATGACACTCAGAAACTTGTTCCTGATAGTTTTCATCAAAAGTAGGACTAATTCACCATCAGTGGCGAATGAGTCCCACTGGTGATTTTCTATGATCTTAGACAATATAAAAAATATTCCAGATTGTCCAATCCCTACCTAGGTGCACTCTGATTCATCCCTTTTCTCTTATGTTTTGCATTTGTTCATTCATAGTTCATTGTTTGCAAACATCACTTTGTTTTCCACCATTGCATAATTCTTTGTTTTTGCATACATAATCAGTCAATTAGTTCATATAACTTCATTTAGATCATTTCATTTAGTTCAAATAACATCATACATTACATAATTTGAATGAAACTACCTAAACTTTTGGCTCTACTTTCTCCTTTTAAGTGAAAAACCCTGGAAGTGCTAGAAAGAATTAGGGTTCCAAAAATCTATGGTTCACCTAGTTATGAAAGTATCTTAGTGCAAGAGAGTGAAAATGTTGACGCTTTCCTTAAACCTACTCCCTCTCTTATCTATCCTATTTGTGGTAATGATGTGATAAAAGAGGACACAAGCATAGATAAAAATGACGATCATAATTGTCCTTCCCCTGATACCTCTCCTATTAGTGACAAAGGTATCTTGGTGAAAGAAGATGCAATCATTGAGAATCATGAAATTATTGCTTTTCCTTCTCCTTCTCCCCCTTGGGAAGATATTATAGCACAAGAGAATGAGATCATAGACACATTTCTAAACATCACCTACCTAGTTTCTAGTCACCTCTAGCTTGTGAGAACATTTTAGTGAAAGAGGATGTAGTTGTAAGGAATCATGACAATCATATTGTAAATCAAGGTGATAGGTTGGTGTTAGATGATAAAATATTTAAGATCTATGACAACCCTCTTTATGATTCTTCCCCTACCTATCCTATTTTGGAATACGTTAGGGGACAAAGGAATTCAATTATGAACAGTCATGATAATCACATTTATTTTTCTCCTAGTATCTTTGATAGTTGTGAGGAAGACACTTTGATGTTAGAAAATCTAATCAATGAAAGTCATGAGAATCTTATGTTTCTTTCTTCCCCTAGGGAAAATATTACTAATAAGTTCTAAGACAATCCAACCATTGATAATTCCCCTACGTGTGATGAAGTCATTTTAGAAGAACCAACCTTTGAATGCCATGAACATCTAGTTCATATTTCTCCTAAAAAATCCCTTCCTAGGGGGGATATCATGGTTCAAGAAAATGACAATAATGGTGATTTTACTTCCTTATATAATGGTGAAAAGATGATACTAGATTACCCTCCATTAGAAAGACATCAAACTGAAGCTATTGAGGTTATAAATGCACAAGTGTCCATTAGATCCCCCTTTATTAATGGACCTCCTATATACCCTATGGGATACCAGGTAAGAATCCTCTAGTTCTTTACCTACCCTCACAATAACCACAAACTCAACACAAAGTTGAACTTATCCTTTATCCACCATCACATAAACCTCAATCTCAAAATAAACCTGAACTTAAATCCTTTACCCACCTAAGAATAATGTTTCATAGCAAATGAATTATAATACCATTGCCCATACATATAACACTAGAAATAATCTACAACCAAGATAAACACCTTCAACATCCCTTGCATTACCTAATCCTATCCTACCTAACCCTATCTTACTGGGTCCTCCTCTTGAAAAGGAGTATGATATTCTTGGACAACTAAATAATTATCCCACTAAGATATCATTATGGGACCTTATTCAAACCTCCCCTCATTATCACAACATGATTCCAAGTGCTTTACAACAAGTTACTATCCCCTCTAGTGTAAACATGAATGACATAGTAGCCACGATTCGAGTAATAAATGTTGACATTATTTTCCATCAAAGTGAGCTCCCTCCTTTGGAAGTGTAAAAAAAAAATGATGCCTTCGTGATAATAGCTCAATATAATAGAACAAGGATAAAGTGAACCCTTGTTGACAATAGATCATCCCTTAATGTGTGTAGTGTAACCCTTTTGGATAGAATTGGTGTGGATAAATAAAAAATTCAACTTGACTCTTTATCTATTAATGGATTTGACAATGTAGGAAAACAACTACTTGGCATGATCACTTTTCCTATCATAGTTGGAAAGGCCACATTAGAAACACTTAGCCATGTTATGACTCACAATCTTTCATATAATCTTCTCTTAGGAAAACCGTGGATTCATGCAATGAATGCAGTGCCTTCTACTCTTTATCGTGTAATGAAATATGTCTACAAAAACAAAGTGTACACAATCGAAGCTGACCCTAAACCAAATAGTTATTTGAAATTTGAGAAAAAGAAGGAAAATTTGTTGAAAACATTGACACCAACTACATAAGTAGAAATTGTGCAACAAAAAGATAAAGAAAAACATATTGAGGAAGTCACAAAGCTACTAAAAGATGATTGGAGTTCCCTAGATATCACATCATTCATGGGAAAATACGAGATCATAAAAAAAGAGTCTGAAAATGGAAAAGAAAAAGTAGTAATTTCAATAAAAAATTTGAAAGACCACCGAATCCTAAAGAAATAAAAAAGCTTTATAGAAAAGGATATGAACTTATGAAGCAACTTGGATATAGTGGAAAAGGATGTGGTGCTAGATAACAAGGTATTTGTGTCCCTATAGAGTGTAACATGCAAGGAATGACTAGTGGTCTTGGTTATTTTCCCTTGAAAGAAACCAACAAGCATTCACTTAATATCAACACTATTACAAACGATTCCTTTAAGCCAACTTTAACATTAGTGCATCCTAAAGTGATAGACACTAGTGGTATTGATTATGGTCCTTTCAAGGAAACGAAAGAAACAAAGAAATCCTCGCTTAACATCAATGTCATCATGCAAACACACTAATGATTTGAATTTTATAGATTTTACACGCTCCCATAAAGGAGAGTACAAAATCTTGCAATCTAAAGAGTCTTGTGTAAGTATGACATCTTCTACCAAGCAAGAGATATCTTTGTCGAAAAATATAGGAACATCCTCTATTGATCAAGAGGGTATCTTGTTGAGACTCCTCCAAGATTGTTTGATATCTCTCCCTCCAAGAACATGAAAGAAATTTTACTACAAGAATTCATTTTGTACATATATCATAGAGTTTGTGGTCATTCTACTAATCAATGTAAGGCTTTAAGTGATAAAATTGAACATCTTAAGGAGTGTGGTGCTCTTCCTTATGTTGGGTCATCCAATTCCTCTAATTGATACTAATTTTCACTCTATCATGTTTCTCATCAATCATTTTGGATCATCCTTGTCCTACACTAAGTCGGGGCAAGGGGTTAGGTAGCCTTGTCCTCATATGTCACTTGTCATTGTCTCTTTTGGATAGTTGACCACCTTTCATGCACATATAAGAGAAAGCTTGGGATGTGGATGACATGCCTTAAGTTGGCTCGCATGTGACGTACTAAGTTTTATCCCAACCCTTATTCATGATGTAGTTCGATTTGGAAACATATGACTTGGCATAGGTATTTCCGAATAAGCTCTCATGTCTTCTACTTTAAAGCAATTGCTCACAACACTAGTGTTAGCAACTGCTTTAAAGTGGAGGCATACATTGACACTTATGTTTTAGTGTGTTATTTTCTTTATTCTTGCAATGCGTCCTCTTCTTGGTGGTGTCATTAGGTTTGATTTCCTCTGAGAGCATGATATTTCTTTGACTTGTCCTCTCTTGGAGACAATAGGCACAATGTTCCCCAAGAAGAGACCTTACATGAACTAAGAAAAATCCATTTCAATCTACCTTACACTATTTTGCATTTACAACAATTGTTATATGACCACCTTGCATAATACACTTTAAATTCCTGTGGAGCCATCCTGTTTTTTCATGAGTTTCAAGCATACAAAGCTTTGCTTGCCTCATGGAGCTTGAAGTTTATTATTATGTGGCACCTTGTCAAATTTATCAAGAAGTGTAACTTTGGTATGGTTATCATATGATGAGAAGCCTAAAAACATGGGCATGGCTTTCTCATTTGCAGTGAGAATCTAGTATAGAGGCATGAATTTCTCACTAAGCCACCCTTTTCGGATACTCACCCAATGGATAGCTTAAAGTTCCATTTACTCATAGTGAGCATGAATTTTTGGAAAAATAACTTAGATCTGATCCACATTGCATTGGATAAACCATCGAGGCTTCATCCACCTCTTTTTTAATTTTTTCTTGTTTTTTTTTTTTTTTGTTTTAGTAATTAACATTGTATGTTTGTGTATCTTGTTTTGTTGCATATAATACACCTTGTGCATGACCTTTCGTGCTTATGTTGGTTTGGCATAGGATCTTGGATCCTAGGGGCTTAGCCATCTTCTTTGATCTTTGTCATCCTTTTTCATCTGCTTTGGTACACTTGGACTCCTCTTGAATGTCTACTTTAGTGTGAGTTTGAAGCGGGTTCATGCTCTCACTAAAGTGGGGGCTAAATGTAGTGTAGAAAAATGTCATTGTTTACATTTTCACACTTAATTTGGGAATGATTAACATTGAAATGGACCTAATGCCACCTTGATCTAGTGTTGTAATGTGTTTTACACATTCACATTGAATTTAGGGCCCTTTTAAGCTAAATAGACCTAATTTTTCCTAAATTTAATGTTGTAAAGTGTATTTATTTACACTTTCACATTATGTTTTGGGACCTCTTGCATTTATGACCTTCATATCATCATTAATAGGCCCATAAGACCTTATATTATGCATCTCGAGGCATATTTCAACCAAAATCCTGACAAGATCAACAAATATACTTAATTTTCTAACTCCTCGACATTTCCTCCACCTAAAAAAGCTTAGTGGGACCCATACGCCACCTTGGTTGTATGAGTCCCATTTGTCCCCCTTTTAGGGTTTTGAGTAGGAAATCATGGTTTTGAATTCAAATTTCATGAATGTCAGCCTCTGGGATCTAATTAATGGTATGTTGGATGGATTACCTGTATAAACAAGGTTTCAAATCATTATTTCACCTAAGCATTCATGATATCAAGCCTAGCATTCAAGAGTTAAGCATTCCAAGACTTCACAAGAGCATCAAGAGAGTTTAGAAGAGCATTTCTAAGGCATTCAAGGGAAAAATTATTCATCATTTGTTGCATCAATTCAAGATCCATTATCATGTCAAGATCATAAGGCATCAAGCATGTTGTTGAGCTAGTGTTGTGATGTAGCATTGAAGATCCATTTGCAAGCATTATTTCATATCCAATTAAAGATCAAGATCTACATTCTACATGTGCACTTCATGTTAGATTGTTGATTTACATCTCAAGACATCATTCAAGGTATCATTGTTCATGTTTCATCTTCATATTTCATTTTTTCAACACAATGTTTAATTACCTAAACAGGGTTTGACCAAGGAAAACTCCTATTTCCTTACAATCCACAAGCTTTTCTCTCTCTTTACATGTGTGATTGTAGATCTAGGTGGCTTAGAGCATGAAGTTCCTTTGAAGACGGAGTTATAAAATTGAAAAAGGTTGTTAATTTATCACCTTATTTGCAAGATCACAACAAGTCTCCTACAAGTTGCAAATTATGGTTTCAGATCTAGAAACAAAGTGTGGAAGAGTAGAGATTGGAGAGCTTTTTCAGGTCTTAACCCTCTGAAAAAATAGAGTGCTACTGATATGCCACTTGTGGCGTATGAGTCCTAGTATAGGTATTTTTCCATATTTTAGTGCATTCAAATCAACAATTATCAGATTCCTGTTTCCACCCAGAAACTCCATTTTGGGACTAAATCGCCCAGACTAGCGTAGGAGTCCTAGTGGGCACCAAATAGCAAGTTCTTAGGGTTTTGGAGCTTTTTTTGACCTCATCAATCTCCTAGGTGCACCTCTGTTCATTCTCAGTTTGTCATTATGTATTTCAGTTTCATTTCCTAGGTCATTTAGTTAGTTTTTTCATAGTACTTTGCATGTCATTTAAATTTCTTATCTTTCCAATCCCTAGCTTGGTGGTGAACCCTCCTTTAATCTGTATTCATACCCTAGGACATCCCTGTTGTAGATCTTTTTCCCCTACTTCATCCCTAGATTGAGATCTCTAGGGTTTCCTTGAATGAGAGTGTAGAAGATTGTTGTTCTATGTCCTAAATCATAGCCAACGACACTTTTCCACCTTTCATCAACTAAAATTAGTCATGTGATTTTCTTTAGATATTTTTTTAGATGATTTCATGTTAAACTTTTATAGTAGAGATTGTCTTTAAAAATGTAATCCTTGATCATCAATTCAAACTATTAGGCTTGTAAGGCAATGGAAAATGGTGATTTTCTTGTAAGGGTGAGCTGGGAAAGGTAGGAAAAGTTATTTGAATTGGGAAAACTACATCATAAGTGTGATTCATCCCATGAAACAAAGTCACACCTACAATCTAATCCAAGACCCAAGAACACATCCTATGAGATCTAGTCTAGATCATTAGAAACTAAGATGGACATATTAAAGATGACCCTAAATTTTTATCAATTGAAATGTCAACTACCTCAAATTAATTAAAAAATATATATTTAACATTATACCAAAAAAGTAATATAAAAATAGAAATACAAAACATGTACTTTTCTCATTGGAAACATTAAACAACTAAAACTAATTCAAACACTTAAAAATTAACAAAATGGTATAAGTAATTTATCATTACAAAATTTGTATCTCAATTTACTTAAATGTTGAAAGAAGGATAAATGTGTAAAATTTTGTATTCCTACTCACGACTGTAATTAGAGGGGTAGGGGTTTTGAAATATATTTGTTTCTTGGCGGGCGAGACGATTTTCGCCGTTCAAATTGTTAGAAACGACAAGCTTAAACAGCCGGCACGTTACCTACAGCTTGCTGGTTTTTCATTCATTGGCTACAAACTCATATCGAAACAAAGCGATTCACACAGTTGCTTCAAAACAAAATTAAGCGGAAGAAACACACAGATCGTAGCTAGATAAGCCACAGGTGGATTCGAAGAAATGAGAGAACCTTGAAATAAACTTGATATAGTTGGATAAATGATGCTCAAGATTTACCAGTTGGCACCTCACCTCAATCTGCACCGAATCTGCTGTTTCTATTGTTTTGTTTTGTTAGCTTTAATTAGTTTTTTTGAAACCTCCGAGCATGTAAAAAATCTGTCTTTAGATTGTTTCTGTTTTTCTCGTATAGCTCTATTTTCTATAAATCATTGTATTTGGACGCTGTTCACTAGATGCAGCTGGTTAAGTATTAACATAATACAAAGTTTTGTTTTCCTGTGTTTTACATTTTGTCAATTTCTTTTTATCTGCTATCATTTTTTCTGTTATATTGGCTTTTAAATTCTTCAGATATTGCATTTAGGCTCCCACAGAAAGCTTGGGAAGTATGAAATCTATGAGGACATAGGGATTGTAGTCATAGATGTCAAGATGGCGAAAAGCTGGAGTCTTTTCCATCCGCTATTAGTTTACTTGATGTTCAGTTTCTTCCCTAAGTACGCCACTTCGGTAGAGTATGCCTCAAATTACATTATTCGCATGGATAAATCAATTATCCCCAACGAATTCTCCACCCACGAGCAATGGTATAAATCCTTGATATCCTCTGTTAAAGGAGTTAGCGCTAACCAGAACTCCCAGAGCGAGAATTCCTATCATTACACTTATGATACAGTCATGCATGGCTTCAACACCAAGCTGACCCAGTCGGAGCTGGACATGCTGGAAGAGATGCCCGGGCATTTAACATCGTTACCCGATCCAGTGGGACACTTCCACACCACTCATTCGCCTCCATTTCTTGGACTCACTCCTAATGTAGGTTTGTTGCCAGCTTCCCGATTTGGGTAAGACGTTATTGTGGCATTGATGGACAGCGGAATCTGGCGCGAGAGCGAGAGCTTCCACGACCATGGAATGGGACCTGTGCCGGCTAGATGGAAGGGAACATGCGAGAACGGCACGGCTTTTGATCCTTCTCTCTGTAACAGAAAGCTCGTCGGTTTGCGCTCTTTCAAGAATGGTGCAGTGGCAATGTTTGGGAAAATTACCTCGACTAATGACTACGACTCGGCAAGGGATTTTGTTGGCCATGGAAGCCATACGTCATCAACCGCAGGAGGAAATAACGTGGCTAATGTGAACTACCATGGTTACGCTGCTGGTACTGCCCAAGGCGTGGCTCCGGCTGGCCGAGTTGCTATGTACAAAATCGGCTGGTCGATTGGGATGACCGGCTCTGACCTGCTTGCCGGTATGGAGAGCGCCATTGCGGACGGAGCTGATGTTCTTTCTCTCTCTCTCGGCTTCGACCCCGCCGCACCTTATTTCAAAAACGTTATCGCACTGGGAGCTTTCGCAGCCATCAAGAAAGGAGTTCTCGTGCTTTGCTCTGTGGGAAACGACGGGCCATCGCGAGAAAGTATGGATAACGGTGCGCCGTGGATATTGACAGTGGGAGCGAGCACCATTGACCGAGCATTCGAAGCTACATTAAAGCTGGGCGACGGATCCATTGTGAGTGGCTCGTCTTTTCACTTCTCCGATAATATGAATGGCAAGTCCAAGATATCAAGTGCTCCACTCGTTTACGATATCGAAGATAGTGCATGCAAGAGAAACCTAATTGCTGAGAAAGTGAATGGAACGGTGGTGTTATTCATGACCATTAGCACTGATATTGTTAATGTTGCGAAAGCGGCTGGAGCCGTGGCGCTTCTTATTAAAACAGACCACCCATACCAATTAGCTTTAAAGCGGTATAGTGATTTTCCTACTGTGTTCTTGAATAGTCGAGATGCCTCAGCCCTTGGCAAATATTCTTCTTCAGTGGCAAATCCTATGGTGGAAGTCAAGTTTGGCGTGACAGTCCTGGGCATTAAGCCTACGCCTGTTGTGGCTAAATCTTCATCTAGAGGCCCCAGTACTCAGAGCCCCAACATACTCAAGTCCAACGTTACGGCGCCGGGGGTAGATATTATTGCGGCCTGGCTTCCGAAATCCGAGAGCGGAAATTGGTACGCTTTAGATTCCGGGACGTCCATTTCGTGTCCGCATGTAGCTGGAGTAAGCGCTGTGTTGAAAGCAGTTCATAGTGAGTGGAGTCCCGGGGCAATCGGATCTGCACTGATGATAGACAATGCCAACAACACTTTTACAGATGGCGGTCACGACGGGCAGCCGGCCACTCCACTGGAGTTCGGTGCGGGCCACGTGGATCCACAGAAGGCTGTCGACCCTGGTCTCGTCTACGACAACAGCGTAGAGGACTACATCAACTATCTGTGCAGTCTCAACTATACCACCAACCAAATGCAAGTCATCACCGGGACCCGTGTTTTATGTCCTACCGGCCTCGACTCGGGTTCCGACGCCCTCAACTACCCCTCCTTTACTGCCATTTTCAACAAGAATGCCGCTTCGCCCTGCTCTTCTACATTCGAAAGAACATTGACGAATGTGGGAGATGCCCAAATGACTAAAAGTAGAGGTAAATCCCTCCACTCTTCAATTTAGTGAGAAATTTCAGAAGCAGAATTTTACTCTTACTATGGAGGCCAAGACAAGTAGGGATGTGGTGTACGGGTTTCTAAGCTGGATTGATAACATGGGGTATGTGGTGAAGAGCCCTGTCGTAGCTGTCTTTAAATAAGAACCACCGTTTCGTCGCTTCTTGCATGCTCAAAATAAAACTTCAATGCTCACAGCAGCAATCTGATTGTAGCGGTTCGGAGTTCCTTTTAGTGAATGTCTTCTAGTTTCTCATTCCTATATGTAAGGATTTCCGCAGGCATTTCATATTATAAAAGTACTCTCTGATTATCATAGTTGAAATTACCTCATTAAACTGCCGACAAGAATGCACAAACAGTCGAAAGAGATTTTATTAATAGCGATTTGAATGACAGTGAAAATAGCTTTTACCATCTACGATTTAAATGCTCGTTAACATTTTACCAGTTAACAATAAATGGCTTAGTGTTTTTGGTTTTTTCTTCCTTTTCTTTTTTCCCCACATCTTATTTTGTGTTAAAAACACATAATTAGGTAGCTTCGATTGTGCATTGTGACTTTGTGTACATCACACTGCACGTTAGACACAGAACTCCCCTGTTTCAACCAATACATTCGCAGTAATTACATTATAACACAGTATATCAGTTCAGTTCTTGTTATTCACATAATGATTTAGAAAAAGATAGATGGACCAGAATGAAGATAAAACAGAAAGAAAGTAAAACTTTTACATTGCGCGTTTTACATTTTAGTGCGTTTTCATTTGCGACATTTCTGAAGGTGGACAGAGGCAGGGATAGACGCACAGAAAGCTTCTGCTTTATTTCTTCTTATTTAAACTGATTACAGTTATCTTATGATATAGAGGTCTTAGATATATAGTTAAGTTTCTCGATTACAGGAATATACTTGATATTACTTTTCATGGATGATCTTTGCTATGTCCACCCTAATCTCTTACATGTTTGGTCATACTTACTAAGAAAACATAGCTATGTTCTAGAGGATTTCTCTTCTTTTTTTTTCCATTAGAAACTTATTAATCATTTAAACATTTGAGACAACCATCTAACTAATAAAAAAAATTGTTGAACAAATTGTAATAACAATTATATTTGCACATATTATTAATCTATATAATTATCATTATAAGTAATAATAGTTCATATCATGATTATCTTTTATTAATTTAAATTTAAAATATAGAATTCTTAATATTAATTGTGTCAAATTAGTTAGATTTTTTTTGTATTACATATAGTTTATCAATATAGAGTTATATCATTGTTTCTAAACTCATCGGAATCTATAGTCACCATGCAAGGTTTCAAAATGATATCATTATTTGTGGCTTTAGGAAAATTCATCGTCAACAATTCATCGTCAGAAAATTCACCACCAACAATTCACCACAATAACAAATTCATCTCGTGGAAAATTCACCACCAGCAATTCACTGCCATAGACAATCGCATTAACATTTGTAGCGATGAATTGTTGAAGGTGAATTTTCCACGAGATTAATTTGTCATGGCAACGAATTATTGAGTGATGAATTGTTGGTAGTGAATTTTCTAGCGGCGAATTGTTAGCGGTGAATTTTCTAGTAGTGAATTGTTGGTGGTGAATTTTCCTAGAGCCCATTATCTGTCTTACATTACCTAAATAGAGCAATAGGCTTGATTATACGATGTATTAAACAAGGCTATTATATATGATAGTCATTCTTTACAAAATTTACATATCTGTATTTTAGCTTTATACCAAATTTCAAAAGTTAATGCTTTCACTACACTCATCCATTATATTCTATCTGATTAGAGGTTCAATTGTTGATATGACTTTATTTGATCTTACTACCTCCACTATGAGGTCTTCTCCATGGTTAGCGTAGGATTTTGGACCTCCCGTAAAGCCTAAATCCCTCTACAGAGTTTTAGTTGTATACTTTTTATTGTACTTTTTCAGAATTCTAGGTAACCCTTCAAGAAAGGAATGTTGTTTGATTTGTTGAATGGTTAGTGTCTTGCACAATTAATTTCTTCTTTGTTAACTTATTCCTTACTAGTCTTTAGCAGCTTGAAAAACTTCTCTTTTGATATTTCCATCATAATTGTAACCTGCACAGAACATTCACCATTTTCCTCCACCAAATCAGCCCTTCATTTTTATTTCCTTTTATAAAATCTCTTCCACCATAATTTAAATTCCATCTGCAATTGCAACTTCCTCTTATTTTTGTATCATGGGATTCAACCCGGCCGTATGAACCATCCCCCTCCACCAAGTTTCATGCTCATCTTCCTCCTTTGTGGGAATCAACCCACCATAATTCATCCTCCTCCAAGAAAATTGTTCATCTTAAACCTTTCTTCTTTCCATACCATATAAATATCATTACCAATAGGACTTAGAGAAAGAGGAGTCTATTCCCTTGATAATATCTACACATTAGATGAATATGAGCTTCTAGATGTAGAATTGGAATAGAATTAAGACGTACCAAATCCTAAGTAGCAAAAGTCTTCTTAATCAAAAATAAATCAAGATCCTCAAAATTATCTAAGATATCAAAAATATTATTAAAATACCCCTTGGTAAATCATTTTTTATTCATCCTATACATTCTTTTATTATGAGACTTCACTAAAATAATCACATTTGAGCTAGACTCTTCTACCTAACATGTGGCTTTCCCTTTTACATTATTTTTATCCATAGGGACCTTTGGTGGGGAATGAAGAGAATCTAATATTTTCCTCTTATCATTTCTTTCAACATTCCTATAAGAATGATAAATATGAAATCTAAGAGAAAGAGCTTCATTAGCTAATTGGTGAATATAATGTATACTTTCTAACTTGATCTCTATAAAATTAGGAAAATGGTTATTGAGATTAATTTCCACATAAATAGAAGTATATGTAGTTTCCTTTCTCTCTAGTGTATGATAGAAATGACCAAATAGTTTTCAAAGGATGGTTGCAATACAATATAAAATATCTAGTCTCTACAATTCCATTTAGAGATGAGGAACATAAACCCATACTAGAATCTTAGATGAGAGCTCCATCAATGGATTGAACCCAACATGTCAAGGTTTAATAATCAAAATAACTTGATTCTAAAAGTAAAGGAATCCCTTAAAAGATGAATTTTGATGAGCCATTCTTGAATAAACCACAAAAAGTAAACTATTTACCACTAAGATAGCTTTTTCTCCCCATTCGACTACCATCTACAACATGTCCAATTTTTTAATGACAAACAATCTAGCTTTAAAACCTATAAACTTATAAATCAAAGCATGCTATAATAAATAAAGCACATCATCTACTATAACATCTATATTACTGACCAAAATGAGTTGAGACTTTCATTTTTTGTAAGCATCCATGATAGATCAGAGAGGGTTGTCAACCCTTTGATTAGGTATAGCTTTATATATCTCAATATTTTCATATTTAGAGGTTGTGGCCTCATAAGCTCCAACAACATCCTTCAAATAGAAAAGCAAGGGACCCCTCTAAATCATGTCATAAGTGAGTCCCCAAGCCCAAAGACCATAGCAAAAAGAACATAAATAATTCTAGTATAAGATTAAAATTAAGAAATATGATTAAAAAAAGACCAAAAACACATTGTTCAATAGACTAAATTTGTATGCTTGCACATGCATGCACAAGTGGAAAATAAGGATGAAAAACCCACAAAAAAAGTTCCATCACCATTTGTAGAATCCTCATCCGAACTTTCATATATATCACTAAACATAAAAGTGTCAATACAAAAATAAGAAGTATACGTTTTATTTTAAAAATAAGTGTGAAATTTCTAAAAATATTGTTGATTCATAATTTCAATAAAAATATTATAAATATGTATTTGATTTTATAAATACTTATGAAAATTCCATAAATATTATTTATCTATAATTATAACATTTCAAAGAAACACAAAATAAAATTATAAAAATAAATATTACCATAAAATAAAATTAAAACAAATATAATCAATTTTAGAATTCTATAAAATTGAACCAGTTTTCAAATGTGAAATGTCCAAATTCAATCCAAAAATATTGGATTGCATCCCATGGAGTGCTCATGCAAAATGGAGAAGACAAAGAACACTAATGTTTAAAAACAAATAAGTGGGAATTAGGGAAGAGGTTTAGAAGCATACATCACTCGAAAGGAAGGAGAATGAAAGGAAGTGCAAGGATATAAATTTTAATAAAAGAGATAATAAGAGGCAAGTATGAAAGTAGGTCAAGTAGCTAATCCAATGGAATGAGTGTAGCTAAAACTAATTGTATTAGAGAGGTGAATGAGACAGCTCGGGTGGAGCATATAAGCAATAGTTCCTTCAAAATAGATAATCTATTAAAAAAATTTGCAATGTTAATAAATATCATATATTCTAGAATATTTAAATTTTAAAATTTATGGAAAAATATGATAAAATATTCACTACTCTTAATTTCATTGAACTTAATCTAAGTTTTCTTTTCTTTAATGTTCTAATGATTGTTCAAATAATTTTTTGCCACTTTTCAAAAATTTAAAACATACATAATGGTTAATTACAAGTAGAAGAAACTTGATCTACACAAAAATAAGTTGATTGCCATAATCAATTAATAGCAATTAAATGATTTACCTCAAACAAAAAATAAATGTAATATTTATATGTAAAAGTGAAACCTTATGAGTGTCATTATCACTAGTAGAAACATCTTAAATTGATCTATTTAAAAGATTATGAGAGATATAATTCTCAAGACATTTATATTGAATTTGTTGTTTAGGGTAATAGATAGACACCTTGTGATTAATATCTCTTGGTATATCTTTGATAAATTTATTTTGAGATATTTATACTATTTTTAAGATTGAATATGTGGAATAGAAAAACATTTTGAAATGAAATTGAATATAAAATTGAATAATTAAAAAAATACTTCATATATAAATAAACATATATACCCATTTAATAATATAATATACCCTTCTCATTTTTTGAAGGTTCGTAGTTCCATCTTGCGTTGAGACAAGGGTAATTTTTTTACTTGATTAGAAGCCGTACTTGATTGAAGTATATCTATTTGTTTTGCTTAAAAAGTAGAAATTGAAATTATAACATTTACTAACTATATATATATTATTAAATAGTAATAATCATTATTAAAATTATTTAATATTTTTTACTATATCATTTACATTATTTTTACTCCCTACTCTTTAAAATACTGCAGCATTTAGTGACGTTTAGGAACACCTATTTGTATAATTGTGCGTGCAAAATAGTTTGCAATGGATTGATTGGTCTTTTCGGTGAAGTTATATAATCAATTCATCCTCTCATCTAAAGTTTTCAACTTGTAATTCAGCGAATCTCGATGGTTTTTGTTCTAATAGAAATAGGACCTGTCACAAGGTCTTAGGAACTTTGTGGTTTCTTCCTGCTTCCTGCTTAGAAACAAGAATAATGTAAGCAACGAAAGCATACGATGGGAGTATAAGAAAAATTAACTAGAACAAAAGAAAGCATGCAATGGCATGAAACGAAACTAGACGGCCGAAACGATCTCATACGAAGGTGGACACCTCTTGGAAATATTGTAGATGATAAATAGTCGACATCAGTTGGGTAGCAAACGTAGTAGCTCGTTACGCACGAAGCATTCGATCTTGACTCCCCATGAAAGTTTGATAATTGAGATGTTTACGAGATGAAAGATCCTACTTAGTTAAAGCACACAATAGCATGAAACGAATCTAGACGGCGCAAACGATCTCATACGAAGGTGGACATCTCTTGGAAATATTGTAGACGATATAAAGTCGACATCAGTTGGTTAGCAGCTCGTTATTCACAAAGCATTGGATCTTGACTCCCCATGAAAGTTTGAGAATTGAGATGTTTACGAGAGGCGAGCTTCTATTTATTTTTAGCTTTGGTAGTATCAAATATTCGAGCAGATATCATATATTCTTACCACCCATTCAACAGATTTCCTTGGACTGACCCCTAATTTGGGTTTGTTGGCGATGTCCCGAATTGGGCAACAAGTTATAATGGAGATGGGAATATGGCCAGCAAACCTGAGCTTCCTCGAAAACGGAAGGGAATGTCCGAAAACGACACTACTTTCCACCCTTTGCTCTACAACAAAAAGCTCACTTTACGTAGGAATGGCCAAGTACGGGTAAACTGACCCTAATTCTGCAAGTGATTCTGACGGTCACGGAAGCCAAACGTCATCGATCGCTGCAGGAAACAATGTGAATGACGTTAATCCGTATTTTCATGCATAAAGTCGTATTCGCGATTGCCTCGACTGTGGCAATGGTGTTTGACGTGCTGGCTAGCGTGGAGAGCACCACTAGCGACAGGGCCTACAATGTGTCTCTCAGCGTCGACAATGTTGGAATATGTAATGTCTGTTGGATTATGACAAGAAATCTAGAAATAAAGTAGAAGGATTCAACATAAAAGATAAATCAATAAAAATAAAGTTGTTTTCTTTTTATATTTAACATAGGTTGAAGATATTAAATATCTTATTGTTTCAAAGGTTAAATCATATTGTAATGAATTGTAATTGAAGAGCACCAGCTGTGTGAAAGTTGTAATCAATTTCTCTGAACAATAAGAATACTAATACTTTGTCCCTTTGATGTTTCCTTGGAATATTGTCAAGATTTTACCATGTAAATTTGTGTCTTATTTATTATTTTATTCTTCTATTTTATTATCTTTTATATTTCTTTGCATCTAACTTGTGTTGCAATTATTTAAGTTTGTGGGTTTTACACTTCTGTTTCCACAACAAGTGGTATCAGAGCAGTTATTTTGTACCATCAGATGACAAAGGTTTCGAATGCCAGGTTTGAGGTGGAAAAATTCAGTGGGAAGAATAATTTTGAGCTATGGAAGCTCAAGATGTGTGATTTGTTAGTGCAACAAGGATTGTACAAAGTGTTGGTAGGAAATTCAAAAAATTATGCAAATAAGATTGGTGAAGATTGGGAGGATCTTGATACAAGAGATCTCAGCACAATTCGGTTGTGTTTAGCAGATGGTGTTCTTTTCAATATCGTTAAAGAGGAAACAACAATAGTCTTATGGAGTAAAATGAAGTATTTATATTACAAAGTTTTTCACAAATCAAATCTGCTTGAAGAGGCCGTTGTATAGTTTGTAAATGAAAGAAAAGATAAAAATTGTTGGTCATTTAAATATTTTCAATACTCTTATATGCCAATTAGCTAGTATGGGTGTAAAAGTTGAAGATGGAGACAAGGTAGTTATATTATTGTGTTCATTGCCCTAATCTTGGAATCACCTACTCCCTTCTATTAACTTTAGCACAACTAATACCTTTGAATTTGATTCTATTGTGGGAGCTTTGTTGTTTGAACAGGTGTGAAGGAAATCTATCATAGAAACTTCCACATCAAAAACAATGATGGTTAGAGGTTGATCCACAAAAGAAGAGGAAGATTTGAGAGGTACATCCAAATCTAAGTCAAAAGGATAAAGGAAAAAGTTGGTACTACAATAAATCAAGGCATCTCAAGAAATATTGTTGAGAGATGAAAGAAGACAATGATGACTCCAAAAAGGAAGAAAATCTGGTTGAGACTAGTTCAGGTATAGTTGATGAAGTTTAATCTATTTGTAATTCCTTACAATATCATAAGGAATGGTTATTAGATTATGGTGCTTCTAATGAGATGTGTCTACAATATAATAATTGGCTTTCTTTGAAATATGCTAACCAATTTTTTTTTGAAGGAATTACACCACATAACCAACAATAGTTAACTGGATTAGCGTTAGCATCAAACTAAAAACCAAACTGAAAGGGACTTGACGCCAAGAATGCACACTCAATCCAAATGATGGAAAGGTGTTGTCATATGGCAGAGAAATAAAAGAATAGTACTTAAAAGAAACTACTCAACGTCAAGAATGTGCACTCAAGATCCCACAGACGGTGAGGTGCTAACATATGATAGAGTGTTAAATTGAAAGCTAGAAATTGATAGGTGGATAACCTGCCATGAGCTATTACAAATTAATTCATCCGCTGCGGTGGGCATCCATAGAATTGTGGGGATTCACCACTAAGAAAGTGGGTATAAGAGTGTTACAATCAAATTATCCTCACTGGCGGTAAACCATCTAGGGGTAATTAATGTGAAAAATAACAAGTAATTGCAGAACTGGAAATGGTTGGATTAGTAATGCTCAATCTCAACCTTTACAAATTAAACTCTGCAGATTACAATTTACAATAATAGAGAATGAAGCTAGGAAGAGAACTATGAATTCTAACAATCATATAACACTCCAAAACTGAAGTAAAACACCAAAAACAGAGAACTATTACAATCTGATATTAAAATCTGAATTCTGGAAATTCAAACCAGCTAATAGAGAATATCATGAAATGCTCATAACTTGGTCAAATTACCTCCGAATGACGTGAAATCAGTTGCAAATGCTCCCTAGAGGATTGGCGCCCAATTTGCAAACAAGAAACATTTACCAAAAACTCTAGTTTATTTGGCACAAATTCCAAAGCACCCTCAAATGGTACGACCAAGCAAGGAGGTGTGATTTTGCAAGATAAAAATAACCACTTCAAATTAAAATATGAAACTTCATGGAGCTGGTCGCCTTGGATGGAGAAGAAGAATGGAAAAGTACCCACAAGCGAAATAAAATCACTCCAAGAGTTGTAAGCAAAAACCAGCTTCAGCTGTAGATAGTCCAAAAACCCAAAACTGTAAAAATACTTCAGAAATTCTTCAATCTTTGATGCTTAATCTGCTAGTCTGATTTGAGAAGCAGAAATAATCCAACTAGGTGTTGTATTTTAAACACGAAATTGGTAAGGGGCCAGGAGGCAGCATCATCGAAGCAAAATGTCCATTGTCATTTTGACAGCATAACAGTATGATAAACAATAGATAGCCAAATGCTGGAGCAAAGCCTTCATTTTATAAAAAACTGAGAAACTCTTCACTCTCCCAGGAGGAATGCCAAAAGTCACCTTTTGAAATTCTTTTCAACTTTCAAAAATATAAATTCCTCATAAAGGTGGCATCCACTTTCAAGGTGATTAAATATATCAAAAAATAATAATTAATCACTTAATGAGGGCGTACCCTTCATGGCCCTCTTTTAAAACAACTTTAGTTATCTCCCTAGGCCAAGGGGGTCAATAGAGAAATAAAACATTAATGCCTTTATTCAAATATTTTCACCAAATAAAGCTCTTTTTTTAAGACAAAGCCTGAACATAAACAACTGCTCCAGCTGGAAGGATGACTGCGGATAGTCAACTGCACACTGCCATAAATAGTATTTACTAAAAATAGTAAATAACATGAAATGCCACAAAACTCCAAGCTAGGAAACCCTAATTTCACCTCATTCCAGCCTACAGGTCTCCGGAATAGGTTGATGAACTGCAAGGCTAATCACTGATGAGAAGGGGACATTACATTCTTCTTACCAACATATTGATGGCCGTGTTATTCTTATGGGAAATAATGTTTATTATAAGGCTATTGGGGTTGGGAGCATTAAGCTTAAAATGTTTGATGGTATTGTGAGGACATGAACAAAGGTAAGACATGTTCCAGAACTAAAAAAAAAAAAATTTATTGGGGAGTTTTGGATTTTGGAGGTTATAAATTTACAAGTCAAGTTGGATCAATGAAAGTGTCCATGTAATGACCCATCCTAAATTATTACTTAATTAATATTATTGTAATTGACATATGAATATATTCAAATTAAAAAGACATAACTAAGTAACTATAGTCAATCATAGCACATGTCCAATTAAAATGAGTCAAAATTTGTATATATTCAATTCAAATGCCAAATTACAATACTCAATTTTGACTTGGCTCATAAGGCCACACAGTCATTACATTGTATAACTTTTACATCAAGGTACATCAAGGTTACATCATACACTAAATAGTTTTATGTACATCTAAGGTTCCTCTTGATGCTTGCCTCCATTGGTGGACGAGAACATGGTTGAAGCGCTTTACTGCCCAACCATGAAGCTTACGCTTCCCCAAAATTCTTCCAACTTGAATACCTGACCCTACATGGAAAATTTAGCAAGAGAACAATCTACAAAGTGGAATGTAGTGTGTGCCCATACATCAACATGCAATTTCTATCTACAAGTTAGAAAGGAAAATGAAAGATCTATGCTAGGAATGACAGAGAGTGTTATCACAAAGTTCATATATACAAAATGAACTATATTGCTTGACCAAGCATTAAAACTTTGTTGCAATAACAAACAATAGGTTCTGGTAAAGAAAACCTATACTCTGTGAACTCCATTTTGACTCCCGTCCTGGAAGGTAACTTTCTACAACACAATATTTCATAATAGCTATCTACCCTCTAGCAACATCTACCATGAGGTGCTCTAGTCTACTTAGGTATCATTGTTCTATTCAAGTAAAAGAATATTCTTCTAACATATGTCTATGAAAAAAAAAAAAAGATTACTAATTTTCTCACTAAATAGAAATTAGATACATGATTCAAATGGAACTGTACATTATATTATTCAGTCATATCATTCACATGACCCATATTTAATTTCAACATAAAGCGTTATCCATTTAAAAATGAATTAAAAAATATAAGAAGGTATGTCACAAGTATGTGTATGTACATATATGAGAGTCTATGTGCATACACATATATGTGCCTCTTTAAGTTATTGGTTTGTGCATGCATTCTCAAATATAACCATTAAGTCAGATTGCTATCGCTTAATAATGTTCCATTTTGATGTTTCCATTCAAGTCAACAAATTCAAGAAATAATTGAATCTAGAATTAAATTTGTATTAACAATTTCTCACATACTGTAGTTCCACTTGTATCATACAAGTTGCAATATTCAAAGATGTTTACATATGAACACTTTATTTTATAATAGAACAATATTGTTTCCGACGAAATAGTTACAGAACAAATTGTTCATGTAGAATGTTCATGGTTTGTAAATAAACAATGTTGTTTCAATTAAATAGTTACTGAACAAGACTGTTTTCATCTACACATACACTTTTATAGCATAATGATGTCATTTACAGTAGAAAATTCACTAGTTACAATAGTACAATGTTGGTTTCGCTAGACAGTTACAATTTATGATAATACAATGTCATTTCCAAAAGAGCATTCATTGTTTACAATAATACTATAAGAGAGGGGCACTGACCACATCAACGCCCCAAGTCATGGAGAGCCAAGAGCAAAAGGCTTCCCTAACTTACCTCACTCTAAAATAATGTTTCAAATGAAGGATGAGAATGATGAGGACTATAATCCCCTGCAACCACTATTTAGACCCAAAATCTAAATTGCATCTAGGCGAGCCGATTTTTGGGTTCAATGATGTACCTCAGGTAGTTATCTGCCCAAGGATGGATGCATGGTTCTAGGACAACAGTGCGACGTGCTAGCATCTCTTAGGTGCACTAGCATCTGTATGACCAGAAGACCAAAACCATAGCATGAACCGCCAGAAAACAAGCTAACAGCCTAGCTAGTCACTTCTAAGGGAACAAAACAAAACTATGAAGTAGGAAAAATACAAACGAATATGATAAAGTAAATATATGAAGGAAAAGGTGGCAAAGATAATCTCACAAAGATGCTTGTTCGCTAGCTAGCTCCAAATTCATGTCCACCTACACACAAGAAAGAGGGAAAATTGTTGGGGTTGTATAGGGGTTTGCCTTAGTTACACCCTCGTTTCGGTGTTTCCACCTCCACGGACAACCAAGATAACAATGGTAGAGAAATGTATGATAAAGAAGTAAAGAAAGAAAGTACACGAATAACACTACAAAAAAGTATAAAGATACTCAACCAAATCATAGAGAGGAGTGAAACATTACCACCTCCACCAAGAGCTCACTCTAGCCAATGATGGAGAAAGAAGGCTTGAACAATCACCACAACCTCAACTATGATGAAGGGAGATGTTGTAAAAGCTCAAGCCCTTGTTGCAATGGCTTGCTTCACACTTGCTTTATGAAGTTAATGGAGTGTTGTTGATACTGCTATGAAGTGCCAAAGTGTTGCTTGAAGTGATGAAAGTGAAGAGATTGCAAGAAGATGAGTTGAATGCTTAGAGGATGCAAACAAGATGGGTTGAATGAAGAATGGAAGAATTTTAAGGAGGAAGGAGAGAATTTGAAATTTTTAGGGTTGGTTGGTCAAAGAGGGACATTACAAAATGACCCTAATGGGAAGTGTAACACCTCTACCAGCTTCAAATGTAGGAATCCATTAGGGACATAAGTGTGCCACACATGCGTCTCTACCAAATATTCTTCTACCAATGCAAATGAAAAATGCCAAGTGGAATGAAGGCATCTTGTTGATGTGGAATTTCAACTTTGGATTTGGTTTTCCAAGGTGAGGAAGTGTAAAAGGGGAATTTGCGTAAGGGGTGCAAATTCATGCCTATACATTTTCCCCCCACTTTAGCGAGCATGAATACTGATGAGTGCTTCAGTAAAGTAGATCAAAGAGTGAATAGGGCTAGAAATTTATACCTAAACCATCAAGGAAGTAGACCATGATTTGGAAAACTCGAGAGCACAGGACAAGTAAAGGAGTTCATAGCCCCATAGAACTATGAAGCTATTGAATGAAAGCATCATAAAGTACAAGGAGGTGATCCCCAAGATCTCTCACATGAAGAAAGTCGTAAGAAATAAGTGCCTCATAGGCCCACAAATCTGCAAGGAAGGTGTCCTCCAAGATCTGTTGCATGAAGGAAACCGAGAAAGTGCCTTGCGGACCCACAGACCTGGAAGGAAGGTGTCCTCCAAGATCTCTCACATGAAGGAAACCGAGAAAATTCCCTATGGACCCATAGACCTATAGGGAAGGTGTCGTCCAAGATCTCTCACATGAAGAAAACCCTTAGAAAGTGCCCTATAGACCCGTAGACCTATAGGAAAGGTGTCCTCCAAGATCTCTCACATGAAGGAAACCCAAAGAAAGCACCCTATAGACCCGCAGACCTATAGGGGAGTGACCCCAAAAATCTCTCGCATGGAGGAAGCCCAGAAGAAGTGCCCTATAGACCCGCATATCTACATGGAGGTATCCCACAAGATCTCTCACATGGAGGAAACCAAAGGAGGGAGACTCCGTAGAGTCAGGAAGTGGCTTCACAAGCACACCTACAAAGCAACATGTTTACCTGCAAATAGAACATGTCTAAAAGTGGCCATACAGGCAAGTAAGCAAATAGTCACACAGACTGGTGATAGATTGGAAAGATTTCAAAGGGGTACCTTAAGAACCCAGCGTGAAGAGAGGGGTCCACTCAAGGGATGCACTGTTTGAAAGTGTGGAAGAGATGTTTCTTTCTCGAATCGATCCATTATCAAGGAATCCTTTTGAAAGATGTTCACTTCATCAAGGAATTCGAAACAAAGTAAATGCCCCCTTGCGAGGGGAAGGTCAAAGTTTCTCCCACCTCAAAGAAAAGGTCTCAAGTTCTTTCTTCGTGAACCCATGATGAAGGAAACACATTTTGTTAGGGTTACAAGTTGAGAATGCGATTCTTTGAAAAAAAATTTGTGAAGATTCTCAAGAAAAGATTCATTGACAATGAATTCATTTTCAAAAAATCGAAGTGTCATAGAAATGGCATTACCACACATGAGAGGGACAACTCAAGCAAATAAGAGAGAAAGATAAGAAAAGAGGAAAAGATAAATGAACATGATAAACACCAGGAATAGGGTAGCCTGATATCTCAGGGTTAGAACTACTCATAAAGATATATATAAGTATAATAATAGTATATAAAATGAACTTTCATCAACCCCCTACTATATTAGACCATGTAAAGAATGCATAAGACAAAGTAAAAATAAAAATTGGGTCAACATAGAAGGGAAGCCTAAATTCCCCCAACACTTTGCATCATCCCCAATTTTGTTGAAAATCAATCACAAACATGGAAGAATGATGATACACATAGAAGAAGGTTTACGACACAAAAATCACTCTTGTATCCAAGCACCAACAAGGGTGACAAGGGTCATCTAGGAACACATAGCACAATCACGGGGAAACACATCACAACACACACACTCATCTAACCTAAAGATAAAGAAGGGGCCTCCCCTAACACTGATCGACCAAGAGGTTGTCCGCTTCCCACTCTAGATCATGGTAGGGGGAAGGAGGAAGAGCCTTCAGTGGTGGAATGTTAAGGGAAGGTGCTTCCAACTCTCTCGCAATAATTGCTAAGGAAGAGGGACCTGCAAGGTCCCCTCCACTAAGATCTTGTGGAGTTAAGGCTAGCAAATTTGTGAAGATCGTTGACAAGGCTAGAACTTCATCCAGAGAGTTAAACATGCACTTTATAGGAGTTCCATGTTTCACCTCAATGAATGAGGAGGATTGTTCCTGAGATTCACTGCTAGGCTCACCGAACAACTTAGGAGCAATGACGAACTCAGGGGAATTCGGGGCTTGCTCTGTCACTAGGACATAACAAGCTAATGTAGAACCACCTTTCGGATAAGTTGGGCTCCTCTTACTCCCTCCATTGTTGGAGGGGTCATCATCTACCTTTAGCTCCATCAGGGGATATGAACTCCCAACAGATAAGGCAAGAGGTGTGGAGGAAGAGAAAACCATAATAGATACCACCAAAGTGTTTGACATATCTACAAGTTTCAAGAAAGGAAAGACATCCTGAAGTGACATCAATAAAGGAGGCTCAACCAAAGGAGCAATGTACACCTACACCTTTTTAGGGTCAGGTGCATTCATACTCACAGTAGAAGCCAAAAGTGATGTAGATCTAGATTGAACGGAAGTAGAGAGGAGGAGAGAGGAGGATGCAGTAGGAGGCCCTGATATAGGGGTGGTCGTCTCCCCTTCCTTTCTCTGTAAGGTGGCATGCTCAGCCGTAAAATCCTTTCACTAGCACTTGTGCTCATGCACAAGGTAGTTTCTATGACTCTTCGAGCTAGAGACCAAAGGTTGTGAAGGAACAAAAGACTCCTGCTCAGCCATGGGAGTGTCCTCCACAACTATATCCAGTGGAGGGACAACCTCTTGAATGGGAGCAAGAAAAGCAGGTTGAGAAGCAGTTGGGGGAGTCAGCTCTAATGCCTTGGTAACATGCCTCTTCTCGTTTACTGCTTTGGGAGTAGAAGCAGTAGGAGGACGCAAAGGTTGAGACATAGAATATTCCCCAAGGGGGCCTTTTCCTCTACCATACAAATAGTACCAAGGTCCAAGGAGTTTAATAGGGAGGTTTGATATCCTAATCTTAGGTTTGTGCCAAGGTGGTATCATCAAACTTAACAGATAAAAAATATATATATTCATCCAAAACTCTTCTCTAGAAAGAGGAGGAGATCCATCCCGAGAATGGGGAAGCTTCTCTTTCCCTTTTCAAAAATGGGAGATAGTTGGCTGATGTACTACCGGAAGGGAAAATTTTGGCTTTCCCTTTCCCCTAGTCTTATATGTCACGTAGTTTTTGTAAAGTAGGTTCGTTCTTGGAGGAAGTGGACCAACTGAGGTGGGTCAAAAGTGGTCTAATGAATATCCCCCATGGGCTACTAGAAGCTAGTATCCAGTGTCATACACTACATGCACAACACCTTCATGGGGGAATTTTAAACATTTGTGAATAATGGAGGCAATTCCATTCATGGAAGCTAGCCAAGGTATGCCTAACTTCATCCTGAACAGATCCAACTCTAAGATAACATCAAAGAATATGTCTACAGCCCTAGGTCCTACTAGGACAGACAAAGTTATTGAGTCATACAACTTTAGACAAATACTATTGTGTGTACGGATGGTAGATTTTATTTCTTCATACTCTTTTCAATGTAATGAATTAAGTGACAACGTCTAGATTCTATAATGACATTCACTCAGTTTGTGGGGTTGACTAAGTCCCCTATCACAATGTTGCCATTGAGGAAAGTGGGAATGTAGAGGGGAGAGGGTTTTTTGTTTAGGGGTAAGTCTTGTGACATGAATGTCACATCCAAAGAGTCAGGCACAAGTTGCATGGTAGGAGTAATCTTGACCATGTTAACATATGCCTCAGGCTGAGTAGTAGAATTGAAGGGATCAATAGTCATGTTGGCATAATGTGATGGAAATGGGTTAGTGTATATCTACAACTCACTATTTACTTTCACCACTGATTTGTTCATATTTTGTTTACTTCCATCAAGATAGATAGTACCATCCTTGATACGGTCCTATATCTCATGATGCAGGTGCATACAATGTTTGGTATCATGTCCATTAACTCGATGGTATTGAAAGAAGGTATTCAAATCGTACCAACTAGGGAAAGGTTCTTTAAGATGCTCAAGGTTCTCCAAAGTTATGATCTTATCCTTCAGCAGCTTCTGCAAGATGGAATAATATGATTATGCTAACTTTGTGAACTTTCAGTTGCACCCAAGGCTATTATCAGTCATGGAGGCTACTACATTCGCAACAACCTTACCTTTCCCAAAGATCAATACAATAGACTTTCCTTCTAAATGGGAGTGTGAAGAGGATCCCACGAACTGAACTACCATTTGTTGATACTCCCATAATGCAACACACAAATGCGTGAAAGAAGGGTATTTCATAAGGGAAAATTTATCCTTCCAAGGTCCTTGTAAGATCCCTATGAACACCTTTTGCACATCAGAATCGGGTAGCAGATACAAGATTTGTGAAAAGAGCACTTGGTATTGCACTATAAAATTAGTAATCTTTTGCATTATCACCTTGTTTGCATCGGACGAGATCCGAAAAGGTCATCTTCGGTCTGATGTTAGCTTGGAATTGTCATAGGAATTGGTTTACAAGTTGATCAAATGAGAAAATGGAATTATCGAACAAGGAACAGTACCATTCGAGTGTTGTATCCTTAAGAGATCAGGGGAATAGCTTTTCCATCAATGCATCATGGTGGAAGAAATACGTACATACGAAATTAAAGGCAAAAACATGTGTTTGTGGGTCACCTTTGCTACCATATTTCTCAAATTTAGGAATTTCCATTCCTTGAGGGAAGGGAGTGTTTAAGATTTCTACCAATAATGGGCTATGTCAGAAAAAAGGTTGAAAGATATGCTAGGTAGAGGCCTGGGAAAGACTCACTAGCTGGATTTGCATCTTACCCATATTATGAAGAAGAGCGTTCAAAATAGGGTCATTAGAAGATAGAGGTCCAGAGGGAACTCCTCTAGACCCACCACTAGAGCTAGTTCTAGAACCACCACTGGACCTAGTTCTAGAACCACCGATGTGACCACCGTCAGAACCACTACCAGAGCCACCACCACTAGTAGGGCCTCCACTGGAGCCACCTCCGCTTCTGAAGGAACCACCATTACCTCCATGGGAACTGCCTCCACTAGCACCACTCCCACCACTAAAGCCATGACCACTACCAAAGCACCCATCGCTCATCCCACTAAAACCTCTACCGCTAGAGGTGAAAGGAGGGGTGAATCTAAATCCCAAGGGTACTCTATTCACCTTGATAGATTAAGATCTTTCAGAGGTGGATGGGATTCTAATCGAGGGGATGACATCGACTGTGTACACAAACATAGGAGGTATCGACATTCCCAGTTGTCTTTCATGATCTTTGAAAGTGGCCCCTTGCAACATGTTAGGATTATTTGAGGGAGTACACGCTTTAGTCAAACTAGAGAGACTATCCAAGAGTTCTATGCACATTCAATATTTTTGAACCATATATTTTATTTTTCTAATAACCCTAGTAGCCCTAGCCATCTTTGCATCCTTTTCCAAGTGATTCTGTAAGTCACCTAGTCCTTTGCTAAGAACAAAGATACTCTGAAGGAATGTGAATGCCCTCATACTCATCCATCGATGATGGTGTAGGAGACATAGGAGGAGTGGGGACATGGTCAGTCTCATCAGAGACCCCTACCTTGCCCCTCAACAACTGCTTTTGTGTGGCGAGACCAACGGTGGATCCAATAAAAAGGCCTGTAGAGAAACCTATAGTGACCTTCATCCTTTCCATCAGAAGGTGTCATACACTTCTCCTAATAATATACCTGGAGGTTGTGGATTGCATTGTGATGCGCTCATAAACCTTCACAACACTCAAGGGCACAACAATCACAAGGTACAAGGGGAAAAGCCTCAATGCCAATGAATGAAAAGATGTTTGTTCACGTGAAGTTCATAAAAAATGTAAGAGAGGGGGACCAACCACATCAAGGCCCCAGGTCATGGAGAGCCAAGAGTGGAAGGATGCCCTAACTTACCTCACTCTAAAGGAATGTTTCGAATGAGGAACAAGAAAGATGAGGACTATAAGGCCCTGTAACCAGTCTTAAGACCTAAAATCTAAATTGGGGCTAGGTGAGATTGTTTTTGGGTTCAACACTATACCTCAGGTAGCTCTCGATACCTGAGGAAAGAGGTGTGGTTCTGGGATGATAGCACGATGCACCGACGTCTCTTAGGTGTGTTGGCATCCATACGACTAGAGGACAAAAAACATAGTATGAACCACTAGAAAACAAGCTAACGGCCTAGCTAGTCACTTCTAAGGGGACAAAACAAAACTATGAAGTAGGAAAAACACAAATGAATATGACAAAGTAAATAACGAAGGCTAAGGTGAAAAATATAATCTCACAAAGATGCTCATTCGCCAGCTAGCTCCAAATGCACGTTCACCTACACACAAGAAAGAGGTAAAAAATTTTGGGGTTGTATAGGGGTTTGCCTCAGTCAAACCCCTATTTCGGTGTTTCCAGCTCCATGGAAAGCCAAGTTAGCACCGATAGAAAAATGTATGATAAAGAAGTAAAGAAATAAAGTACATGAATTTCACTACAAAATAGTATAAAGCTACTCAACCAAATTGTAAATGAGAGGAGCAAAATGTTACTACCTCCACCAAGAGCTCACTAGCTAATGATGGAGAAAGAAGGCTTGAACAATCACCACAACTTCAACTACGATGAAGGGAGGTGTTGCAAAACCTCAAGCACCTACTACAATGGCTTGCTTCACACTTTCTTTATGAAGTTGATGGAGTGTTGTTGCTACTGCTATGAAGTTCCAAAGTGTTGCTTGAAGTGATGTAAGTGAAGAGATTGTAAGAAGATGAGTTGAATGCTTAGAGGATGCAAAAAAAGATGGGTTGAATGAAGAATGGAAGAATTTGAAGGAGGAAGGAGAGAATATGCCATTTTCGGAGTTAGTTGGTTGAAAAGGGATGTTACAAACTTACCCAAATGGGAAGTATAATGCCTCTACCAACTTTAGACATAGGAATCCATTAGGGATGTAAGCACGCCATGCAAATGTTTGTGTGTTGCATGCATGTCTTCGACAAATATTCTTCTATCGATGTAAAATATGAATGCCAAATGGAATGAAGGCAGCTTTATGATGTGGAATTTTTCCTTTCGATTTGGTTTTCTAAGGTGAGGAAGTGTAAAAGGGGAATTTGCATAAGGGGTGCAAATTCACGCCTATATAAATACAATGTTGTTTCTAGCTAAACAGTTACATTTTATAACAAAACAATGTCATTTCTAGTAGAACATTCACTATTTACAATAATACAAAGTCATTTCCATCTAAACAATTACAGTTTATGACACAACAATGTCATTTCCAACAGAACATTCACTATTTACAATAATACAATGTTATTTCTAGCTAACCAATTATAGTTTATGACAAACAATGTCTTTTCCAATAGAACATTCACTGTATACAATGGTTTATTGTTACATCTTCAAGTTCCATTGCTTCATTTTCCAAGCTATATTATTCTAAAAAATTATATATAAAATCTCATCTAAGAAGTAACTAAAATGAAGCTATTATTAGCTTTTGGAAAGAATTTAAAAGAACTGGATGACATGCTAACCGTTAATCAATAATAATAAAATGAACAAAACTATGGGATCGATCTTAACCAAATTCAAGTTGAAACCCTCATTCATAGTTTGCATTTATTATACTTTTGTTGTTCTAAAACAATCTACAATCATTGACTGCCATAGAAACATGGGGGATGAGATTGTTCCATAACGTCTACCCTTAGCTTGGGTATAGTCGCCCCAAAGATGAAATGGGTATTATTTAAATGAAAAATAGTTTACCATATTACACATGCAAATAAGATAAGGGAACAAGTTCATCATTTGACTTTTATCCTTTATGGATTAGGCAATGAGAGATTCACAATGTCTCTGCGACATAACATTATATTTGCAACTATAAGAAATATCATAAATATGTTATACAATACTGGGCATCATAGCCCTTCATCGCCCATGGCGACGAGACAACTAGAAACATACGAAATGCCCTTCAATTATGGATCAAGGGTGTTGGAAATGCGCCAAATGGGTGACCATTAATTGGATATTCAATCAAAAAATAAATAAAGAAAATATATGTATATATCACAATATTTCCATGGAGATTTGATCTACCCTTTAAGGGTGGTATCAACAATGGCTCATACATCTCCTAATGAAGGCTTATCAAATTATCTAATAAGCTCTATGTTGAGCTAAATAGATAGAATATATGCAACCTAGGATTTATGATGGCGGTATTAAAAAAAATTGTACAAAGTGATATACAATCAAATTTCAAGCCGTGGGTGATACATGCACGAGTAAATCTGATTATAGAAGAACCGGCAGTGACATGTTTATAAGAAAATACAATTCGATTCATAGAAACTCGATGAACTAGTTTTATTCAACCAACAGAATTGATAGAATATCGATTCGACTGAGCATAAAATATAGATGATACTATAAAATAAAATGAAAATCAAACAATTAAATGAAAACCATGAAATACCTCTAAAAATGAGGGTTCTCCTTGGGCTTTTCCCCACAATGCTTTGTTCAATGACCCGAACACTATGAGTTGGTGTCGATATCTCCCTTCAAGAATAGAAACTTTCCTACATTTCACTACCCTCCACTAAGGGGCTAATTCAATTTGATAGTGGGCATTAATAATTTTCTCGCCCCATCCTCCAAATTCGAATATTGCATTGTTGTCATTGGCATACCACAATCTTCATGGGATTTTCTCATAATATCTTTTGAATTTTATCTATTCCATAATGATAATTACCAGTTTCAAGTCCACTGATAAGAGTTATAAATATATATATACTTTTATATTTATATTCATGTTTGTTCATGCATATGTATGTTCTCGACACATATATATTTATATATTTATATAAGTGTTTATATATATACACATTTAGATATATGTGTATATATGTATATAATACATACATATATATACATATGTATATGTATAATTATATGTATATATATGTATATGCCTATGTTTATATATATACATATATATTTGTAATTGCATACAAGGTTTTCATGTGTATATCTATCATTTATATAAGAATGGTCTTTTATTTTCATTTCAACAATGATATTAAATGCAAAATTGAAATTCTTACATTTGTTCACATACCAAATATCACTTTCGTTTTCCTCTAAATTCAAAACAAAAGCTCAAGATTGAATTTTTTTTTTAAAAAAAAATCCAAGTAATTTTTGTTTCACAAATACATCTTTTCAATCATCAATTCATTTTAGTCAGCTTTATATAATTCCCTATATGCATTTTTCAAATGTAGATACAATTCCATTTTGTGGTGTGTGCACCCAGATTCCATCTAGCTTACCATTCGATCTGCCTAAACAATATTGCTTCAAATGTGTTCTCATCCTTCAACCTATCATCTTACAACTACACACACTTGCACTTGCAAAATTCATCAGTAACATTCAATTCTTGATAACATATAACGTAATTTAAAAAGATCACATAGCCAACATTAGTCAACATCTTTCAATCTTTTCAAAAAAAATAAAATTTCTATTTAACATATTGAATTTCCTCAATAATTCAATTTACTATATTATAATTAAAATGCAATAAAATTGGGTTATGACATCCTTCCCCTCTTGGAAGTGGTATCATCTTGATGTCTATTTAATCAAAATTTAAGCATTTATGTCTATTTCAACATCACATCATCTTGTTCCAATCCAAATATCATAATATCTCAATCCAAAAAATTTCAAACAAAATTATCAAAGTCTCTTTCTTAAGAAAGCAAATGTGGAAAGGAGCGTTCTATTTATTTTGCATCCTCCCAGGTAGCACTGTCTTCTAAATACTATTCACATTAGACCTTAAACTGAGCAATATCTCTACTTTGTAACTTGACATTGTGTCTATCCAAGATTCTAATGGGCTCCACTAGCACCACTCTTAGATCCTATACTTGCAAGGATTGCCAATCAAGCACATGAGTTGCATCAGGATGATATGGCTTAAGCAAAGAAAGATGTAACACATTATGAAGTCAAGCTAGAGCAAGTGGTAGAGCTAGTCTATAGGCAACTGGGTTAATCACTTCCAAGACTTCAAATAGTCTCACATATCTCAAGGACAACTTGGAAGAATTTCCAAAGGAAATAGAGATTTTATGGGGTCTGACTCTTAAGAAGACTTTATCCCCTATCGAAAATTGCCTAAGGGTTACATTCTTGTTGGAATAACTTTTCTGTCAGTTTACCACCTATTTCAGTCTACTTTTAATGACTCTTATTTGTTCTTCCATTTTGTTAAGCATTTTAGGTCCTACTATGATCTTGCCCTCCAATTTATCTCAACTAATGGGTGTATGACAATTTTGCCCATAAAGAGCTTCAAACGATGGCATTCCTAGGGATGTCTAATAAGATTTTTTGTGAGAAAACTCCAAAGGAAAATATTCTTCCCACTTATACTGTTGGTCCATACAATACATTTAGAGGAGGTCTTCGACTACCTGATTCAAACTCTCTATCTCTCCATTAATATGAGGATGATAGGCCGAGCTAAAATTCAATTTGGCTTCTAATGTGGTGGTCAGGGTCATCCAAAATCTTGAGGTCATTAGAGTGTCCCTATTAGAAATTATAGTCTCTGGCACTCCATGCAAGCAGAAGATATCCTAGACAAATTTCTTGTATAGGGTCAACGATCCATCCTTAAGGCTTCCTAGAATGAAGTATGCAACCTTAGTCAAATTTTCAATTACAACCAAGATAACATCATGCATGTTCTTGCTCAATGGTGATGAGCCTAGTTTTTGGTTGAATTTTGGGTAGAATCTATAGTTTATTTGCTAGCATTTGTCATGAACTTTGATGTTAAATGTTGATATTTTCATAATATTTCCCTCAAACCATATACATTGGGTTTAAATCCTATCTTTGCAAGTTTTAATGACATTGGCGTATTATGTGGATTATCTATATTGATTTTTCATGTGGTTAATGAATGTTCCTTAAGGTGGTTATAGATGTGTAGTTATTTTGTGTACTAACATTTCCATGCAGATTTAATTTAAAGATGCTAAGTTAAGGAGGACACCGCCAGCTAGGCATGCACCATAATGTCCAGCAAAGGAATTGCTCAAGGTCAAAGGAGGTCAATGATAGAAGATTCCTCATGCAATCGAATGTAACCGCCTCATAGTGGATTTTAATAATTGAGCATGCGTGGGCATTACTTTTGTGCTAAATATGTGTTTGGGCCTGCATGTCTAACCAGATTCCATACACACATAACCACCATCACTCCATTTTCTTTGTTTTCTCTAAATGGTGTCCTCCTAGTCATGGAGTTGACTGTCTTGTTTAGCTGATAGTATAAATAAAAATATGATGGTCCTTCCTCAAGAGGTTGCATGATTTGATACTGTACTTGCACTCTCAATTTTCTAGTGATATAGATACATTACTCTTTTGTACTCATGATTTACAGTGAATGAAATAAAGTTCTGAGTTCAAGCATCTAAGTTCTCATTAGTTTTAGAGGATACTTATCCAAGGGGGCCTACTTGGTGAGTAATCTGTCATCTTATTTTAGTATTATTTTAGTATTACTTACTATTTAGTTAGTTAGAAATTTGGCATTGACTGTTCTTGCAGCCACTAGAATTCCATTATGTGACTATTCTTGCAGCCAAAGCAGACAAAGTAGTGCGCTTTTTGTTGCTCATATTTTCAGTCCTATTATGCATTTTAGTTTTATGTAGTTTTTCATTGATGATTGGTATTTAGGGTGTTTCCTTCTAAGAAATTTACTTTTAGCATTGTGTGTTTCTTAGCTATAGAATGGAATGGCTACTTTGAGTTTCTAGTGCACATACTGTGCTGACCCATTTCAAGTTCACATCCCTGGGTTGACAAGTTAAATGCACCTTCATGATGATTGAAATAGCTATTCAGGTTATATGCCCAATCTTTGAATCATGGTTGTAAGGGCTTAGTTATTAAATCATTGTAGGAGGCCAACATTTTTGGCACCGTTGTCGGGGATGGTGTCAAACTAGGGAGTCTTTTGGAGTCATTGGTAGTTTTTCTTGTTGTAACATTTCTGGAAGTTGTTCTTAGTATATCCTCATTTAGGAAGTAATGACCCCCATTATTCTTTACCAATTCTTTGTGTGAGTTGACTGATATTGAGTGATACCGCATGCATAGATGAAGGAGAAGGGATGCTTATGGGAGATTCCTTCCTAACAATCCTAATCCATTCCAGCTAGTTGAATATTAGAACCTACCAAGAGAAGAAGAAGAAGAAGATCCATACCACTTTGTTGATGCATTTCCTGATCTGACTAGCTCTAAAATCTCCTCTGAAGATCAAAATTATCTTGAGAACCCCCTTTCCTTGGAACTAGGTCAAGCAGGCATGGGTGATGCAATTAGGAACAAACCTAACCAACCGTATTTTCCTTTCCCCATTGCCCATCATAATGAAGTTGACAACATCAAGAACATTCTTACCTCAACACTCCCCAATTTTTATGGACTTGTCACAGAAGATCCTAATACCTTTTTATTTTATTTTGACATACTTTGTAGGAGTTATGATTATACTACTGATTCCCATAGGCTTAAGCTATTTCCTACCACTCTAAAAGAGGCTGCATTAAGATGGTTCATGAGCCTAAGAATAGGTACTGTGGAAACTTGGGAAGACATGAAGACAAAATTCCTTGAGAAATAAAAGGAATATTGCAGGGACAACGACATGAGAGGAGGTGAAATTTTTTAGGATGCAACAAAAGGAGGATGAGAGCCTAGAAGATTACATTCTAAGGTTTATGTTTCGCCTACAAAAATCTCCACACCATACACTTGATGAAGACTCAAAAAAAATTCTTTTCCTAAGAGGAATCAATGATAGTTGCACTGATGCCTTGGATCTCATGGGAGGAGGAGATATCTCCCAAGTTCCTTGGGAAGATATCAAGAAAATATGCCAGAACTACTCTATGGTAGCTTCAAAGAAGGGGAGAGCTTACCAATATTCCATGGGTAAGTCAACTACCAATGGAGTTTCAAGAATGGAGATTACTCATTTGCTGGCAGAATTCAAGCAAGACATTATAAATAATCTAGCTACTCAGCTAGATACATTTCAGGCCAAGAAGAAGCAAGAGGAGGCATAGGAAATTTTGATAGAGTATTTTCCCTATTGCAGACAAAAGGACTACATATGCAAGATGGTAGATAATCTTGAAAGTAAGCATATTCCACCTGAGTTCAAGACAATCTAGATTGAAGAAGACCAAGTCTACTATGTTGCACAAAGGAATTCTTGGGCTCCAAGACAAGTTATGCCACCAGATCCACTATCCTATGTTGGGCCATATTTTAATTCCTATTCATCTAGTAACCAATGGCAGCCCCCATATCCATCCAATTATGGAGGATATCCACCATAGCCTTGGAACAACCCTCCAAATGCTTGGCCCAATCATCAAATTTCTCCATCCTAGTGGCAACAACCTCAAGGGAATTGGAAGCAATTTCAAGGGCATTAGCAACCACCTCTAGGAAATTGGTAGCAAACAAATCAATGGAGAGGAGAACAACAATGGCCTACCCAGACAACTAGTTACATGCAATCACATTCTCAGCCCCAATAGCCTACCCTAATTCCTCCACCTACGAATCCAAGCTCAAATGCACCTAAACCTACTCAGCTACCAACTCAACCCACACCTAATCAAAATAACAAACCACAACAGCAACCTACATACTCTACTGATTCAAATAAATTCCATGCACATGCTATGAGTGTACATGACATCCACTTGCATTTAGGAACTACTCTACCAGCCCCTTCCAAGCCCATTATTACTGAACTTCCCATAGAAGAGAAAGAGGAACCTCTAAATGATCCCATTCAGCCAAGTGTACCTATAAATCCTAAACCAGTCCAAGTCAAATAGACTGAACAAGAACCACCATTTCCTCAAAGATTGGAAGTTGCCAAGAAGAAGGAAGAAAAGGAGGATACAACTTTTGATATCTTGGATCAGCTGAAGCATATATGTGTCTAGATACCTCTATTCTAGGCCATAAAGGATGTTCCAATCTACAACAAAGCAATCAAGGAAGCGTGCCTCAAGAAGCCAGGTAGGAAAAAGAAGGACCCAACTACAGTTCATGTGGTGGCACAACTAGTTGACATCATGCTGAGAAAAGTGACTATCCCCAAGTATAATGACCTAGGTAGTCCTATGGTAGTAGTTGTTATAAATGGGGTCCAAGTAAAGAATGCTTTGATTGATTTAGGGGTAGCAATAAATGTAATGACCAAAGAAATCCTACAACAACTAAATTTTGTAAGCATGATATCTACTCCTACTGTCCTGTAGCTTGTTGATAGCTCTACTATTAAGCCTAATGGTGTAGTGGAGGATCTTGTGGTAGTTCTAGACTCCTGGGAGTACCCAACAAACTTTATGATTCTTTCTCCTAAAGCTACACTAGGCAGGTATCCCATTATTCTTGGAAGGCCTTAGTTAGCAACTACAAATGCATACATTGGATGTCGATCAAGTGACATGACAATTTTAGATGGGAGGAGCACTAAAAGGTTTGTTCTTTATCTTCCTGCTCAACCATCTCATGATGAAGATAATCATGTATGGCCACATGTTGGTGAAGAGGCCGAGGAAGTTAATTATGTGGCACATCTTATGATGGTAGGAAGGATCTCTTTCATGCAGCTCCAAGATGAGGATGAAGTATTGGATAACATCATTCAGAACCATTGCTAAGTGGAGGAAGCATCATCTTCTCATTCTGCTACTCCAGTCAAGACACTTTTTCCTTCTCTTCCTGTAGCCATCGTTCCTGCAAATGTTCTTCATGCAGCCACTCTTCCTACAACCATTGTTCTTGCAGAAAGACTTCCTGCAGCAACAGGTATGTCCCATACATTGCTACCATATGAACTAAAGGTACCATGTGTTAATGAAGTAGCCATGATAGAGTTAACTACACAAGTACAGGTGTCAGAAGGAAAATATCTGAATGTTAATAGTAAATTAAATGAAGAACAACAATTGTTATTGGCAAACCTATTAAGGACCCATCAACATGCATTTGTGTGGTATTATCATGATATGAAGGGATTGGAACCTAAAATTTGTACACACAAAATTTACATCAGAGATAATTTCACCCTAGTAAGATAGCCACAAAGAAGAATTAACCCTACACTAAGAGAAATTTTGAAAGGAGAACTGCAGAAATTACTAGATGCAGGATTTTTCTACCCCATTTTAGATAGTCAGTGGGTGTCTCCATTAGTGATTTTTTCCAAGAAAGGAGGGAAATGGTGAGTTTATGTTGATTATAGGGAACTTAATGCTACCACTAAGAAGGACCACTTTCCCTTACCCTTCATTGATCAAGTTTAGGATACACTTGCAGGAAAGCAATACTTTTCTTTTCTAGATGGATTCAGTGGCTACAACTAGATCCAAATTGCACCAGAAGACCAAGAGAAGACTACATTTACCTTCCCATGGGGGAATTATGCCTATTTGGTACTCCCATTGGCTTATGCAATGCACCTGCAACTTTTTAGAGGGTAGTCATTAGCATATTCTCAAACATTTCTCATGATTGCATGGAAATTTATATGGATTAATTTACCAATTATGGTGTTGATTCTAATCAAGCATTGGAAAATCTCAAGAGAGTCCTACAGATATGTGAAGACCAAAAATTGTCCTTAAACAGTGAAAAGTGCTTCATTATTATGCAGGAAGGTGTAGTTCTTGGCCACTACATCTCCCACGAGGGAATTCAAGTAGATCTTGCAAACATTGAGGTAATAAAAAATTTGCCCACACCCACAAAATAGAAGGATGTTAGGAGTTTTGTCAAAGATTTAGCAAGGTAGCAGCACCATTTTATACTCTTCTCACTAAAGATGCTGAATTTTAGTGGACTAAAGCCTGTAACAAGGAATTTTCTGACTTGAAGGAAGCTTTGACTCATGCTCCTATACTCAAAGGGTGTAATTGGAAGCTTCCTTTCCACATCCATACTGACATGCATCAGATTATGCCATAGGAGCAGTCTTAGGATAGAAAGGAGTTGTTGAAAATGCCATTTACTTTATCAGCAAAAATTTACAAGGAGTTGAATTCAATTATACAGTGATAGAGAAAGAAATGTTTGTAGTAATCTATGCACTAAACAAATTTAGACATTACATAATAGGCTACCAAATCTTTGTGCACACTGATCATGCATCCATTAGATATCTCATGAATAAACCTTTGATCATAGGTAGATTGGCAAGATGGTTATTGTTGATGTGGGAGTTTGATATAACCATTGTGGATAAGCCAGGGAAGGCTAATGTTGTTGCATATTTTCTTTCAAGGGTGACTACATCAAAAGACAATCAGCCCATAGATGACTCTTTTCCTGGTGAGCATCTATTCCCCCTCAGTATACAAACACCCCGGTATAATGAAATAGCCAATTATTTGGTCACAGGTAGAGTTCCTTCTCACTTCTCTCCATAAGATAAAAGGTCACTCATTGAAAAATATTTTCTTTTCTCTTGGATTATTGGATGTTTGTTTTATACTAGACCAAACCATGTCATGAGGAGATGTGTGAGAGAAGATGAAACATATGAAATTTTGCATGCATGTCACAACGAACCATGTGGAGGAAACTTTGCAACTAAGAGGACAACAATGAAGGTTTTGAACATAGGATATTAGTGGCCAATAATCCACAAGGATGCAGGAAGGTATACCAAAAAATGTGATAGATGTCAAAGAATGGGTAGACCAACCAGATATAATGAGATGCCACTTTTCCCTTAGGTAGTAATCACTCCCTTTGACAAGTTGGGATTGGATTTTATGGGACACATTGACCCTCCATCAAATGGTAAGTTTTATATATTGGTATGTACTGATTATGTGAAAAAGTGGGTAGAAGTTAAGGCCATGAAGCATGCAAGAGATAACAAGGTTGCAAAATTTCTTTATGAGGATATTTTCACAAGATATGGAGTCCGAAGAGAAATAGTGACTGATCAAGGGGCTCAATTCACATCAACCCTTGTTGTAACAGTAGTTAATGAGTACAGCATAAGGCACAAAATTCTACTCCTTATCACCCCTAGGCTAATGGCCAAGTTGAGGTGACCAACATATAAATTGAAGTCATTCTGACCAAAACGGTAGCTATTCATAGAAAGGATTAGGAAAATAGATTACTAGAAGTTGTTTGGGCCTATAGGACAACCTAGAAAACAAGTATAGGTTCCACTCCATTTGAGTTTTTTTATGGAAAGAAAACTATGATGCCTGTTGAATTTGAATATAAGACTCTACAGACTACAATAGATTTGGGGATGGATATTTCTTAGGCACAAAGAGAAAGAATCATGCAACTAAATGTTTTGGATAAGATAAGAAGAGAAGCCCTGCAACATATAGAGGTAGTATAGAATCAGAGAATCAAGTGGCATGAAAAATTTATCAAGGACAAGAAATTCCAACCAGGAGATTGGGCCCTACTCTATGACTCAAGATACCAGGACAATGTAGGAAAATTGCAGACAAGGTGGCTAGGACCATATGAAGTAGCTGAGGTATTTCCTAATGGAGTTGTTCAGCTTACCACCATTGACCCCATCAAATTCAAGTTACTTTTCAATGGTCATCGCCTCAGATTATATCACAAGCTAGTGTCAAAAGAAGAGTTCCTACAACAATTCACCCAACATTCAGTACTCAAGCTTCCTCCAGTCAAAGGAAGTGGACCTAGTGTCCCTCCTTCTGACTAATTAAAGTACATACTTCTCATAATAAAGACTTTCACTTACGTGGAAGTCCATTTCTTCGCCCATTCGCCCATTCACCCATCCATCACCACCTTTCTCTGTCTTCCATCACTTCAATCCACCTAACCTCATTCCACTTCATTTTCATTAATTGCTCAATTTATTCCCTAAAAGGTGAGTGATACTTTCTCCACAATATTTGCAACAAATCCTCCACACATTCAAGTATGTGCACATTAATTGATATCTTTTAATAATCTTTTAAGAGAATTCATTTAATCACTGTACGTTAGTATAAATGTTCACATAACATGTCATTATTCCCTATCAAATCACCACTCCCGTATCACATGTGCAAATACATGTCCAAGTTTAGGTTGGGGGGGAAAGAAAAAGATACAAATATATTTCCCATGTGTCAATTTATGCTAGGTTGCACCAGAAAATTTAAAATGAACTGATCTAAAATCCTAGTAAAGGATGACTTGCATGTGTGAAGTGACATTAACTTTAGCTACCATTTTTTCCCATCATAATTGCCCTTTATCACTCCTTTCTTGCCATTATTGACTCTGTCATAATCTTGAGTTGCAAGATAAGAGACCTGAAACAAAAGAAAGGAAATTCAATTGATATTGGCACTAGAAATTTAGCAAGTATTGTAGGAAAGTGAACTTGATTTTCAAACAAGAATTGCAAGAATGAAATTGCAAAGCATTTGTTTGATTGCAAAAAATGGGAGGTGAGTTAATTCGAAATGAACCCATGGTGTATGATATTTTATTACAAGATGCACAATATCTAGCCAAATTTAGAAACTATGGATGGTCAGATTACTTCCTAAAGTTGGATGGCTTTGATGAAAGCATTTCCCTTGAATTCGCCCATAAATTTTCTAAAGGAAAAGCCACAGTAAAAGGATTGGAAGTTGTGGCAACTGAGGAAATAATTGCAGAGGTCACAAGGTTACTGGCTGATGGTGAAAACTAGCCTACCTCTAGAGATGCCAGATCAGCCAGGGCTGAATTTATAGAGCCAAACAAACCCCCATTGAGCATAGATAAATAGGATGGAAAGAGAATGTCTCTGCCCAAGCCATGGAAACAGATAGCCATTTATTTTATCAAATACATCACTTGTGAGGGTTGCTAGTCAAATTTGCATTCTGTGCACTTCAAGCTTTTGAATCACATGAGGCACAGAAGGAGGATAAATGTGCCTAACATGCTATAAAATATTCTCTCAATTATGGCGGCCAAGACCCAAAAAGTTAGGGATAATTTTGTTTCCCAGCATTGTTTGATTAAATTGCTAGTTGAAAAATCTTTGCATGATGTATCTGGAATGACTTGGCAATAATTTATAAATGTTGATCAAATTAGACCTGAGCAGTTGCAACCTAGGGTTTTACCTCAACCTTGTAGGTCTAGCAAGAGATTGAGAATGAATGAGGCCACTCTTGGTGCTTCAACCTCTGGCACAGGCTCTAGTGTGAACCCTCCTATAGTAGAAGAAACTATAGAAATTAGTTCTTCTGGAGCAGAGCACTCAGGAAAAGAAAGCTCTTCATCATATTTTGATGACCACATTCCACTTGAAACCCTAATGAAAACTAGGGCATAGCAGAGAGAAGTAGAAATGAGAAAAGGAAAGGCCAAAAGGCAACTGACAAAAAGAAAGGTGCCAAGTTCTAAGAAGAGGAAGGTTGAAACTATTCATCCTACAACCAAAGAAGAATATGAGAGACCTCCTAGGAAATCAAGACCAACTGGGCCAACATTTGGTATCCCTCCCCAGGAAAACCCTAAGACTGGTGAGGCACATGAGGATCCTAAGCTCCAATGGGGCAACAAAATGTCGAAGAAGAAGACATATTTGAGAGAGCAACAAATATAACACTGGTCAGTCTTGCTAACATTGTAGAAGAGTTTGAGGAAAATCGGGATTTCCTGTAGCATGAGCAAGAAGTCTTGCAGTAATAGCTAGAACTAGAGTAGGAGTTCTTGCAGCCACAAAAAAATAAAGAATGAGAGCCCCTGCAAAAAGAAGTGGAAGAAGAAACAATACCCCTATAGCCAGAGATAACTAGACAACCTGAGTCCATGCAAATAGTGTTAGATGAGGAACCACCATCGACAAAAAGACTGGTAGGAATTCATAATCCTCTTGATTTTATAGTACATACGACAATTTTGAATATATGGAAATAAATACAAAGGAGGGAGGAAGAATGGAAAAAGTAAAAACATAAATTGAAGGAAATTCAAAAGAGGGATGAGGAGATTGAAGATAAGGATGCAAAAATTGCCACCTTGAAGTAGAGGGTGGATGATATGGCAACCTTGGTACCATAGATTTTGGAATGTAGGACCCCTCAAAGGGTCTATGCTCTGCTCCTAAAAGAGAAATATCTCTCTTTTAAGTTGTCAAGGATTGCCTCAAGTTTGAATCCTTCTATTAACACCCCTGTTGAATTTTTCAATGCTAATAGGATTTCCTCACTTGAAATGAAGAATTTGCTGTGTGAGTTTTATTTGCATAATTATGCTGTAAGTCAAGACCATGATTGGAATGCATTGTTTTCTATTGGAGATGTCCAATTAAGGGCATTTATGTCTTGGGTACAAAATGAGATTAGTTGGGGACAACAACATGGGGCTTATAAAAAATTAGAGTCTAACATCCCTCTATCCATTAGGGTTGAATCAAGCAACCCAAGGGATATTTACAAAGAATGGCACAAAATGCTTCTCAAACCTAGTCATGGAAATAGGATTATGCCTTGAATTGAGGTAGTTTACAGTGAGTATGAGGTAAAGACAACAACAAAGGAGGAAACTATGAGAAGATGTCTATCACAAAAATGGAATAGCCTAACTGATGAGTTGAAGCAAGATGAGCCTCACTCCATCCATAATTATGCTGCAACACTAAAAATGATTAATAGGTATATTCAGATTGGGAGAATGTAGGGGTGATCATAGTTTCCCCTGACTTTCTAGCCACCCATGCTCATGTGGCCCGTGCCAAACTTCAAATTCTACTAGTATGACATTGTTGCAAAAAACCAAAGATGGAACATATTTGATAGATTAGGAGGATTCTATTAGGATCCTGATTCATGCACAGTAGCCACTGATGTTGGACAACTATCAGTTGCAAATTTCAGAGCTTTGACCAAGCAAAAGAACAACCCTTCCCCTGCTAGAGGACCAACAAAATCTTAGGTTGGGGGGAGTAATGAGCCTAGTTTTTGGTCCAATTTTGGTTAGAATCTATAGTTTATTTGCTAGAATTTGTCATGAAATTTGATGTTAAATGTTGATATTTTCATAATATTTCCCTCAAACCATAGACATTGGGTTTAAATCCTATCTCAACAAGTTTTAATGACATTGGCATATTATGTGGATTATCTATATTGATTTTTCTTGTGGTTAATGAATGTTCCTTAAGGTGGTTATAGATGTTTAGTTATTGTGTGTACTAACATTGCCATGCAGATTTAATTTAAAGATGCAAAGTTAAGGAGGACACCACCAGTTGGGCATGCACCATAACATCCAACAAAGGAATCGCACAATGTCAAAGGAGGTTGATGATAGAAGATTCCTCATGCAATTGAATGTAACTACCTCGTAGTGGACTTTAATGATTGAGCATGCATGAGCATTATTGCTATGCCAAATGTGCATTTGTACTTGCATTCCTGACCAAATTTCATGCATGTGTAACCGCCATCGCTCCATTTTCTCTGTTTTCCCTAAATGGCCTCCTCCCAGTCATGGAGTTGACTACCTTGTTTAGCTGATAGTAAAAATAAAGATCTAATGCTCCTTCCTTAGGAGGTTGCACGATTTGATATTGTACTTGCACTATCAAGTTTTGAGTGATAAAAATACATTACTCTTTTGTACTCATGATTTACAGTGAATAAAATAATTTTTTTGAGTTTGAGCATCTAAGTTCTCATTAGTTTGAGAGAATACTTATCCAAGGGGGCCCACTTGGTGAGTAATTTGTCTTCTTATTTTAGTATTAGTATAGTATTATTTACTATTTAGTAATTAGTTAGAAATTTGGCACCGACTATTCCTACAGCCACTAGAATTCCATTTTGACTGTTCCTATAGCCAAAAAAGATAGAGTAGTGCCCTATTTGTTGCTTAGATTTTCATTCATATTATGCATTTTAGTTTGATTTAGTTATTGATTGGTGATTGGTATTTATGATATTTCCTTCTAAGCAATTTACTTTCAGCATTGTGTGTTTCTTAGCTATAGAATGAAATGGCTACTTTGAGTTCCTAGTGCACATACTATGTTGACCCATTTCAAGTTCACATCCATGGGTGGACAATTAAATGCACCTTCATGATGATTGAAATAGCTATTCAAGTTAGATGTCTAATCTTTGAATTAGGTTTTTAAGGGCTTAGTTATTAAATCATTGTAGGAGGCCACAAATGACAACTCCTATACGAAGTCCATACTGATCACCTACCATTTATACTTGTCATACTATATTCTCTTTTCCCTTTATATACTCAATTCCAAAGTCATACTGACTAAGGAATTCCAACCACCTTCTTTTCTATGCATTAAGGTTTGGTTGAGTAAATATGTATCTCAATCCCAAGTGGTCTATCTTGAGTTCAAATGGATTACCCAAAAGATAATGCCTCCACATTTGTAAGGCATGAACTATTGTGGCCAATTCTAAATCATGTGGTGCATATTTCACCTAGTGTTGCTTAATCTTCCTTGATTCATATGCTACCACTTGTACATCTTGCATTAATATTTCTCCCAATCCCTCTCTTGAAGCATCTAGGATTATTGTGAATCTTCCATTAGGATCAAGGATGGTCAACAATGTTGTTGTTGTGAGCCTCTCCTTCAGGTGTTGGAATGCGTGTTCACATTTCTCAGTCCATTCAAAATGTGTTCCTTTTCTTTGGAGTGATTTAATAGGAGATGCAATCTAGGAAAAACCTTGCACAAACTTCCTATAGTATCATGTGAGGCCCATGAAGCTACAAACTTCTGACACATTTTGAGGCACCTTCCATTCCACAATCGCCTTGATCTTCTTGGGGTCTACAAAGGCTCCTTTAGCTGAAATAATATTTCCTAGATAGTGCACTCTATCTTGATAGAATGAACACTTGGATAGTTTCCCATAGAGTTTCCTTTCTCTCAACTGCTAAAGAACTATCCTCAAGTGCCTATCATGCTCTTCGATAGACTTTGAGGGTATGTGCAGAATCATGATGGGCCAAAAAGTGGCAATATGATGGGTATGTGGTTGACGTGTCCATTTTTTTTACACAAAATTGATGAAACACAACTAGTTTTTAAAGGAGATTCTCAGCTTTCCACCAATATAAATTATTTTTACTTTGAATTTAATAAATAATTATTATTCATTTTCTATTTGAATTATGACTAAAGTCCTAATTGATAGGCTGATTGAAAAACATCTATAGCTTTCAAACGGTATCACATTTTGAATCAAACACGCATCACATTCTATGCTTCACATACTATAGGATTAAAAAAATGAATTTCATGAAGTTTTGACCAAGTTAAGGTGATGACATATGATTTTTTATATTTTTTGTTGTAATAAAAAATCATAATTGATTATTTACTTGGAAAAAATTACAAAAATATGCATCACATCGAGACATGAGTCCTCTACTTATATCTAAAATCTTATAAAAATATATTAACATTTTATTGTGGTTAGGGTGGTCGACAAACACCTACTTCTTATTTTTCCCTAAAATTTAAGTACTACTCATTGAAATTTAAAATTTTCATCAAATAGATTTAGTTAAAATAAAATTAAACCTAGTAGTTTAGAAACTACATTCAATTTTCTACAGATTCTATTCTTACATATTTTTGAAATAATATAGATAACTTATTCAAATTTTTATGCCAAGTTGCCTAACTTTGATTTTTCTAAATTTTTTGCCACTTAAGGGCCTATTTTTTCCATGATGATCCTGCACATACCCTTGAGTAAATTAGGATGGTATTGTGGCTTAGAAAATTGGACACTCTTGACAAAAGAAACAATTTCATGCTTAATTTAGACCTGATTATGAGTACCCCTGCATTATTCATTCTTCAAAACAATACTTATAGGCCCCTAAGACCCATTGTTTTTTATCTAGAGGCCCAATACACTTAAGAAATCATCTAAATCCTAACAAACAACACTTAATTCATCCATATCCTGAAAACCAACCTTCAAAAACCACTAGTTGGAACCATTCGCCACCTTGGGCGAATGAGTCCCCTCTTGTGGGACTCATTCGCCAAGGGTGGCGAATGAGTCCCTTTGAGGGAAATTTCAGTTTTTAGTGAGAATGTAATCAAGTCAACTTAATTCTTCGGTGGATGTCGGCCTCTTAGGTCTAAATAACGAGAAAATTAGGTGTTGATGCATATAAATACATATTTTAAGCCATTTTTCACATCTCTTAGTCATGTTTACAAAGAAAAATCAAAAGTCAAGTATTAGGAGTCTTCCACAATAAGTTTTATTTACATTTTCTACAACAAAGTTGAAGCTTTAGGGTAGCAAACTAGGGTTTTTGTAGGTCTTCAAGCTCACTTCTCATTCAAAATCCAACATTGCAAAGAGTTGATGATGGATGCCTATGGTGAATCATGGAGAAATCTAGGTTGAGGAGATGCAACTATCCATCAAATCACACCTAAAGACTTGTTTTCAAAGTGATTCCATTTTTCATTTTCTCTCTATCTTTAGATTGAAGGTTTGCATTTTATTTGCATGTCATTTACATTCATTTGATATGTTGTAGTGTTTCTAGGATTGAAGTCTTGCATCATTCAAATCACATTTGCATATATTATTCTAGCACAATAGAATAGGGTTTTTGTTGGATGTTGTGGTTATGTTGTTGATATGTGGTTTTCATTGATGTCAACAATATTAGCATTAATGCATTTGAAGTTGTATATGTTAAGGATATTTAGAAAATTGTAAAGAAATGAGTTGGAGGTTGTTAATGGTAAAGCGAAGTTCATTAGGTTGGTATGTTGTATAAATTGATGATCAGAGGTTTTGGACTATAGGGTTTGTTGCTGAGTGTATCTAGTTTATCCACATCGAGTTTAAGAGATCCGCATGAAGATTTGATCAAGTTATGAAGATTTTCATTTTGACAGTTTTTTTGTTTCTTCAGTTAGTGTTCCTGATTGAAGATGATGCTATTTTAGTTAGTTTAGTTGTTGTGGATGCTTCTCTAGTGATTCATGTTGCTTTTGGATGTTTCTAGATCATTCTCTATCTTTGTTGCATGTCAACATTGATCGTTGTGCTCGTGGTTGGCGATTTTCTCTTGCATGTTCATGTTTTTCTTGTTCTTGGCTGACATAGTGTTGAAGCATGTTGTGGATCTTCAAGGAGTAATTAATTGAAGTTTTTTCGTGTTGAATATGTTTATTTGGGTCCTCACTCAGTTGTGATTGACCTTGGTTGATTCACATTGTTAATCTTAAATGTCTTGCGCTGAAAATTATATTCATTTTATTATTTCTTTGTGGCCAACATGTAGAAATGAAATTTCTTGTTGCAGATATATAAGATTGATTGTTTATTCAAATTGGAGGGTGTGTATGTATTCCGAGTGTGTAAGAGGGTGCTTCTCTATGTGTATATGCGAATATCATTTGAAGGTAGAGAAAAGTGTGAAGAAGTGTGTAGAAGAGTGTTTATGTGCTTAACTGGAACTGTAATTAGGCATTAGCAGATGTTATTTTCTTAGTACAAAATCCAGATTGTTGTAATCCAAATCTCTTTGTAAGATAGAGTGTCTTCCTTTGTAATTGAGCAGTGAGCTCTAGGAAGTGTGCTTGAATGCATGTGCATTCCCATATTTTATTTTCATTATACATTTAATAGGGTATAATCTTGTGGACTAACCTCCATTGTGGTTTTTCCCCTAATAGGGTTCCACGTAAAAAATATTGGTGTTATGTGTGTTTCTGATGTGTTGTATACTCATGCTTTCATTGATATTGATTAGATCTGAGAATAAGGTTAATAAGTTGAATAAGTTTTAAATTTTTGTGACAACTGATTCACCCCCCTCCTCTCAGTTGTCTACCCTTGTATTGCCAACGATTGGTATCAAAGCAGGTTCCTTGAAAGAATTTTAACAGGTTAAGGTGATCCAGGATGGCAAGTTACAAGAAGGATAGTCTGAGATTTGATGGAACAAATTCTTCTTTGTGGAAGAATCAAATGGAGTGTCAACTGAGATGTATTGGTGAACCCTACTGAAGCATTACAAGTAATATGTACATTATTCTACAGAATTTTCCTACTACTTCTACTGAGATCAGATATTTTGAGTATAATATCCAGGCTAAGGAAGCTTTGTTGAGTGCTTTGACTGATTCTGAGATGACAAATGTTATGGATCTGAAGACTACTCATAAGATATGGAAAAAGTTGGAAACCTTGTATGAAGGTGATGCTAATGTGAAGATTACTAAGTTGCAGAGATTCAAAGGGAAATATGAAAGGTTGAGAATGGGTGATGATGAGAACATTAATACTTCCATGCAAAGAGTGAATGCACTTTTGTGTGGTATTAGATGTGATGGTAGAAAGATAGATGAATTTGGGATTGTTGCTAAAGTGCTTAGATCCCTGCCCAATTCTTACAAAGTAAAAGCTAGTGCTATTGAAGAGCTCCAAACTATAACAAACATAACTAGAGATAGATTGGTTGGTAAGCTGAATTCTTTTTAGTTAAGAAAATTTGTTGATGCCCTTCCTAAGGTTGAATCTAAATTTAAGGCTTCTACTTCTGGGAGAGATAGATAGAGATATGATCTGAGTGAGAGTTCATATAGAAAGAAATTCAAGTATGAGGATGAAATTAGACAGATTGAAGAAGAAGAGAGATGGAAGAACTGGAAGCACTTATTGTCAAAACAGTACCGAGAGGAAAAGGTAAGTATGAAGGAAAATTGCCTCTTAAATGTTTTTCTTACAATAAGATAGGTCATTTCGCATCAAGGTGTCTAGAAAGAGCTCCTAAACCAAGACATAACAAGCCTAGATTTTAGAAGAAGTGTCTATGTTGTTGATGAAGGTGTAACAGGTGATGAATTTGATAAAGGAAATAGAAGTGATGACGAATGGGTATTTATTGCTATCAAGGAAAATAGTCTTGTATCTACTGAATCTGTTGGTTGTAATAATGTGAAGAAAGCCCTAGCTATTCGATTTGAAGAGAAAGATGAATGGGTGATTGACAGTGGATGTTCACATCATATGACAAGAGACAAAAGTAAGTGTCTAAGCTTGGAAAAGTATGATGGTGGTATTGTGAGATTTGGTGATAATATAGCTGGTGTGATCTATGGAAGAGGATGCATTTCTCTTGATGGTAAGCATAATACTGATGATGTTCTATATGTGGAAGGCTTGAAGAATAATCTTTTGAGTGTTGGTCAAATGGTTGATAAGGGATAAAATCTTCAATTCAAGGATGGAAAGTGCAGAATATTGAGTTCCAGAAATGAAACTGCATCAGGTACAATGAAGAAGGGTAATATCTTTCACTTGAGTGCTGCTAGTAAAATTCATTTGATTGCTCAAGTTGATGAAATTTGGTTATGGAATAGGAGGTTGTGCCATCTTAACTTTGATAATATTGTCAAGATAAGTTCCACTAAGGTTGTGAGAGATCTACCTAAGTTGGTAAAACCTACTAATGCAATATGCAAGGAATGTCAATTGGGAAAGAAAACTAGGATTTCATTTTAGAGTAAAAATAATTGTTCAAATGAATTGTTAGAGCTTGTGCATACTGATCTGTGTGGTCCCTCTAAGGTCAGAAGTTTACAAGGTTATAGGTATTTCATGTTACTCATTGATGATTATTCTAGAATGGTATGGGTTACTTTCTTAAGGGAGAAATATGAAGCACTGCAAAAGTTCAAGATCTTTAAAGCTATGGTTGAGAATGAGATAGGTTTGAAGATTAAATGTTTGAGATGAGATAGAGGTGGTGAATTCACTTCTGGTGAATTTAATTCTTTTTGTGAAGAATATGGAATAAAAAGACAATTATCTGCACTATGGACCCCTCAGCAAAATGGAGTTGTGGAAAGGAAGAACAAAAAAATTGAAAATGTTGCTAGAACTATGATGATAGAAGGAAATGTTCCTCATATCTATTGGAGAGAAGCTATGAGTACTACTATGTACACACTCAATTGGGTACAAATAAAAGGTGATACTAGTAAGACCCCTTTTGAGCTATGGACTGGTCAAAAGCCTACTGTTAAATACTTCAAGATATTTGGAAGGAAATGTTATATTAAGAGAGATGAAGACATAGGTAAGTTTGATGCTAGGAGTGATGAAGGTATCTTTCTAGGTTATTCTACTAAAAGCAAGGCCTACCGGTGTTACAATAAAAGATTGAAGAAAATGGTTGAAAGTGCAAATGTTAAGGTTGATGAAGACTTAGGTGCACCATCCAAAACCTATGTATATGACTTTGATGATCATGATGATAGTACAAACAAATTAAAGCAAGTTTAGACTACAAATCAAGTGCAAATCAATTCAGTAAATTAGGAGAATGAATAAGAAGGAGAAACTGGTGAAAGAAAAAATAAGAGATCAGAAAAGCCTGAAGTTGAAGAACATTCTAAGAAGACTTTTAGGTATGTAAGACTGAATCATTCAGAAGATTAGATTATTGGTGATAAGAATAAAGGTGTCCATACTAGGAGAAAGACTGCAAAAGAATATTGCTTGATTTCAAATACTGAGCCTAGTAGTGTGAATGAAGCATGCAAAGATTAGCATTGGGTTGAAGCAATGAAAGAAAAGTTAAAATAGATTGAAAAGAATGATAATAAAGATTTTATTGTTGAAGTCTTTGTTGATGATATTATTTTTGGAGGAGATGATGCTTTGTGCATGAAGTTTGCTAATGAGATGTAGAATCAATTTGAGATGTCAATGATTGGTGAGATGAAATTCTTTTTGGGATTGCAAATTACTCAGTTTATATCTCAGTCCAAGTATGTGAAGGAATTGTTGAAGAAGTTTGGTATGGAAGATTCAAACCCAATTGCTACACCCATGGTGACTGGATGCAAGTTGACAATAGAAGATGATTCTCTAAAAGAAAATCAGACAAGATAGAGATCAATGATTGGTGGATTTTTATATTTAACTCAAACTAGGTCTGATATCATGAATTTTGTATGTATTGTTGCAATATTTCAAGCTAATCCAAAGGAATCTCATGTGAATACTATGAAGAGAATTTTCAGATACTTGAAGGGAACTATTAATCTCGGCTTATGGTATCCTAAAGATGATGATCTTACTTTGAGTGCCTTTACTAATGTTGATTGGGCAGGAGATGTGAATGACAAGAAAAGTACTAGTGGTGAAGCATTTTTCTTGGGTAAGAAGCTAATTTCATGGTTAAGCAAGAAGTAGAATTCCATTTCCTTGTCTACTACAGAGGTCAAATACATTGTTGCTGCTAACAATTGTACTCAAGCCCTATGGATGAAGTAGATGCTAAAGGATATTAGAGTTGTATATGATGAGCCTATTGCTATATTTTCTGATAATTTAAGTGCTATTAACATTTCCAATAATCTGGTGCTGCATTAAAAACAAAGCATATATCTATCAAGTTTCACTTTTTGAGGGAGAAGGTAAGTGAAAAGGAAGTAAGATTAGAGTATGTTCCTACTAAGGAGTAGATTGTAGACATTTTTATGAAGTTGTTTCCTAAGGATAATTTTGAGTATCTCAGAGGGAAGTTAGGGGTGATTACCACTCCTAATAAGAACTAAGGATGCATTTCTTTGCATCAGTTTGTGCACTTCACAATCATATCTTAATTCAGATTGATGTTGTGGTGGCTGCAACTCAGGGAGAGTAGTCAGATGGTTCAGAAATTCAGATATGTGGTTCAAAGCTTAGAGATCTTTGTCATTGATGTCAAAGGGGGAGAAGATTCATGTGAAAAATTGGTGATTATCTAAGGAGAAGAGCCTTGTAGGGAGAAGGTTATGTGAAAGTGTTGAGGAGAAAATGAGTCAAAACCTAAGGGGGAGTAAGTATCAAGAGTTAGTTGCATTGACGATGTTTTTCACATCATGTGTTGCCATCAATGCCAAAGGGCGATATTTTTGGATGTTTTGGTTGTATTTCTGATATGTGGTTTTCATTGATGTCAACACTATTAGCATTAATGCATTTGAAGCTGTATATGTCGAGGATATTGAGAAAATTGTAAAGAAATGAGTTGCAGGTTGTTAGTGGTAAAGTGAAGTTTAGTATGTCAGTATGTTCTGCACATTGATGATCAGAGGTTATTGAAGAAAGGGTTTGTTGCTAAGTGTATCTAGTTTATCCACATCAAGTTTTAGAGATCTGCGCGAAGATTTGATTGAGTTTTGAATATTTTCATTCTCACATTTTTTTTATTTCTTCAGTCGGTGTTCCTGATTGAAGATGATGCTATTTTAGTTAGTTCAGTTGTTTCAGATGCTTCTCTAGTGATTCATATTGCTTGTGGATGTTTCTAGATCTTGCTCTATCTTTTTTGCACATTTGCATTGATCGTTGTGCTCGTGGTTGGCGATCTTCTCTTGTGTGTTCATGTTTTTCTTGTTCTTGGCCGACATGGTGTTGAAGCATGTTGTGCATCTTCAAGGAGTAATTAATTGAAGTGTTTTCATGTTGAAGATGTTTATTTGGGTCCTCACTAAGTTGTTACTGATCTTGGTTGATTCACATTGTTAATCTTAATTTTTTTGGGTTGACAGTTATATTCATTTTATTATTTCTTTATGGTCGACATGTAGAGATGAAATTTCATGTTGCGGATATATAAGATCGACTGTTTATTCAACTTGGACGGTGCATATGTATGAGGAGTGTGTAAGAGGGTGCTTCTATGTGTGTGTATGTGAATATCATTTGAAGGTAGAGCAAAGTGTGAAGAAGTGTGTAGAAGAGTGTTTATGTGCTTAACTGGAACTGTAATCAGGCATTAGCAAATGCTCTTTTCTCAGTTCAAAATCTGGATGGTTGTACTCTAAATCTCTTTGTAAGATAATGTTTCTTCCTTTGTAATTGAGTAGTGAGCTCTAGGTAGTGTGCTTGAATCCATGTGCATTCCCATATTTCATTTTCATTATACTTTTAACAGGGTATAATCTTGTGAACTAACCTCTAGACACCGTGCTTTTTCCCCTAACAAGGTTTTCACGTAAAAAAATCATTGTGTTATGTGTGTTTCTGATGTGTTGTTGATTCATGATTTCATTGATATTGATCAGATTTGAGAATAAGGTTAATAAGTTGAATAAATTTTGAATTTTTGTGACAATTGATTCACCCTGCCCCCCTCTCAGTTGTCTCTACCCTTGTATTGCCAGCAGTTTAATCATACTTCAAATTTTCCTTGTCTTTAACACACTTAAGGCTAGGTTTTTACACAATTTTGTATCCATTCAAGGTTTGATTACCCAATTAGGGGTTTGACCAAGGAAAACCCCCTATTAGACAACAAATTTTAAGTTGTTTTGTGGGTATTTTCTCATATCCAAATCTGGATTCCTGTCAAAAAGTGTTGTACAAGTGACAAGGTGTAGGTCTGAGATTTGAACTTGTAGAAAATTGAAAAAGGACTAATTTTCCATGGATGGTGAATAGGTCCCACTTGAGGTGGCTGACAGAGTTAACTACAGATTCTAGTACCCAATGAGCATAAACCAGTTTCCAAGCAGAAAACCCTGACCTAGGACTGATTTAGCCAAGGTGGTGAATGAGTCCCAGTCAACCTAAGAGTAAAATTTTCTAGATTTCTAGAGTGCTTTCCAGCCTTCATTATTCTTACAGGTGCACACATTCTAAATTAAAGCTTTCTATTCAATTTCATTTTCATTTTTTATCATCTTTCTAAGCTTTTTGCTAATGTCACTATGTTTTCAAACATTGCTTATTTCATTAGTTTTGCATTCATAATCAATAAATTTCTTCACCTACCTGCATTTAGATCATTTCATTTAGTCATAATTTCATCTTGCATTCCTTAGTTTGAGTGAACCACCTCAATTTTATTGTTCTATCTCTCTCCTTTTAGGTGAAAAACCCTAAGAGTGCAAGATAAGTCCATAGAACACTACAAAATTGATGGTTCATTTTGGTGAACTTGCATATGGAACATCATGATTTTTATTTTCATTTGCATCCTAGGACTCAATTACATTATATTTTGCATTATTTTTGCATCCTAAGGCTTACTAAAACTTGCATTAGTGAAACTATCAGTTAGAGGTCATTAGTGAATTTCATTTCATCACATCATTCCAAAATTCTGCATTTCCAATATTTATATGCACTATACAAACCTGAACACATAGAAAAACATCAAAAAAATTAGAAAAAACTTAAAAAAACCTCTTCTGGGACTCATTCGCCACCTTGAGAGAATCAGTTCCAGTGCACTTTTTGCATCAATAATTCCAAAATTTAGTTTCTTGCTTTTCACTTTCCTGTTTCCTGCAATTCCTTTTTTGTTTTAGTTCAATTACTTTCTATTATATCTACATCATTTTCATAAGGATCATTCCATTTCATGGAATTTATGGATAGTCTTAAATTTTTGTACATTTCCTTTCCAACATTAGTTCTTAGTTCTTTTAAATCAGATTCGTCAATACATAAAAACAACAAAAAACCACAAACATCAAACCAACCTTTCAAGCAAATGATTCACTTTATAAATACCATCTCATCCAAGCCTCTTAGTAGTGATGATGTAGACAAGTTAGAGGAAGTTCTTCAAGACTTTATCTTGCTCACTTCATCCTCTAAAGATTTCCATGAGAAACCTCAACCAATTGACGATAACCTATCCCTCAAAGATTTTAGTAGAGATGACCTTGACCTGTTAGATGAAGCCCTTCAGGACTTCATCTCATCTATGTTATCCATTAAGGTTTATTATGACCAACCCACAACAAAGAACATTAATGTCTCTAAATTTTTCCATGAGCAACCTAAAAGTACAATTAACGATAACTTACCCCTCAAACCTTTTAGCTATAATGACCTAGATATGTTAGATAAAACCCTTCAGGACTTCGTCTCACCTAAGTCATCCATTAAGGTTTGTTGCGAACAATCTAAAACTAAGTATGTTAATGTGATTCAACCTCAACTCATTCTTTACCCACCCTCGCATAAAATGCATCCTTCTAATAAACTTGAGCTCACTCTTTACCCACCTACAACTGATGTGTTGCAACAATCCAATAGTATTAATGTTGCTCATACATATAATACCCGAAACAATCTGCAACCATCACAACCAACCACACCCTATTTACCTTTACCTAATCCACCTAGTGCTCCTCGCTTTTTCTCACACACAAAGGAGTATGATCTTGTTGAAAAACTAAAGAATACTCCTACAAATATTTCCCTTTGGGATTTACTTCAAAATTCACCAAATTATCACACTATTCTCCAAATAGCCTTACAGCACATTGCGGTTCCTCCTGGAACAACTCCAAATGATGTGGCAGCTTTAACACATGGAATGAATAAGGTTAATCTAGATATTACTTTCCATCAACATGAGCTCCCTCCTTTAGATTTTAGAAAACAAAATGAAGCCTTTATGATAATTACTCAATTCAATTGAATAGGTATCAAAAGAACCCTCATTGATAATGGTTCCGACCTTAATGTGTGTAGTGTGAATCTCCTTGATAGATTGTGTGTTTACAAGTCACAAATAAAATTGTAGACACACAAATTATATTGATTGATATCGTGCACTCAATCCTCGTTTACTCACATCAGTTCTAGCTAAATCACTCTTTTACTAACCATTTAATTGAATAACCCTTATTTAATTAAATTAATCATAATTCCTTTGTTGATTTATTTTATTAAATCATTATCTTCTATTAATAAAAATAAATCATTTTATTTGATTAATCCTAATGTTCCTCTTTTAATTAAATAAATCCCTCTATTTGATTAAATCATACTTTTTCCTTTGATTGAATAAATTAACATTTATTTGATTAAATCTAAGATCACCCCTTTTAATTAAATAAATCAAACTTTATTTAATTAAATCTAATATTCACTATTCGTCCCATTTGATTTAAATAAATCCAAAAATCTAAGTCAAACATCAAATCAAACTAATCTCCATCTATGTTAATTAAATCTTAATTAACTCTAACTCTAATCCATCAAATCTTCTATATTTTGCAACTTGCACAAGTAAACTAATTTAATTGATTTATAAATTCTTCTATTTTCATTCAAAAAGGCATCTCATTGGAATATTCTTCAAATTTGAAATCTCCCTCCCAAAAGGGCTTATCCTCCAACATGGCATTAAAGCCTCTTACATGTCATTTTTCTTGAGCCAAGTGGCATTAACTCTTCTTCCATCTCTTCCTCCACATGCCAACTTTCAAATTTTAAATTTGCATCTAATTGCATTTATTTGCACATTGATCAAAATGTGCTCCATCTCTCTTCACTAGCATGTTGACAAGTGGCACAAAGCCACTGGCTTATGTTTAGTCCCGAATTCTTCATATCTTTCATTTCTCCATCCTTCTTTTCTATAAATAGAGATCTTCTCTATTGTATTTGGATCCACAACTTTATGCAAGGTTATTATCTATAGGTTTTGAGCAAATTCATCAACACTCCATCCAAGTTTTCTTAGCTTTCATCCATCTTAGCTAGGTTATGGTAAAATTTCATTAAGGAGCATCAATCTTCATCAAAGTTCATCAAATCTTGTAAGGAATTGGGAAAGGGATACTTTCCACATCAAAGTAGCACCAATTCCCCCATGGGATTGAGGGTTTGAATGTCTTGAGCAAGATTTAGTAGCTTTTATTTGATATTATTTGCTTTGTTTTTTGTTCTTTGCATTTGAATGAATTGCATTGGGAATGATGGTTTTAGATGTGTTTGATGACTAACATTGTGTTGTTTGTCTATGTTTGAGTAGGTCTAGATCTACTATTCACATTTTGGTGCTAGAAGGAGGGAAATTTTTGAGAAATTAACACTTTTTTTGGTCAAGATTCTATGGTTTTTAAAAAAAAATTGTCTATAGGAAACAACAACACTGCAAAAGTCAAACAACGACACTATCAGTCCAACATCACTATTTAGCGACATTGTCTATGCTCCAAATCACGATGCTTCTTTCATTCTCCTAAGGCTAGATTAACCAAACTACAAAGTTCGACGCTAGGTGAAATGGCGACACAATCACAGTCTTTGTTTTTCCACTGAGTGATGCTGGTTTCACCAGAGCATCGCTGACCTACTCCAAACAACGATGCCTTTTTTTATTGCATCGCTAGGGTGGGGTAAAAGTCAGCCTTCAAGTTATTTTTAACATGTGCTTTTTGTCTTTGATCAATTTGAACTTTTAACCTGTTTTAGGTCTTTGTTTTCTGTGGATTAACCATTTTTTGTAGGTTGAGGCAATCAAAAGGAAAAGGAAGAAGCAACTTGGAGAACATTTCTTATGGCATCTTCTTTCTATTGTAACAAGTTTTTTTAAACACTTTGGAAACATTTATAATTGCATCCTAAGGATTTTGTCATGTTCAATTTTAGGACTCAATATATTTCATTTGGGTTTTAAGAAGAAAAATCAAAGGGATTAAAAAGAACTTTAATATGAACTTACTAGAGTTGGTTTTGGATTTTAAAAAATTGAACAAGTGAACTTCACACTTCATCTTGGTGCTTAAAAAGAATCCATTATCATTTTTGAAGTTAAAATGAACATGTGTTTTTCCTGTTTTGTAATTCTTTTTATGTAAGTTAATATCATTTAAAAGGTGTATGCACTTCTCTCATGCTTCACGATGATCTTGAGAATCAAAAGTCTTTTGGTGATACTAAGTTGTATAAAATATTGCCTACACACTTCAATTTGGGCATTTTAAAATTGAAAAAAATCTTGCTAGTGCGAGTTAGGTATATTGTGTGTGTTCTCTCTTTGTTCACGCAAAAAAAGATTGATCAAACTACAGATGTGCTTGCTTGCTTTTGTTTACCTTTAGAGGAGCCTTCCTAAGACCAATTTGAAGGTGACTCCAACCGATTTTTCACTCGGGATGGTATACAAATGGATAAGACTAAATTTTCAAGTCGTCATGGTATCTAGGCCTTAGTCATACAGTGTCTTTCAGAATGGGGTACTACCTTAAAAAGTATAAGTGCCCCTAGTAGGATTGATTAAATCCTTTAGTGGCTTGCTGGATGCTTGCAAGGTGCCATGTCCCCGATCACCCTGACTAAGAACCAACTTTTTTAGAGGCCAAAATCCTTACTATTTGTTCGTGCAAGAATGACCATTTTGAATTTGCCCCACATTTTTGTGGTTCTTTGTAGAGATGAGAAGTTCTTCATGGGAGATTCATGAGAACTGAAGCTTGGCTGACTCGAGAAGTGTGTACCATGGAGGGGAGCTAGTGTGGTCAAGCTTCTAGTCATCCGCTCTGAATAAGCGTAGATGGATTTATCTAAGCGGGGATTCAACAAATATTGTCTCTTTCTATCCTAGGGTTGTGCATCATTTTGTAATCAAAACACTATTCTTGGATCTAAAACATTAAAAAATAAACATTAAACCATGATCATAAAATTACAAACCCTTTAGAGGAAGCAAATACCTTTGAAGAAATCCAAGTGCTATTGCTTGCTCTATGGATTCTATCCTTAGAGGCTTCTAATTATTTGGATTTACAACTTAATTTTCTCTCACTAAAGCCAACATTAGGGAACTATTTCCTTGATTTCCTTGGTTTCAACATAATGGACCTTATTGGATGAAAAAAGAAATTGGGACATTAGACATTTAGTTTGAAAAGCTAAGGCAAGAAAGTGTTTGTGGTAAAAGGAACTCATTAAGAAAATATAAGAAAAAATGAACCCCATACATGTGTCACTCCAAATGATTTCCTGAATCGTTGATTTTTGGGTTCCTATGTACTTCTCTAGCTCTTATAGGGTTTTGCACCTGAAAGGAGAAAGATAGGAACCAAAAACGCTAAGGGTTCATTCAAATTATGTTATGTGCAATGTTTTCTATCATAAATGAAGTAAACTAAATGCAATTAAGTGATATAAATTAGTGAATATGAATGCAAAAGTGAGATTTATGCTATGTTTGAAAACACACTATGATATGCATACAAATGAACTAAATGATGAAATAATGCAGAACATAAAGAAATAAGATGAAATAGAGTGCACTTAGAAAAAGTTTGATGAATCTAGAATGTTGTGAGTGTTGACTAAAGTTACTTAAATTTCACAGTGGGATTCATTCACCCAAGGTGTTGAATTAGTCCCCCTCTTGGTGAAAAAATGTTAGGAACACGTTTTTTATTGTCGAGATCTAGAATCTAACAAAATTTAGATTTTCCATCTTAAAGTGGGAATCATTCGCCACTGGTGGTGAATCGGTCCTCTCCCAAATTTTTGAAAAATTAGGAGACAACTCTACAACACTAGATCTAGAAAAGTCTACTTGTCGGGTTTCTGAAGTCAATTCTACAGGAAACGGATAGGAAACCTTCTCCAAACTTGAAATAGACTTGAGTTAACTTGAGGCACCTAGTTGAATTGTAAACCAATCTTCAACACCAAAAATCTTGTTACGTATGCACACAAAAGGCTGCAACCACACATGCAATAGGGGAAAATGGTTGGGGGTGAGCAAATAGGGGTTTTCCTTGGTCAAACCCCACTTTTGGTAATCAAACCCTTAATAAAATAATGAAATGAAAGAGAATGATAAACTAATAACATGTAATTGCTATCAACGTACTAAACCCTTGATAATGCAAATCTGAAGTAATGTCAATGGATGCTTCAAAGTGCTTGAATATTGCTTGATAAGATGTTGCAAGATGCTTGAATACTTAAGATGATGTGTGAATGAATGAGATTGTAGGAGATGTAAAATGAGGTGAAAATAACTTATTTATACAATATTATGCCTTAGTTACCCGTTCATACCTCATCACATGCTGACATCAAGTTATTTTGAATAAAAACTCGAAAGGAAATTTAAAATATTTTTAATTTGGGGCCAAGGGGGACTCATTTTCCACCAATGGCGAATGGGTCCCACCTAGGACCTAAAAAATGTGTCAGGAAATATGTTGTATTTAATGTTGTTTGTCAGGATAATATTCAAAAATACACTTAATTAAGCATATGAGGGCATAAAGGGGCCAAATAAAGCATTAGAAAGGGATAAATAGTGAAGGTGTGCCTAGAAAAGAATGAAATCTTGTTACAAGACTTTACAACACTTCAAAATAGGAAGTGTTTAGTGGTGAAAAGGTGATTTTTAGGGAAATTGTAGTGAATAGAGTCTATAAGAGTGTAGAAATGTCTTACAACACTTCACAACATCTTCACAAGATGTCATTATTTAAATTTTAGTACCTAAATATGCATGTTCAAGACATGTTACATCATGAAATCAGAGAAAAATAGGCCAAACACCATGAAACAAGACCTAAAAGGCCATGAAAATGATAAGGGGCCATTTTTCTATGTCACATTTAGCCCCCACTTTAGTGAGAGGATGAACTTTCTTCAAAGTCACACTAAAGTAGCCATAAACATCAAGGGAAGGGTTTAAATGAACTTACGTTAACAAGATTGAATAACAACAATCAAGAGGGATGATCAAGCCCCCAGGATGAAGATCTTATGGAAAACTAAGCATAAGGACAAAGGAACACACAAATGTTGAGAAGAATCAGATGAAGCTTTGATCATCAGACCAAGTAGTTATGGATTAGATCTAGGCTGAAAGAGAATGTGTACTCACTCTGGAGTGACAAAAATCATGACAATCCATTGGGTGAGAAGGCCCAAATGTACTCACTTTGGGGCCACGAAACTTCTAATCATCTGTGGGGTGAGAAAGCCCAAAAGGTAAGATACATACACTAGTTGGTATGCACTCGCAAACATAAAGGTGGCTATAGGGAAAAGTCATGTTGCTAGGTGGGCTTCCCAATCAGCCATATTAAAGTTATACCTCCTGATAACTTTAACAAGGAACCACAAAGAATAATGTCATGAAAAAAAGGAAAGGTACCATAGTTATGCAAGTTGTGTTATGCAAGGTGGCAAAAATGCAAAATGTAAAAATGCAAAAATGTAAAGTGTAAAAGTGTGAAATGCAAAGAATGTTCAAAGGAGTCTTGTTCAGTTTATGCAAGGTTAGTCACTTAGGGGACATTGTTTCTAATGTCTCCAAGAGAGGACCAATCAAAGAATGATATATTCGTAGCTTAGGGGATGTAGTGTGTCGCATCATGCCACCAAGAAGGAATGCAATATGCTAAGATAGATCACACTTATGAAGGACATCACACCCAATTTCATCCACAAAGTGACAAACGCATCATATAAATGACAAGGATACACTAGGAACCAAGAATACAAATGAAATAATGGTAATGTATGCACCCCACTTTAAAGGAATTGCTACACATCATTCTGTGAGCAATTACTTTAAAGTAGAAAGAGAAATGCAAAAAGAAAAATGAAACATGAGAGCCAACTTGGAAATCCCTATGCCAAGTCATATGTTTCGAAGTTAGGTTGCGTCATGTCAAGGAAAATCAAAGAAAAATAAAGGGAGTTGCCCCCTAGAAAAGAAAACACACCAAACTCATAAGGGATCTATGGATTTGGGATTAGTGTGTTCATTGCTGTAATGTTTTTATGAAAGAGCTCAGAACTATCATCATTCCCCATAGAACTGGAAGAATGACACAAAGGGAGCGAAAAAAAAAGAAAAAAAGGTTCATTTTGGGTCAATATGGAAGACACATTGTAGTCTCGATGCCTTGCATCATCCCCAAAAGGAAAACACAAATGATAATAAAATGAAAAAGGTGAAAGAAAAAAGAAAAAAAATTTGGGTCAACATGAAGGAGACATTTCGGTCTCGATGCCTTGTGTCATCCCCAAAAGGAAAACACAAAATAAAAAGAGAAAAATACAAGGACCTTTTGGGTCAACATAGAAGGGACATAGGGCATCTCTACACTTTGCCTCATCCCCAAAAGGAGAACACAAAAGAAAAATTGACAAAGACATTGCATGACAAATAGAAGAATAGAGGTACAAATAGAAGTGTACAAAGAGAGGGAACATTAAACGCATGATATGAGGGAACACTATACACACAGGAAAAGAGAACCAGAAAGGAAAAAAAAAAAGAAGTAAAAAGGCTAGCTAGGCGAATGCAAGTCAACCATCTAACAAGTCGTTTGCCTCCCAATCATGTTTAGTGTAATGTGAGGGTGGTTGATTGTCCAAAGGAATTATTGGAAGTGTTGAACTAGGAGTCATACTAGGTTCTTCACTTGGTGGACAGGATCTATCTTTTAAGCTAATTGTAGATGAAAATAGAGAATTTAAGTTGTAATGCACTTCTTCATCTATTTTGGAAACCTCTGCATCATCATCATCATCAAGATTAATGACAATGGGAGGATGAAGGGTGATTTCTAAGGATGGATGTAATAAAAATTGTGGTTGTTGAATTTGTTCATTTTGTTGTGAAAGTTGCACTAGACTATCTTGTGGAAGGTCAGGAGAAGGAGGGTGGTCATCTGTTACTTTTGTCAGAGGTGGAGGTTCATTTTTGTTATTTTCTTCTATGTGAGATTGACGAGCAAGGAGACGACGATGATTCCTACGTTCCCTAGTACTGCAGTTTCATTTAATTTTGTTTTGGAGTTCTTGAGGTGTAAGAGCGGATTGAGTCATCGTAGGTTCTTCTACTTCCAAAGAGGTGAGAATAGAAGAAACTAAAGAAGATGGGTCAACCAATTTCTCCTTTTCTTTATACACTTGTTTAATACGAGGAGGCAGGACATGAGTTGTTTCATTTTCCCTTGGTCATTTAAATGATTGATGGGAAGTATCTAAGGGTGGTTGTTTAGGAGGTTATATGGTTTGTTCAATGTTAGACTCAAGTTAAAGCATGGTTTCATCTATGATAGGAGGTGTGTAAGTGGACAGGGATGTGTTTCGAAGAGATAATTCGTCTATCTTTTTGGCTTTGAAATTTTGATAAGTTATGAAAAAGAAGTTCATTCGAGGGGTGATGGGCTCCATGGGTTCAGGCCAAAAGGATTCTAATGAAAAGTTACCTTTAGAAGATAAGGGGTTAAAGCCACTATGGTGTATGGTGAATAGCTCATTGTCATCTGGAAACTTCAAACACTTGTGAACAACTGATGGGACCACTTTCATTGAGCAAGTGGCCTAGCCACAAATGAAATTGGTTGGATTGTGGAATAATTGAAAATGTTACCTCTGAAGTCTTAGGTCCTATTTGTAAGGGGAGTATGATCTATCCAATCATAGGGAATGCAAAACCAATATTTGTTTTAATCCATTTAGTTTGTTTATTAAAATCATCTTGATAGAGATCATGTAATACTAGAAACTCCTCTATGATCACATTCTCACCACAAGTGGGATATATTAATGTCCCATTAGTGGGATTATCATAGATTCTTCCAGCTATGTAAAGAGGACCATTAGGAAGCTTTTGTAGTCTGCCTTTAGTAGAAAAAGTGATATCAAGAGATTTAGTGGTGTGGCCCTTACGAGGGATAACGTCTATCGTAGCCACAAGGTTATCCATAGGACTATCTTCAGTAACAGGTGGAGGTATATCATGTTGCTCATTTTTTGTATCAACAGTCATGACATCAGCTTTTGAAGGTTCACTAGCCTTGACAAATGAAGTAGTGTGTTTAGGCATGGGAATGGTGAAAATTTGTAAGTTTTGCTTAGGGGGTGCAATGGACTTATTGCCTTGATCATTAAAACCCACAATGGACAATTGGCCTGAATCAATGAGGTCTTGAACTAAATGTTTTAGACACTTGCAGTGTTTAGTGTCATGTCCATTTTGGTGATGAAAATGACAATAAGCGTTAGGTTTGAATGTGGGTGGTAATGGCTAATTCGGATCAAGTGGTCTAACGGGTGGCAATGAGCATGCATTGTTGAATTAATTGGTTCATTGCATTATGGAGGGTACTAGGTAGGGGAGTAAATTGTCTCTTCAAATCCCCATAGGTATAAGGCACCATTGTTTTAACAGCTACCACTGGATTTGGAATGGGTTGGGTTGGTTGCGGTTGTGAAGGAAGAGGTAGATTGAACTGTAAAAAGACTCTATTTGGTTTGTGGAAGTTATGTGTGTTATTTTGGTTTTGATTGTTGTGTTTAGGTTTTCCAGCTCGGTTTGAAGTGGACTTTGAATCATGACTTGAAACCGAGTTATGGTATTCACACAACGTTGTGCATAAATGCATGAATGAAGGAAATTTCATCATAGTTAATTTATCCTAAAGGTGTGTGTGCAAATTTTCTATAAACATCTTTTGCAGATATGCATCAAGAATCTTGACATCAATTTGAGCATAGAAGGATTCGTATCGTGAGATAAAATCCATTACTTTTTCATCTGTGTTTTTTCTACATCGCATGAGGTCATCCATTGTCTTTTTAGGTGTCATGTGAACTTGAAAGTGACTTCTGAAAGCACCTACCAATTCATTGAATGAACGGATGGAATGATTAGGCAAGTTAAAAAACCATTCTAAGGCAGTATCTTTCAAGGTCCTTGGAAAGAGTTTGGCTAACAATTTTTCATCAAGGCAAAATCACTACACAAAGTCGTATAAGCATTAACATGGTTGATAGGGTCTCCTTTACCTTCATATTTTTCAAACTGAGGCATTTCTATCCCTTGTGGCATCAGGGTACATAATATTTTAATGATAAAGAGTTGTTGCAGACATGAAATGTAGGTGGAGTGGTTTGACCTTGGCTAATGGTGGAATGTTGTTGTTGCATGGATGAAACAGTATTAAGGAGTTGTGTAAGAATAAGATCAGTGTATGTGGGTTGAGGTGGAAGGGAAAATGGTGATGGAGTGTAGGTAATCTAAGGGGAAGTGAAAGGAATACTATGGGGTGTAAAGGCAATGGAAGGGAATTGTGATGCCACAAGTGAAGTAGGAATGCTAGTTGGAATCGGGAAAGAAGTAGCCACATAATTAACCTAATTCATAGTTGTGTGGAATTGCAGATTGGTATAATTTGGTATGGATGCCATGGTTGAAGGGGAAGGAACTTGAGGTCCTCCTTGGATTACAGGAATGTTTGCAGATTGGGTATCAAAAGAGGCATGTTTATTGTAAATATCAACAATTCTCTTCATCACTTGCAAGCCATCATCACTTTCAGTCAAATGATGAAGATTTTCAATGGTAGGTATGGCAGTAGCGGAAATTTTTTCAAGTGACAAGTCTTGTTGTAAATGTGTAAAATCCTCATGAATATTAATGAACTTTTCTTGTAGGAGTTGTTTTGAGTGTCAACAGTCATTGGATGGAAAGGTGAAGGCATAGAAGTGGTATTGTCAGTGTCTAATACACCATTTTCCATACTAGGAGTAGGAGCTCGTGAGATCCCAAGGTCCACAATGAAATTGCTATCGTAGGAAGCCATGAGTCTAGAACTTCTTCTCACTAAAGTATTATCAACGGGGCACAAAAAACTCATACAAGGACCACAAAGGAAGGGTGAATACAAATGCAAGGTAATCTAAGACAAGTTTAAATGCAAATAATAGAAATGTTGCTAACTGTAATAGAGAACTAACTACAGAAAACAAAAATGCAGAAAAATACCAGAAAAATGCCAGAAATGGTGTTTAAAGAGTGTAGAGGGATTGATTCACCTAGGGTGGTGAATGAGTCCCAGTATGATTTTTTTGTGTTTTTTTCAAAAAAATTAGGATGATTGTAATGCTCTACAGAATGCAATCAAAGATGCAGAATGCAAATTTTATATTTTTCAATAAAATGTGATGCAAAAATGAAATCTCAATGAAGTTTTCACTAATGTAATATGAAAAGCCCTAGAATGCAAAAACAAAACAATGTTCTAATAGAACACTAATGCAAATGTAAACTAAGATGCAATATGTGAATGAAATCAGAAATATAAAGTGTTTAAAAGTCAAGTTTGCCAAAATGAACCTATTGGAACCTTCAAATTTTGGAAAAATTTGAAGGTGCAATGTCCAAAATTTTAATACAACACTCAGAAAACTCAATTGTAAAAGCAACCCCAAGAGCACATTTTTAAGAATCATAACTTTGGATCTATTTATTTTCATGCCAAACCGCTTTGTAGACATGTTCGTCTACCATATGTGAGTATCTCTACCAGATTTCAACTTCCTATGATCTGATTTGACAAAGTCTCAAAAGGCCAAGTTCAAGGGTTTTGTGGAGGTTTATTGTCCGCACACAGTAAAATCTGCTTAGTAGGTCAACTTTGGAAGATAATATTAACAAAATGAAAGGGTTTCATGAAAAACCAATTGGTAATCTTGATTCTCCCCACCAAAATATACCTTCATGCCAATTTTCAGGGCTTCAAGACATCATTTGGTATTTTTTCAAAATCAAATCCAAATGGAATTTGCCCAATTTGAAGACTGCACTTCCAAAAAGCTACAAAAGAGGTCAACTTTGATGTTTGATATTTTGTGAATAAAGATGCTTGGTGAAAATCCATCTTGCATACATGTTCACAATGACTAAATGAGCTAATATAAAAAGTTATATCTTCTCAAAATCACATTTGATATTTTCTCAAAAAAGGCAAGTGGAGGGTTTCAATTGAGCTTGACAATGGTATTTTTTTAGAAAATGTCGAGTAAGCAAATTTGGGCATTCACAGTTTTCAATTCCGAAAACTTCATACCAAATCATTTGATAAGAATACACTCCTATCACAACTCAACAAATCTATGCATTTTCATGATCGTCGGAAGAGTTCTGGTATGCTTTTTAATTGTTTTGTGATTGCTCCTGGGCTAGATTTGGCACTCCGAAAAAGTAGCAAATTTTTAAATTCTAAGGATGATCCAGTTGGTTTTTTGGCTTCAAATGTCTCCAATTTCAATTTCATTAGATTATGAGGTCATTTGGTACATTATTTTAAAAATTCATTTTTTCTCACTACATGCTCTGACAGGGCCAGTTTACAAAGGAAGTATCTCGATTTCGCGAGTTGTTTGAAATTCGTCAGAAACCCACTTCAAAAATAATTGATCAGAGTCCCTTGAAAATTTTCATCACTCTCGGATGCTCTGTGTGCCCGAAGTGGAATTACTCTGTTTTCCGAGCAACCGAAATTAATTTTTTTCCTATGTGCTAAAGTTTGAGAGGCATAAATTTTAAAAACATTTGATATGTTTTAAAATGAATTTGGGACATTTTAAAAAAACCCTAAATATTTCATTATTTTATAAAGTTTAAAATTTGTAAAATATATGGAAAAGCAATGAAGAAGTACGGGGTGAACCCAAGACATCCCGCATCACCACCAGTGCAAAGCAAAATATGTGCAGTGTTGCAGTAAACCCCAAATGTTTCCCTCAATCCTGGAGAGGAAAAATAAAGGAGGTGTGGTATAGCGATGGAGTCACCATTCTAATTTTTTGTTACATTCAAATATAGTGAATTCTATTCTAATTTTTTGTTACATTCAAATATAGTGAATTCTTCCTCGCATCCCCGCAAGGGTTTTATTTAATACTTATGGTGTTGTGGGAGGTAGGAGAAGGGTGAAGGAAATTTATTTGAATATTATGATGTTCTCCCACAGTGATCAAAATATTTTGGTGAGCGGTAAAAATGTAAATTAATTTATTAAAAATGGAAGTGTGTGGGACAGCGGTGAAAATGAGAACCCTTCCCACATTACCGTAGATGCTACCATGAAATAATGTGGGATAGTGGTGGAAATAAAAAAAAAAGATATAAAGTTCCTTGAGAAATAATTTGTGCATGAAATTATATTTTTAATGTGAAGCTCAAAATATATTTGCAACAACGTGAGAAGAGATAATTATTTTGAGGAGTGTAATGTGTCACACAAAAATAAAATATCTACACATGGAGAGTTAAGCCAATGGGTAATTGTTTTACCCAAGAAATATTTTTAATTGCAAAGTGAAACATTTTCACCAAGAGGTTACAAAGTGGATTCATTATTTTTACCCGAAGAGCATTAATTGGGTGAAAAGTCACGTTTTCCACAAAAGAAGATTATTATTAAATTAATTTTTATTAAGATGAAAAATGGAGAATAAAGTTAAAATATTTAATTTTCCAAAGACAACTAATCAAATATTTTATTTTACTGAAGATAATTAAACAAAGGGTTGCACTGAAAAGAAGAGTTACACCAGACAGATGTTGTGAAGGGTTGTAACCCTAAAAGAACAATTTATATATGTAAGATGAAATAAAATTATCAGATATATAGAGGTAGTAGGTTAGAAAATTATCAGTAGGTAGATCAGTTGCTGAAACAAAACATTGTATTTTGTATTATAAAATCCTTTGAAATAATATAATCGACAAGAAGGATTTATTTGTTGATTCAATTACGGTGTCAATTATTTGTTGAATTTATTGAAAATATTATTGGTTGTCTCCAAGGTTGACATTTCCTTATTATTTAAATTGATGTATCAAGAATATTTTCAATTTATCAAAGCACATTTGCTGCTCTTGTGTGGTTTAGTTAACCGACTCCTTCAAGGAAGGATTAAATTCTTTTAATTAATCATAGTAATATGGAAAAGGTCATTTGGATCAATAAGAACTTTATAATTACATCCTTGCATGTTTCTGCCAGGAATAAACAAATATAAGTGTCAAGCAATTCGAATTGCAACCATTAATTCACATATCACTCATCTCTTGACTCCATTAGCCTAACAGGAGTAGGCACTTGTCATACCACTTCCATTTCAGAATTTCATAAAATCTTATTCAAACATTCACATCTCAAATTTCAGTAGTAGTTATTAAGCTTTCATCTATCCCTCACTATTTTCCATTATGGATAGATTGCTCAAGTAGGAAACACATAGTTTAAGTCTGCTTCACTTGCATTAGATATACCCACCTAGGTCTGGCAGAGCCTAAAGAGAAGAAGGTTCAAATTCATTATTTGGCCTTATACGTTAGCCTAAAACTTACCAAGAGCTTGGCAACCTCTTGTGGTTTCTTAACCAACGCTTTTGAGAACTAACAGTTTGGCAACTCTACTTAGGACTATTTCATAATATCTGGTTGAAGACCATCATATAGAGTCATTGAAGAGAGATTCATAGTTGAGAAGTTTGAGGAAAAGTGAGGGGTAAAACAAGAACAATTTCAAAAATCCATTTTATTTTCCTATTTTTGAAAAAGTAGGTGGCGACTCTGATAAAGACTTCATGAAGAATATACAACCATCTTCAAACTGCAACATATCGAGTTAGAAATAAAAATTGTGGGTTGAAGTATATATAGAAATTATTCTTTGCCCCATACACATTATGGTGCAAATGATAATTCTGGCAAAGGAGGTAATGCATATCATTCACAACAGGACATTTATGCACCACAGTCATCAAACCAAATCAATGCCTATCATGTCCCTCCTGAACAAAGACTAGTAAACTACCAAGATCATTAATACAATCCATATCCTGAGCATTATACATATCAATACCAAACTCCTCATCAGAATGTTCAAAGCAATGTCATTCCCCGTGGAAGTGTAAAACAAGATTTGTAGCAAGGTATGTATCATAATCAACAATCTATGAAGAAAAATGATGAATGTTTACGTATTAAAGAAAGAAATAAAAGTCTCCTGGATTCCTTTCTTGACATAAGGAGATATAAAGGAGAATTTGGGTGCTCTTTGTTCAGCATAATGGAAAATATTTGTAGGCAAATACCTATTAATTTCCCACCTAGTCGGTCTGAGTTCATTGAGCAGTTCATGAAAGTATATGAGCCTTAATTCAAATAGATGAATGGATTACTATCATAGATAAGAAGAGGTATGAGGATGGTGATTCCATTGATGAATATGGAGAAATTGATCAAGCAATACAGCCAAAAGATGAGACATATGTGAGTGAAAATGATTCCTATGACAACTTGCATGAGGAGGATGAAGATATAGAGGGTCTCTCCTACATAACAAATTGTGACTATGAGAAGTCCATTGAAAATTCAGATTTTGATGACAATCATGAGGATTTTCAATCAAGTGATTCTTGTAGCTCTTATGGAAATTAGGAGGAAGAAGCAAGCTAATTTGACAGTGAACAAATAACACATTCAGCTATAGTTAAATTCCATGAAAAAACATTTGATGAAGAAGAGGTTTGTACACTTAAAAATGGTTTCCATTTTTTTTCAAATCCATTGTATGATGAAAAAATAGGTGAAGATCAGATTATATTTTTCCAAGGTGTTCCAAAGCATGAATTTTAGGTGTTTTTAAATCCACTTTATGATTCAATGAAGAAACATTTTCAGATAACCAGGATAATATATCAACTTGTGGAACAAATGACTGTGTTGAGAATTCATCTGATTCCTTCTATGATGATCTTGGGCCTCATTATGATGATGAAAAAGCTGAAGAGTACATCAATGGTGAAGTGGAAAAAGAGGCATGTTCACTCAATAGTGAACAAATTTCAGACTTGCTAGCAAGGGAGTACCAAAAATGCACACATAAGAAAAATTCAGAAAATTCTTCCCCAACATTAGTTGGTTTGAATGTGCTAAATAATGATTGTATGAATCATGAGTTTATGTTACTACCAATTAGCGACATAAAAGAGAAATAATTTTTTTTAGATCTGAGTGCCTGAGAAAATGTTGGTGTGACATAATTTTCAGATTTATAGGAGAGGCATTTAGATGGTGGATTTTCAAACCAGCTAAGAGCTCATTTTATGATATATGATACCAAGAAAAATGGTAAAAAATATTGTATTAAGCATGAAAATTATTGGTGTGATGAATGGGGCATAATTTCTTATGAACTACATAATCAACAAAATGAGAGCAGCAATGAAAGTGAAGTTATTTTGCAAGTTTTCAATGGTAGTGATAGGGCAGATTGCATGAATGTTCTTAAGGGGAATCTGATGAAATCAAAACAAAACAAGGTGTATGACAGGAGGAAATAGGGGCTTTTCTTTTTGGTGGCCTTGTGCCATCAGCTATGGTGTGTTTTTTTAATTCAAAAAACCATATCAGTTCATGACAGAAAAGAATTTGAATTTGTTGCTCAATCGACAAAACACTTGGTCTGCTCTCCTAGAGACCTAGATTCTTGCTATGCCCACAAGGGGCATACATCCCCAGACATAGCCACTATTGGAACCTTCAAATTTTGGAAAAATTTGAAGGTGCCATGTCAAAAAATTTAATACAACACTCAAAAAACTCAGTTGTAAAAGCAGCCCCAAGAGCACATTTTTAAAAATCATAACTTTGGATCTATTTATTTTCATTCCAAACCGCTTTGTAGACGTGTTCATCTACCATATGTGAGTATCTCTACCAGATTTCAGTTTCCTATGATATGATTTTAAAAAGTTTCAAAAGGCCAAGTTGAAGGGTTTTGTGAAGGTTTGTTGTCTGCACACAATAAAATTTGCTAAGTAGGTCAACTTTGGAAGATAATATTAATCAATTGAAAGGATTTCATGAAAAACCAATTGGTGATCTTGATTATCCCCACCAAAATATACCTTCATGCCAATTTTTAGGGCTTCAAGACACCATTTGGTATTTTTTCAAAATCAAATCCAAATGGAATTTACCCAATTTGAAGACTGCACTTCCAAAAAGCTACAAAAGAGGTCAACTTTGATGTTTGATATTTTGTGAATAAAGATGCTTGGTGAAAAACCCTCTTTAATACATGTCCACCATTCCTAAATGAGCTAATATCCAAAGCTATAGCTTCTTAGAATGACATTTGATATTTTTTCAAAAAAGGCAAGTGGAGGGTTTCAATTGAGCTTGACAGTGGTAATTTTTCATAAAATGCTAAGTAAGCAACTTTGGGCATTCACAGTTTGCAATTCTGACTAATTCATGCCAAACCATTTAACAAGTATACTCTCCTATCACAACTAAACACATCTATGTGTTTGCATGATCGTTGGAAGATTTTTGGTATTCTTTTTAATTGTTTTGCGACTGCTCTCGGGCTAGATTTGGCACTCCGAAAAGGTTGCAAATTTTGAAATTCTAAGGATGACCCAGTTGGTGTTTTGGTCTCAAATATGTCCAATTTCAATTTTGTTAGATTCTGAGGTCATTTGGTACATTATTTTTAAAATTCATTTTTCTCACTACATGCTCCGGGAAGGCCAGTTTATAAAAGAAGTACCTCGATTTGGCAAGTTGTTCAAAATCCGTCAAAAACCCACTTCCAAAATAATTGATCATGGTCCCCTACAAATTTTTGTGGCTCCAAGATGCTTTGTGTGTCTACAGTGAAATTACTCTGTTTTCCCAGCAACCGAAATTAAAATTTTCCCTATGTGCTAAAGTTTGAGAGGCGTAAATTTTTTTAAAAATTGTTATGTTTTAAAATGAATTTGGGAAATTTTCAAAAAATCCTAAATATTTCATTATTTTATAAAGTTTAAACTTTGTAAAATATATGGAAAAGCAATTAAGAAGTAGCGGGTGGACCCAAGACATCCCACATCACTGCTAGTGCAAAGCAAAATATGTCTAGTGTTGTGGTAAACCCTAAATGTTTCCTACAATCCCGCAGAGGAAAAATAAAGGAGGTATTGTATAGCGGTGAAGTCACCATTCTAATTTTTTGTTACATTCTAATATAGTGAATTCTTCCTCGGGTATGTGAAGGATCATGATGGGACAAAAAGTGGCAATATGATGGGTATGTGGTTGACGATTATCTTTTTACCCAAAATTGATGAAACGAAAAGGGTTATTAAAGGAGATTATCAACTTTCCATCGATATAAAGTATTCTTTACTTTGAATTTAATAAGTAGTTATTATTCATTTTTTATTCAAATTACGACTAAAGTCCTCATTAATAGGCTGATTGAAAAACATCTATAGCTTTCAAACGGTATCACATTTGTTGAATCCAAAACATGTTTCAAATTCTATGCTTCGCATATTATAGGATTAAAAAAATAAAAAATTAATTTCATGAAGTTTTGACCAAGTTAAGGTGGTTAGACATATGAGTTTTTATATTTTTTAAAAACTTGTAATAAAAAATTCATAATTAATTATTTACTTGGAAAAAAATTACAAAAAAATATGCATCACATCGGGGCATGAGTCCTCTACTTATATCTAAAATATTATAAAAAATATTATCATTTTATTGTGGTTAGGGTGGTTAGAGACACCTTTATTTTTTCCCAAATTTAAGTACTGATTGAAATTTCAATTTTTCACCAAATAGATTTTTTATTTTTTTTAAAACCTAGTAATTTAGAAAATACATTCAATTTTCTACATATTATATTCTTACATATTTTTGAAATAATATAGATAACTTATTCAATTTTTTACATCAAGTTGCCTAACTCTAATTTTTCTGAATTTTTTGCCACTTAAAGGCCTATTTTTTCCATGATGATCCTACACATACCCCCTCACATCCTCGCAAGGGTTTTATTTAATACTTACAGTGTTACGGGATGTAAGAGAAGGGTGAAGGAAATTTAGTTGAATATTGTGATGTTCTCCCACAGTGATCAAAATATTTTCGTGAGCGGTAAAAATGGAAATTAATTTATAAAAATGAAAGTGTGTGGGAGGGTGGTGAAAATGAGGAACCTTCCTGCATTACCACGGATGCTCCTATGAAATAATGTGGGATATTGGTTGAAGTAAAAACAATTAGATATAAAGTGCCTCAAGAAATAATTTGTGCATGAAATATTTTTAATGTGAAGCTCAAAATATATTTGCAGGAATGTGGGAAGAGATAATTATTTTGAGGAGTGTAATGTTTCACCCAAAAATAAAATATCTATACATGGAGAGTTAAACCAATGGGTAATTGTTTTACCCAAGGAATATTTTTAATTACAAAGTGAAACATTTTCATCGAGGGGTTATAAATTGGATTCATTATTTTTACCCAAAGAGCATTAATTGGGTGAGAAGTGAAGTTTCAAGTAAAAGAATATTATTAAATTAATTTTATGAAGATGCAAAATTGAGAATAAAGTTAAAATATTTTATTTACTGAAGGAAACTAACTAAATATTTTATTTTACCGAAGATAATTAAGCGAAGGTATGCACCAAAAAGAAGAGTTACACCGGATGGATGTTGTGAAGGGTTGTAACCCTAAAAGAACAATGTATATATATGTAAGATGAAATGAAATCATTAGATATATAGAGGCAATAGGTGAGAAAATTATCAGTAGGTAGATCAGTTGTTGAAATAAAAAATTATGATGTACATTACAAAATCCTTTGAAATAATATAATTGACAATAAGGCTTTGTTTGGTGATTCAATTACGATGTCAATTGTTTGTTGAATTTATTGAAAATATTATTTGGTTGTCTCCAAGGTTGACATTTCCTTATTATTTAAATTGATGTATCAAGGATATTTTTAATTTATCAAAGCACATTTGCTGCTCTTTTGTGGTTCAGTTAACTGGCTCCTTCAAGGAAGGATTAAATACTTTTAATTAATCAAAGTAATATGGAAAAGGTCATTTGGATCAATAAGAAGAACTTGATAATTACATCCTTGCACATTTATGCCAGGCATAAACTCATATAAGTGTCAATAAATTTGAATTGTAATCATTAATTAAGTCACATATCACTCATCTCTTGACTCCATTAGCCCAACAGGAGTAGGCACTAGTCATACCAATTCCATTTTAGAATTTCATAAAATATTATTCAAACATTCACATCTCAAATTTCAGTAGGCATAGTTATTAAGCTTTCATCTATCCCTCACTATTTTCCACTGTGGATAGATTGCTCAAGTAGGAAACACATAGTTTAAGTCCGCTTTACTTGCATTAGGTATACCCACCTACGTCTGGCAAAGCCTAAAGAGAAGAAGGTTCAAATTCATTATTTGGTCTTGTACATTAACCTAAAACATACCAAGAGCTTGGAAGCCTCTTGTGGTTTCTTAACCAATATTTTGTGAACTAACAGAACCGTTGATTTTTGGGTTCCTATGTACTTCTCCAACTCTTCTAGGGTTTTGCTAAAAGGAGAAAGATGGGAACCAAAAATGCTAAGGGTTCATTCAAATTATGTTATGTGCAATGTTTTCTATCCTAAATGAAGTAAAATAAATAAAATTAAGTGATTTAAACGAGTGAATATGAATGCAAAAGTGAGATTTATGCTATGTTTGAAAACACACTGTGATATCCAAAAAAATCAACTAAATGATGAAATAATGCAGAACAAAAAGAAATAAGATGAAATAGAGTGCACCTAGGAAAATTTTGATGAGTCTAGAATGTTGTGAGTGCTAACTAAAGTTACTAAAATTTCACAGTGGGACTTATTCGCCCAAGGTGGTGAATCAATCCTCCTCCTAGTGAAAAAGTGTCAAGAAAAGGTTTTTGACTATCAGGATCCAGAATCTGGAAAAAATTTGGATTTTCAGTCCTAAGGTGGGACTCATTCGCCACTGGTGGTGAATTAGTTCTCTCCCAAATTTCTTGAAAATTAGGAGATAACTCTACAACACCAGATTTAGAAAAGTCTTCTTGTTAGGTTGACTTGTAAACAATTCTTCAACACCAAAAAGCTTGTTAAATCTGCACACAAAAGGCTACAAACACACATGCAATAGGGGAAAATGGTTGAGGGTTAGCAAATAGGAGTTTTCCTTGGTCAAACCCCACTTTTGGTAATCAAATGCTTAATAAAATAATGAAATGAAAGAGAATGATAAACTAATAACATGTAATTGCTATCAACTTACAAAACCCTTGATAATTTTCAAATATGAAGTACTGTCAATGGATGCTTCAAAGTGCTTGAATATTGCTTGATAAGATGTTGCAAGATGCTTGAATACTTAAGATTATGTGTGAATGAATGCTTGAATGAATGAGATTGTAGGAGATGTAAAATGAGGTGAAAATCACTTATTTATAAAATCTTGTGCCTTAGTTACTAGTTCATACCTCATCACAGGCTAACATCGAGTGATTTTGAATAAAAACCTGAAAGGAAATTTAAAATATTTTGAATTTGGGGCCAAGGGGGACTCATTCGCCACCCATGGCGAATGGGTCCCACCTAGGACCTCAAAATGTGTGTCGGGAAATATGTTGTATTTAATGTTGTTTGTTGGGATAATATTCAAAAATACACTTTATTAAGCATATGAGGTCATAAAGGTGCCAAATAAAGCATGATAAATGGATAAATAGTGAAGGTGTGCCTAGAAAAGCATGAAATATTGTTACAAGACTTTACAACACTTCAAAATAGGACTTGTTTAGTGGTGAAAAGGTGATTTTTAGGTAAATTGTAATGAATAGAGTCTAGAAGATTGTAGAAATGTCTTACAACACTTAACAACACCTTCACAACATGTGATTATTTGAATTTTAGTACCTAAATATGCATGTTCAAGCCATGTTACATCATGAAATCAGAGAAAAATAGACCAAACACCATGAAAAAAGACCTAAAAGGCCATGAAAATGACAAGGGGCCATTTTTTTTTGGCACATTTCTTGAAAGATGAAAATCCGAAAACAAAAGTCTAAAAGTCTTAGTCCAAGAGCTCTCAAGAAACATTTGTCTATGCTTTATGAATTTAGAGAGATTGGTCTTCAACTTTTACAAACGTGCATGAAACAACAATCCCAATTTGTATTTATCTTACTATTTTCAAAATCCAAAACTTTTTCAAAGGTTTGAGTATCGCACATAGGAAGTATAGCATGTTCTTCAACACCTAGGTCTTGTAAAAAACGTATTTCTAGGTTCACTTAGGATCAAAGTCAACACTCTCATCCATCCCTCAAACATCAATAAAAATCCATCTCACAAACAACTCTTGGAAATCTTGAAAAAATCCTTCATACTAGACATTGGGAAAATCCTCTTGAATCAAATCAAAATCATCTTTGTTTAACTAAGAGTGTGTGGATGCATCCTTCTTCATACACTTAGTTAGATTATCACCTTGTGGATAAATTTATTCTAAGACAACATCTAACCTCTTGGATTTTATGAGTTCATTATCAAATACAAATCAAATCAAAATCAAATTCAAACCAAATCAAAATCAAAATCCAAAATCAAATCCAAACATCCTAAAGTATAGTACCTCCTTCAAGGTTTCTTAAGAGATCCAATCATTCACAATCATCCATCTTTCACTATCTCATCACCATCCTTTTGATCCTTAACATCTTACATTTTCTTATTTGTACCTAAAGTTTAGATCAATCCAAGGAGTTAGAGGTTCACCTCTTACATTCTTGAAAATTGATCCTTATTTTATGGTCCAAACTAGATCTCAACACAAGAAGAACATGTAAATGAACAAAGAAACATTCACTTCAAGTGACTTGAGTCAAACTGCACCTGAAATCAATCCCATTGTGTCTAGCAATCCCACACTCAATCTTCCTCCACTTCCACAAGATCCTTAAGAAGAAGGTGGCCAAGTGGAGGACATCACCAACAATTTCCTAGGGATGACTCAAGATGAAATAATAGAAATGGTCAAAAATCCTAAGACACACAAAATTGTCAATTCCATAATGAAGCTCAATCCTTCTCAATACATGCTAGAATTGACAAAATAAGGGGCTAAACTCCCTTCTGATTATGATGTAAGCACCATTGTGGAGAAACCTCTTGGGATTATACCCCCTATCTTATTTACACCTTCATTCCAAAGCATCATTCAACCCATCGCACAACCCACGTCATCCCTTGCTCTATCTCAACCTATTGTCAACAAGGGGAGTTGATTGCTTCATGCTCTTCAAACACATCCCCTTTTAAAAAACCTAGACTTGGATGCAAACACCATCTTGGGTCAATCCATTCCCCAAAATATGCTACACCCATATTTTCTACTAATCTTTCATGACCCCAATGACCCATTCTCTTTCTCCACGACACTGGCATTTCCTCTTAACACATGTCTCTCTCCCTATGACCTCACAAGGAGAAGGAGGACTATTTGGACAAAGGGGAATCTTTGATCCCTCATCATCATCATTTCCTTAAGGCAACATACCACCCATCTTCCCACTATTTCCACCTCTACCATTAACATCCACACCACTCCTCAATTTAGGGAAATCCCTTTAATCAAACCTCAATCAACAAAATCAAAACAATCCTCCAATCGTAAATCAAACAATCATACCAAATCCTTCGATCATGCCATCGATATTGCAACAACATGTGGAAACAATCCAAACAATACAAGAAATCAACACATCATCTACAATACCCCAAATACCTCAAAATGTAGTCTCCCAAGGGACTATCATATAAATCACACCATTCACCGCACAAATCAATCCAACAACACCTCTCATCACAACATCTCACATAATTCCAAATCCTCCACCACCACCATAAAAATCAAACATGGAAAACCAATATAGCATCACATTACAAGTAGCTAAACAAGCCTATCAAAAGGCACTTTAGCAGTTTCAAGCTCAAAAAACCATGCAAGCTGAACAACAAGTTGCTCAACAAGTGTAGGAACAACAAGCCACACAACAAGCACAACAAGTTGCCCAAGCTCAAGCTTTGTGCAGCAACAACAACCTTCCCAAGCTACCCAAGCTGCACAAGCAACTCAAGTAGCTCAAGCTGCACAAGCCACACAAGTTGCACAAGCTGCCCAATAGGATCAAGCTCAAGCACAAGCCCAATATCAAGCTCAACAAGCACAAGCGCAAGAACAGTACCAAGTTGCTCAGTAGCAAGCATATCAATAAGGCCTACAACAGTACCAAGTGCAACAAGAAGCATCCCAATTACTAGCCCAACAACAAGCATTGTTGGCACAATAGCAACAAGACCAAAAACAAGCATTGTTGGCACAATAGTAGCAAGACCAACAACAAGTGTTGTTGGCACAACAACAATTGCAGGCATATCAACAAGCCTTGATCACACAAAAGAGCTTGCAACAACCCCCCCACGAACATGCAAAAGACCCCACCCATAACTCAAACGATCCAACCACCTAATAACACATTCACTCCACCTCCTGATCCACAAAATGACGTGATGACACAAATCAAATTTCTTTCACAACAAGTGCTAGACCTCCAATATGGGAAAACAACAAAAACACCAAGCAATTTTTTCCCCTATCCATTTGATAGGAGCCTTGCAATTGTACCATTCCCAAAAGGGTTTTAAATCCCTAAATTTGACAAATATTGTGGGACGGGAAACCCTGAAGATCACATCAGGGAATTCTAGGTACATTGCATGGAAGTCGCATACGATGACACATATCTAATGTAGCTATTCCCTCGAAGTTTGGCTGGACCATCAATGGAATGGTTCTCTCGCCTTCCTCTTGGAATCAAAAAATCTATGAAATTGTACATGCATTCATACAAAACTATGCATTCAACATAGGTATGGATGTGATTCTAGAGGAACTACCTACTCTTAAGCAAGCTAAGGGGGAAACATTCACTTCTTACAATGATGGTGATCCAAGGCTAATAGGAGCAAGTGGACCATGCCAGAAGAACAATAAATTTGCACCATCATTGGAAATCTTGAGAAAACCTTATCATTCCATCTAAAGATGCAATGCATCACCACATATGACCATTTGATCCCCAAGGTGCTCAACATCAAAAGAGCCCTTATTGCACAAGGGGAACACCCACATATCAAGAATATCAAGACAACTTCCCATCAACTAGCTAGAATGAAAAACCTTGCACATGGGCGAAGAAAAAAAATGTCACTAATGATGGTGTTGTTGATGCCAAAGTTGTCATCAATGCCCCCAAGGAAAAAAACCCAATCATACCAACAACCACAAGGAAACAATCGAAACAACACACAAACCAATGCGGTATCACACCAACCACCCAAAAATCAAGTCAGCAATCTGAATAATCAAGGGGAACCACCCCTATAGAACATATATCCCCCAAAATGAAAATACACAACCCTTGGGGAATCAATTGAATCTGTCATGAAGAAGTTGGTAAACGAGAATCTCATTAAAATTCTCGATTATGAGAATTATCAAGAGCTCCAAGTGAAACCACCATGGTATAATGAACACTACCTTTGCAATTTTAATAAAATCAAGGGGCACACAATAGCTAGTTGCATGAGGCTGAAAAATCTAATCCAAGACCTAATTGATGACAAAATCATAAATGTTGAACAACCGGCGAAAAATCAAGACCTAAAGATATACACAAATCTGATGCCTGATCATAATAAAGGGAATAACCATGGAAAGAAAAAGTATGGAAATATTAACCATGTTTACGATCATGTCATCGCATCCCTAGATGAATGGGTCACTATTGTTAATGTCAAGGGAGCCAAAGCCGATTGTGGAATCACCACACATGGCAGAAAAGTTACCATTGCGAGATCATCACAACCACCTAGGGCATCCACTTCTAATCCAAAATCCATTCCCAATGGTTATAATGTCTTGGACAAGCTAAAAAGAACCCTCACTCAGATCTCCATCATGGAGATGCTGAAGATCTCACCCGCACATAGGAAAATCCTAGAGCAAGCATTGGCTTCATCCACTGTCTCTGTGGATCTCAATCCTGACCAGTTCCAAGCTATGGTTGAACACATCACCACCCCACATCTCCTAGCATTTTTTGATTAGGAATTCCCCACCCAACCATCTCATAACCATGCACTCCATCTTGAAGTCCTAGTCCATAAAAATAAAGTCAAAATGGTCTTAGTGCATGGGGATGCAGGTATAAATATCTATTCGCTAAAGATAATAAAGAATCAGAGATTCTCTGAGGATGCCATTGAAAAGGGTAAAGGTATTACAATCAAAGCATACGATGACTAGGAAAGAGTGTCTCAAGGTGCTATTCAACTCCTTATTCAAGTAGGGCCATCCATCATGGAAACTACATGTCAAGTCCTTGACCTTGATTTACCTTATAATATTATCCTCGATCATCTGTGGATCCATGGGATGCAAGCCATTGCATCCATTTCCATCAATGTGTCAAGTTTCCCTACCAAAACCAAGAGGTCACGGTCCATGGTGATCCCGAGCCCTTTTATTACTGTAAGAACCAGGAAGCAAAGTACTAAAAAATCCCTCAAGTCCCAAAGAACGATGAAGGCCCTACAAATCCATATGTAGACCCAACTACTTTAGCGTCCACTTCTAATAAAAAGACACCCGTGGGTATGTGCAGGATCATCATGGAGAAAACAGGCCCTTAAGTGGCAAAAAATTCAAAAAAATAAGAGTTAGGCAACTTGATGTAAAAATTTGAATAAGTTATCTATATTATTTCAAAAATATGTAAGAATAGAATCTGTAGAAAATTGAATGTAGTTTCTAAACTACTAGGTTTATTTTAAAAAAAATCTATTTGGTGAAAATTTGAAATTTCAATGCAGTGGGTATGTGCAGGATAATGATGGGCCAAAAAATGGCAATATGATGGGTATTTGTAGAGTATGTGGCTGACGACTTTTTTTTACCCAAAATTGATGAAATGAAAAGGGTTTTTAAAGCTCATCTTTCCATCAATATAAATTATGCTATACTTTGAATTAAATAGATAATTATTATTCATTTTCTATTTGAATTACGACTAAAGTGTTGATTGATAAGCTAATTGAAAAACATCTATAGCTTTCAAATTGTATCACATTTTTTGAATCCAAAACATGCAACACATTCTATGCTTTGCATACTATAGAATTAAAAAAGAAAAATTGAATTTAATGAAGTTTTGACCAAGTTAGGTGGTCGACATACAAGTTTTTATATTTTTTAAAAGTTGTAATAAAAAATCATAATTAATTATTTACTTGGAAAAAATTACAAAAAATATGCATCACATCGGACATGATTCCTCTACTTATGTCTAAAATCATATAAAAAATTTTTTCATTTTATTGTGGTTAGGGTGGTCAGAGACACTCATTTTTCCTTTGAAATTTAAGTACTACTAGATTGAAATTTCAAATTTTCACCAAATAGATTTTTTTATTTTTTAAAAACCTAGTAGTTTAGAAACTACATTCAATTTTCTACATATTCTATTCTTACATATTTTTGAAATAATATAGATAACTTATTCAAATTTTTATGTCAAGTTGCTTAACTCTAAATTTTTAAATTTTTGCCACTTAAGGGCCTGCTTTTTCCATGATGATCCACATACCCCAATAGTACTTAAAGTTAGGAAAAATAAGTAGGTGTCTAACCACCCTAATCACAATAAAATGATAATATTTTTATAATATTTTAGATATAAGTAGAGGACTCATGTCCCGATGTGATGCATTATTTTTTGTAATTTTTTTCTAAGTAAATAATTATTTATTAATTTTTATTACAACTTTTAAAAAATATAAAAAACTCGTATGTCTAACCACCTTAACTTGGTCAAAACTTCATGAAATTCAATCTTTTTTAATCCCATAGTATAAAGCATAGAATGTGACACATGTTTTGATTTGAAAAATGTGATAACATTTGAAAGTTATAGATGTTTTTCAATCAGCCTATCAATCAGGACTTTAGTCATAATTCAAATAAAAAATGAATAATAATTATTTATTAAATTAAAAGTAAAACATAATTTATATTGGTGCAAAGCTGAGAATATCCTTTAAAAACTATTTTCATTTCATCAATTTTGGGTAAAAAAAAAAAATCATCAGCCACATACCCTACACATACCTATCATATTGCCACTTTTTGGCCCATCATGATCTTGCACATACCCCCACCATTCTTGACATCTCTAAAATAAAAGTCATTATCCAAGACAGTGGGTGTGGGGATTACAAAATGAAGAGTGCATTTGTAATAGGAGAATTACCTTGATCTCCTAGGTCTCATAGAAAACCCCAACCGATTGAAACATCATCTCAAACCTTGAAAGCAGACCCCTCCAGATTTAGATGTTGGGGAGACTTAAGTCGAGAAGTGGTAGATGAAAGGGGCATAGCAAGTCTGCTATACAAAGATGAAAGGCCCATCCTTGATCTTCCCATGGATGACAATAGCTAAGGACTGCAAATAATGCAAGGATGGGGTTACAAAAAAATAAGAAACTCAGGAAAAATGACAACGACCTTCTAGAACCCATTATTCCTAAGAAGTGTATAAGGAATATTGGCCTTGGGTGTACTCCTCTGAAATTAACCATACTTGGCAAAGATGCCTCGGTTAGAAAAGTCAAAGCTTCCTCCTCGGTTCTGGTATCGATTACTTACCCTTTTGAGGACCCCCTAACTAACTTACCCATGCTATTCAAGGATTCCTCCATTCTCATGATTAGTACCATATTGTTTGAGTCAAACAACCAAACCCACGAACTAAAATTGTGCTATTCATCAAGAGAAGTCAGCAGTCTTAGCAAAAAAGTGCAATATGGTCAACCTAGGAACAAAAGAAACACCACACATAAATTTCTATGCAAAATCCTTTTTGACAGACGAACAAGAACTCCTAGCTTCTTTTCTAAGGGAAAGAAAGGTAAATTTTACATGGACCTATGTTGACATGCTTGGCCTTGATCCAGAAGTTGTGGTTCACCACCTAGATGTATATCCCAAAGCAAAGCTAGTAAGACAAAATTTGAGAAAGATGCATCCCCAAATAGCATTATTGGTAAAGATGGAATTACGAAAGCTCCTAGATTTTGGGTTCATATGGCCAATTGATTATCCAAAGAGGGTCTCAAATCTCGTACCTATTTGGAAGCCCACTGGTGGCATCTACATCCGCATTGACTTTAAAGATTTAAACAAAGCATTTCCCAAGGATGAATTCCCACTTTCAAACATTGACATGGTTGTGGATATGATGGTGGGACATGAAATTCTATCACTAATGGATGGATTCTCAGGGTACAACCATATCATGATAACCAAAAATGACCAACACAAAATGGCTTTCAATTTTCCATGGGGGACGTATTGCTAGAATATGATGCCATTTGGGTTGAAAAATGTAGGGGCCACCTATCAAAGATCCATGACACTAATCTTCCATGATATGATTCAAAAAATTGTGGAAGATTATGTGGATGACATATTGGCCAAGTCAAAGAAACATTGAGATCACATGCCAGCTCTAAGCTCCATCTTTCACAGGCTAGAAGAGTACAAGGTCAAACTCAATCCAAAAAAGTGTGTTTCTTTAGGGTACAATTAGGAAAGTTACTAGGATACATCGTATCTATGAGAGTAATTAAGCAAAGAAATTCTAGAGATGGAGGCACCAAAAACATTGAAGCAGCTCAGAGGTTTGCAAGGAAGACTCTAGTCCATCCATTGATTCATAACACAACTAGCAGATAAGGCTATCCCATATTCCCATCTACTCCACAAGGGGGTATCATACAAATGGGGTGAGAAATGTGATTTGGAATTCAAAAAGATTAAGGAGTACTTGCTCACACCACCAGTTCTTATGCCGCCAATTCTAGGAAAGCCCTTGATCCTATATATATATTAGCAACAACAACAACCCTAATTCTCTCTTAGCACAACATGATGAAAATGGGAAGGAGAGAGCTATTTACTACATCAGTAGAACCATGGTGGGGCACAAGATGAATTATACATCCATCGAGAAGGCTTTCTTAACAGTCGTGTTCATAGTGCAGAAGTTCAAACACTATATGCTAGCACATCAGATAAAACTCATTGCAAAGATAGACCCTCTTAAGTACCTGCTTTCTAAAGTAATGATCATAGGATGAACAACTAAATGGGTTATGATCCTTACAGAACATGACATTGAGTATGTGGAATGCAAGGCCATTAAAGGAAAAGAAATTGCAGATTAGCTGGTAGAAGCATCATATATTCAGAGAATCCACTTGTATCAAAGTTCCCTAATGAGTCCATCTTTAACCTAAGTGTGGCAGATCACAAGAAAATGTACATTGATGGATCCACAAACAACATGGGTCACGATCTGGAGTCTTCTTCATTACACCACAAGGGAATTGCATACCCAAATCATATAAGTTTTCTTTCCCTTGCACAAATAATATTGCAGAATATGAGGCTCTTGTCATAGGGCTCAGAATTTTAGTACAATGGTAGATCATGGAACTCAAGGTCTATGGAGGTTCATAGCTTATCATCAACCAGGTAAATAATGAGTACCAAACAAAGGACGACAAGTTGACTCCATACAAGAAACTACTGGAAAGCCTCAAAGAGTTCATTGATATCATGTTCGAGCAGATACCTAGAGAAAATAATAGAGTGACAGATGCTATGGAAAAAATTGGATCACTACTGGATGTCCCACACAACATCCCAAAGTAGGAATTCCTTGTAGAGCAGCTTATCATACAAGCATTTGAGGTACCATAGTATGAATTTGTGTCTGAAATCGTTGGTCCCGGTGATCCCTGGTATCATGATATATACACCTACTTGAGAATAGGAGTCCTCCTTGCTAATATAACCCCAAACCTTAAAAGATCATTTGTCAAAAATTCATCCTACTTTGTTATCCTAGGATACACCCTATACCATAGGAGTATTCAAGGAACCCTTTTACGATGCCTAAACATTGAGGAGGCTTTAACTTCTTTAACCAAGGTACACAATGGCATTTGTGGGTCACATTCGAGTGGTATGACCTTGGATAAGAAACTGTTGAGGACTTGGTACTATTGGCCTACGATGGAAAGGGAAGCTCATGACTATGTCTGAAGGTGTTTGTAGTGTTAGCAACATGGGGATCTCATCCATCTACTAGCTTAGGAGCTCCACCCAATTGTTACACCTTGGCCCTTTTCACAAAGGGGGCTTGATCTCCTCGGGAAAATCACCCCCACCTCATCTAGTGGGTATAAGTTGACCATCACTACCATTGAGTACTTCACAAAGTAGGTGGAGGCCATTCTCATGACCTATATCATAGGAAGAAGACATCCAAGTTCATCTTGAACTACCCAATTTTCCACTATGGTGTCCCTCAAGCCATTATCTTAGATAATGGGACACCTTTCAAAAACCAGGATTTTTGAGACCTATGCCAAAAGTTCAATATCCAACATCGCTTTTCCACCCCATACTACCCCTAAGGAAATGGCAAAGCTGAGACTACAAATAAAACCATTTTGAAAATCCTAAATAAAACAATCAATGATGTTGGTCGTGACTACCACCTACAGCCGAATCTTGCCTTATGGGCCTACCAAACAAGTATCCTAACACCAACAAGTGCAACCCCTTTCTCCTTGGTCTATGGATTAGAAGCCATCCTACCCATTGATATTGAGCTCCCATCCCTGAGAATATCATTGCAGAATCTCATCACAGATGAAGAATATCAAGTATCACAGTTGAACGAGCTGGAACTACTAGTTGAGTAGCACATTGATTCCTTAAACCATTTGCAACTCTACCAAAACCATCTCAAGAGAAGTTACAAAAAGAAGATCAGGAGTTAGACCTTTCAAGTCAAAGAGCTTGTGTTGAAGGAGAATAAGAAAAATGTACCAAATCCAAATAGCAAGGGAAAGTTTAAACCCAATTGGTTTGGACCCTTCATCGTCACAACAAGCTACAAATCAAGGGCATATTAGTTATCAACACCCAAAGGATAACCTCTGTAGGAGCCCATGAATAGCTCCCATCTCAAAAAGTTGTATGCCTAAATCATACAAGGTATAAATCCAAAAATACAAAAAAATCCAAAAATCCAAAACTCCAAAAAATTAAAAATTAAAAAAAGGATTGAAAATAGTAAAGAGAAAAATAAATTGTCCTCTGGTGAAAACCACTTCGGTGGCACTTTGGGAAAGCACTTTGGTGAAAACCTAGAAAATAGATGCCTTGTGTAAATAAGCACTCTCCATCCACTAGGATCTTTGCAACTTGTTCTGCATCATCCATCCATCACACTTCCATATCTCCATCCATCTCCCATTTGCGTCCATATCATAGCTTGATCCTATGTTTGTATCATGATCCCTCCTAGTACTACTCGACCCATTTTTAAGGTTAGTTTGTCTTGCCTATATTGGAGTAGTCTATTGCATCACACTAGGGGCATGTTCCTACACATGCATTGGATCAAATTCATGTATATTCTTAAAGTATTCCTTAAAATAAAAAATCCAAAACCATTAGAAAATTCAAAAAATCCAAAAACATCATAAAATCCAAAAATCCAAAAAACATCCAAAACATATCAAAATCCCCAAAACAGGTCAAAAAATTAGTCAAAAAGTCAAAAACAGAGTCATCTTGTCAAACTACAGGTCTTTGAGCTTTGAACATAGGCAAGGTTGATCTTTTATCATCCCTCGAGACACCCTAGTTCAGTCCTTTAGGAGTCTGTCATAATAAACCGATAATACATTTTTTCATATCTCATCAATAAATGAGTTTTTTTTAGTCAAACTACGTGGTCTCTGCTTGTATAATGTAGGAAAGGCTAATATTTGATTAGTCCTTGAGGCCCTTAGGATAGGTCTTTAAGTTATTCTCTTGGTCAAAATCTCATAAAACACAAAAACATTAGAAAATTTGAAAATAAAAACATCTTAAAAATACCAAAAACAGCCTCAAAACATTTCAAAAACACCAAAAACATCTAAATATTTGAAAATATCCATCTACCCCATCTCACGATCACCCACAATAAACATCACTCATAAGAAATCAATCATCACCCTCAACCTTTGGTGAAATAGTCAGAAACAAGTCTAGAAAATCGAAAGTGAAAACTCAAATGTCAAGGTCTCAAGTCTAGGTTAGTAGGTAAACAAGTTGGTAAACTCTTGATACTAATAGCCCATCATCGAGTTTGTCCCAAATCATCTGATAACATCATGTCCTAGGATGCATCATTCCTACAATGGACATCAACATCAAGCATCACCGTAGTTTAGTCTTGGCTAGTGATATGAAGAACATTAGCTTGTTTGTTTACTTGATCTTTGTCTTTTGGCTTATCTTATTGCATTCATTTTGATGACCTCTCGATGATGTTCAAAAAAATGGATTTAGAGAGAAAGGAATGGGGCAACAATCATTATCTTTTTTATCTGTTGTGCGTGTTGAATATTCTTGTAATATAACCTTGGTCATGCATGCTTTGTTTAGTTTGTAGGGAGGGTGTTTTAGGTCTCTTGTTGATCACATAGGAAGGTTTTCCTTTTATGTTTTGGTCTGAGATTTTTGGAATATCTAAACTACATTCTAAATGAGGTTTTGAATGTCAGGTGTGAACAAGAGTATTCCTATCTGATTGTTGAGTCAAAGTCCATCACACTAGGTACAACACCATCCTAGTTCATTATACCTTAATGCATCATTCATATGTGTGTTATCAAACATAAGGTAAGTAAGCCCCTTTAAAATCCCAATTCCTGGTAAAAAATGCATCGACATTGTCATCATCATCATTATCTCTAATAAATTATCATAGATCATGGACTTGTCGGATCCTCTTGTCTTCATCCCATTTCTTCTTTCTTCTCTCTGCGCTAACATGGTACCATGACAGTTAATAAAAAATATCACTAATGCATCCATCCTGCATCCACAAACTATCAGCATGCTACATATCATCATATCATATCATAATAGGAAATGTTGATAATCTCACATGCATTGCATTTCATCATTGCATAATATAGATTGGTTATTCTAAGCATCTCATAAACCATACATTTGCATCTAGAACATAAATCATAAATGCATCATCATATCATAAAAGTATTATCATATCATCCATATAAGTATCACCATATCATCCATATAAGCATCATCATATCATCCATACATGCATCATCATATCATACATGGAAAAGATATTGAAAAACAAAAAGAGCATGTCATAACATCTCATACATCCCATCACATCATTCATTTTTGCATATAGATTTATTAATCTAAAAATCATTTGCATATTACAACATTTGTGTCATCCATACATCATCATCATGAAAAATACATAGAAAAGATATTGAAAAAGAAATGCATCCATCACATCCATAAGAATCTGCATAATCATACATACATCACATCACATAATATAGAGTCACATCGCATATACATCCATCCATAATGCATAAATAAAGTAGGACACATCTCATAAAGAATCGATCATATCATATCATATATATATCATGTAACTGTCATGGTACAAAATTAGGATCAAATGTATATGTGTATCAATCAAATTACAAATTCCCATGGGGCTATACAAAACGGAGCCCATCGATCTCAAAAATAATCAAGTGTCGTTGATCAAAACTATGTGATCTAGCCCTAGTGGATGCTCCCCTCACTAGCCTACCTCTTTGGCTAGTCCTTCATGTACCCTATCTGCTGAGAAAACTTCGGCACTTGAGCTGCAGGAGGCACTTCCTATCGATAATGTAGCCGGTAATACTCTTCCTCCTGTACTACATTGTGGTACATCCACATTGGTACCGTCCTGCCCTATGATGCAGCAGCCATGCTCTCTAACTGTTGCCTCCTACCAACCTCCTATACCAATTGTAGCTCTGTCATCTGTCACTGTTGTATCTCCTAATCTCTCTCAATGGTGAGGGCCTGGACCTATTGTCTGGCCTGGTCCCTCTTGGTTGTAAGTGTTTTTACCTAATCCTATAACCCTTGAATCTTCCCCTAAAGCTTCTATATCAAGGTGTCTCTCTGATTAGGATGAGCTAGTGGTGGCAATGGCTGATCCCTTTGTTGTGACTGTTGGTCCCTCTGAGGTGGTTGTTGGTCCTGAGGTTGATCACTCTACTGGTGCCCATCTCCCTAATCCCTCTGGTCTAGCTGGTGTGGAGGTGGTCCTCCTCCTCCTGCTAGAACTTTCCCCCTCCTGGCAGTCTTTCCCCAGGGTCTGCAATGTGGAAGTACTACCCCTAGAAATCTCAATCGAATAGGAGGCATGAACCAATCGTCATAGGCACGTTTGGTGCCCAGATCTACCTAGGTATGTGTAGGATCATGATGGGGCAAAAAGTGGTGATATGATGGGTATGTGTAGGGTATGTGGCTGATGACTTTTTTTACCCAAAATTGATGAAATGAAAAGGGTTTTTTAAGGAGATTCTCAGCTTTCCACCAATATAAATTATTCTTTACTTTGAATTTAATAAATAATTATTAATCATTTTCTATTTGAATTACGACTAAAGTCTTGATTGATAGGCTGATTGAAAAATATCTATAGATTTCAAACAATATCACATTTTTTGAATCTGAAACATGCATCACATTATATGATTTGTATACTATAGGATTAAAAAAAAATTAATAATTTTTTGACCAAGTTAAGGTGGTAAAACATACAAGTTTTTATAGTTTTAAAATTTGTAATAAAAAATTCATAATTAATTATTTACTTGGAAAAAAATTACAAAAAAAAATGCATCACATTGGGACATAAGACCTCTACTTATATCTAAAATATTATAAAAAAATATTATCATTTTATTGTGGTTAGGGTGGTCAAACAAACACCTACTTATTTTTTCCCTGAAATTTAAGTACTACTACATTGAAATTTCAAGTTTTCACCAAATAGAGATTTTTTTAAATAAACCTAGTAGTTTAGAAACTATAGTCAATTTGCTACAGATTCTATTCTTACATATTTTTGAAATAATATAGATGACTTATTCAAATTTTTATGTCAAGTTGCCTAAATTTGATTTTTCTAATTTTTTTGCCACTTAAGGATCAGGTTTTTCCATGATGATCATGCACATACCCACCTGTCCTTGATCATAGGCCCATGGCCTAGCCACCAGCTGCCTAAAGGAATCAACTACATCTGATTCTAGGATCATCTAACCCTATGTAGTCTCTCTAGTGGACCAAGCAAAGATAGCCATGTACTGATCATCGACGCGGTCCTACACATCCCCAAACTGTCTCGCTACCCTATCTAGTAGGTAGCCCTCGATCATGGTATCCTCACACCCCCTGCATCAATTAGTCCTTCCTAGCATAGAAGAGTTGTTGCATATTTTCATACCAAGATGACATCTGTAACCAAGGTCTCCAAGTGAACACTGTCATCTCATCCAAGACCCTCCGCTAGTGGGGTAGGACAAGCTATCCTATATGGGTAAATGTAAGGATTCCCGTGATGAGGGTCCTAACCCAAGACACAAAAATAATGCAAACAACTTGAGAATTTTTATTATTATTAAAAATTGAAACTCTTACATGCAGAGAATCTCCAAATCCTCGAACTCTGCAATACATGCAAGCTATAGAAATTACATAAACTATAGAATTTTTCCCCCTTCCGCAGTTTGTGAACTTTTCCCCCAAAAAGCTACCCAAAAATCCAAAACTAGCCCATAAATAGCCCCTTTGTTATTTGGATCCAAAAACAACATTTTAATTATAAGTTTTGGCGGTTTGGCACCAAAAATTGAAACAAATTAAAATTCAAAAAATGAGTCCTAATTCAAAAATTGGCAATTTTCCAAAAATTGACCAGCTTCCGGAAGCCATAAATTTTGATCTAGAACTCCATTTTTCAAACCATTTGAATAGTTGGAAATGTCTTAGAGTGAATACACTAGGAACTTTCTCTGCTAGTTCCAGCGATTTCTGGGCCTGTACGGGACCGTTTAGTGCCTCAAGCTGGACTCAGAAGGTTTTTCAGGGCAAAAAGTAGAAACTGAAACTTGAATAACTTTCAAACCATGAATGATCTTGACCTGATTCTTTCACCAAAGTGTTTATTTTTTGTACTAAAGCTTCCCTTAAATTTTTTCCTCCTCACGCCTTCAAATTGAAAACTGCTAAAAGTAGCAATTGAGCAGAAAAAGCAGAAAAACAGTTCTGAAAGTTGGAAACTCTTATTCGATGGAAAAAGTATCTAGAAATGCAAAAAGATATACAAAAAGCTAACAAGAGGAAACATAAATTGAAAGCATATTTTTGGGTGATTTATATTTTCCCTTACACCACTAGATGCTCTTGCATCAGACACCCAAGGTAATTTGGGAAGTGACCCTGTCACGTCTTAGATGGTTGAGAAAAACCCAAACGGTCAACCTCTACCTTAGATAGTCAAGATGAATCTTCCACAGGCCTTCCTCTCTACTTCACTAGATATTCTTCATACTGCCTATTTCTTGTACTCCTTCCCACTCAGCTATCCAGGATTGCTTCAATCTCCTCCTTCTCTAAAGTAGGTGTTGGAATGCCACACTGTTCCATTGCTGGTACTTCCTCTGTGACACCTTCATGATGCTCTGTCAAATCTGAAATGTTGAACACAGGGGAATTGTTGACTCCATTCGAAAACTCTACCTCATATGCATTCCTTGAATCATGCCTCTTCAAAATTTTACAGGGACCAAATTTCTTCATCTTCAATTTATTATAGGTTCCCACTGCAAACCTTTCTTTCCTCAAGTGGACCATCACTTCTTCACCAACCTGAAACTCCTTATTCCTCCTCTTCTGATCTGCCTTAGCCTTATATTGCATATTCATCTTATTAATATGTTCTCTTACCTCCTCATGTAAATTCTTGATGTGTTCTCTAAAGTCTTCAGCTTTGGCACTTATCTTCTTCTCTTGGTCCATCTTCCTTAGTTCTGAAGTAGTTTTGTGACTACCTCCATACACAATTTGGAATGGTGATCTTCTTGTGCTCCTATTCACATAATTTTTGTAAGAAAATTCTACCTAGGGTAAGATCAGGTCCCATCCCTTAGTTTTATCTCCTACCAAACATCTCAGTAGGTTACCTAGACTTTTGTTCACAACCTCAGTCCTCCCATTAGTGTGTGGATGGTGTGTAGAACTGAACTTCAACTATGTCTTCAAATTTTTCCACAAGGTCCTCCAAAAGTATCCCACAAACTTAGTATCATGATATGAGACTATACTCTTTAGAAAAACATGTAGCCTCACCACCTCTCTGAAGAATAGGTCAACAATGTGGACTACATCATGGGTCTTCCAACATCGAATGAAATGCACCATCTTTGAAAATCTATCAACTACCACAAACAATTAATCATTCCCCCTCTGTGTCCTTAGCATACCAAGAACAAAGTCCATACTTATATCCTCCCATGACCTCTCTAGTATAGGTAAGGGCTGATACAACCCTATATTCTAGCTCACTCCTTTAGCCATCTAACAAACCCTACAACTTTGCACAAACTTCTTCACATCCTATGATAATTGAGGCCAATAATAATGTTCACTAATGATGGTAATGGTATTATCCCAACCAAAATGTATTTTCATTCCTCCATTGTGCTTCTCCTTTATTAGGTTCTCCCCCATGGAACTCCTTGGAATACACAATTGACTTCCGTTAAACAACATGCCATCTTGGATTATGAAATCTAGCCACTTCGTCCTGTCAACTATAACAGGCTCCTTGAAAGCTTTCCAAGCCTCTACAAAATTAGGATCCTCAGGGTACAATGTCTTGAGTTCATTGAACCCAACCACTTCAATCTGCATCTTTGTCAACAATGTTTTCCTCCTACTTAAGGCATCTACAACCCTATTCAACCTCCCACTCCTATTCTTTAAAACAAAGGTATAGCTCTACAAAAATTCTACCCATTTCATATGCCTCTAATTCAATTTTCCCTGACTATTCAAGTACTATAATTTTTGATGATCAATAAACAAAAAAAACTCCTTTGGAAATAGATAATGTCTCCATTTCTTTAATTCTTGAACTATTGTATAAAATTTTTGATCATATACACAATACTTTCTCTTTGTATCATTTAACTTTCACTAAAGTAGGCAATGGGCTTACCTTCTTAGCTCAACACTACTCCAATGGCACAACCACTGGCATCAAAATCCACCTGGAACACCTTATTGAAATATGAGAGGGCTAGAATAGGTTGTTCTATCACCTTCTGCTTCAACAGATCAAAACTCCTCGCTGCTCCTGTGCTCAACTTGAACTCCTTTCTATCCCCTCTCATTGTTTCATTCAAGGACACACAAATACTACTAAAATTTCTGATAAAATTTCTATAAAAACTGGCCAAACCATGGAAAGATCTCACCTCAGTAGCAGTTCTTAGGGTAGACCATTCCAGAATAGCCTTCACCTTCTCTGGGTCCATCTTGAGACCTTCTACCGAGACAACAAAACCTAAGTACACTAACTCCACAAAACTACACTTCTTCAAATTAATCAACAATTTCTCTTCTCTCAACTTTTCAAAGACTTTACGAATATGCATTAAATTTTCACCAAGGGACTTACTGAATATCAAAATATCATCTAATTACACAATAACAAAACTCCCCAAAAACTCTTTCAGTACCTCGTTCATGAGCCACATGAATGTTCTCAGTGCATTGGTTAGCCCAAAGGGCATGACTAACCACTCATACATGCCCTATTTGGTTTTGAGGGCGATCTTCCATTCATCTCCCTCACGAATCCGGATATGGTGATATCCACTCTTTAGATCAATCTTTGTGAAGTACTGGGCTCCACTCAAACAGTCCATCAGGTCATCCATCCTTGGTAGGGGAAATTTGTACTTGATTTTTATCTTATTTATGGCTCAAGAATCTATACACATCCTCTACTCCCCATCCTTCTTTGGTGCTAGTACTGTAGGTATTGCACATGGACTCATACTCTCACGAATCAAACCCTTTCTCAAAAACTTCTGAACTTGTCTATTCATCTCCTCATTTTTTGCAGGAGTCATTCTGTGAGCTGCCTTATTTGGCAAGCGATCTCCAAGGATAAATTCAATCTGATGACTGATCTTCCTCACTAGTCGTAAACCCTTAGGTACATTATCAGAAAAAATATCCTGAAACTCGTCTAATAACCCAGAAACTTCTACTGGTACATTCTCACTATCCTCCTTATCCATTATAGGAATTAATGCATAACACATACGCTCATCTTCATGCCTTCTAAAAATTTCCTTCCATCAATATAACAAACCCTAGCACTACTGCATACCTTTTCTTTGGCCTGCTTCAGGGGTTTCAACTTATGGCAGACTCCATCCTTCATTAAGGAAAAATTATTTTGCATGGCCATCATGTATAGCTCGCCTATCAAACTACCACGGCCTCCCCAAAAACATGTGACATGCATCCATGGGGATGATATCATAGAGTACCTCATCATGATAGCTCCCAATCTTGAACTTCACCAGGAACTGCTCATTGACCAGAATTTTGTGGTCTTTCTACAACTAGGAAATCTGATACAGATGTGGATGCCTTTCCCTCTTCAGCTTCAGCTTTGTAACCATCTCTTCTGACACTATATTATCCATGCTCCCACTATCAATAATGACATCACAACATTTTCCTTCACATTTGCACCTTGTACAAAATAAATTCTTCCTTTGTTTTGGTTCCTTCTCTTCAATCACCAAGGCTCTTCTAACCACTAGGGCTTCTCCCCTTTTAGCATCATCTGAATGCTTAGATTGAGCCTCCTCATCTGCATGTGCAACCCTTCCATGACCTTATAGCATTTTGTTTGTCCTTCCTTGGTGTTGTGGAAATTCATAGGCTCGGTGTCCTTCACTACACTGGAAACAAGTTCCTCTAAAACCCCCTCTTTTGAATCCTTGCCCAGATCTTCCTCGCCCTCTACCTCTTTGATCCCCACTATTTTGATCATGAGGGCGGTAGAAGTTATCAATCTTCTAGCCTCGATTGGTACCCACATCTCCATTTTTCTTCTCATCCTCATTTTGGCTTCCAGAAGATCTTCCACTACCCCTTCCACTTTGACCTCCTCGTCCTTTTTTTCTTTTTTTTGAATCTTTTTTTCAGATTCTCTTCAACTTTCAGAGTGAACTAGTACGCATCCTCAATGCTGGTCATTCTAACCAGGCTTAGCTCCTCTTGAATGCTCGGTCATAACCCATTAAGATAACATGCTACCTTATCCTTGTTGGCCTCTACATGGCCCATTCTAATGATCATCTTGTGAAAATATTTGTGTATTCTTTCACAGATTTGTTTCCTTGCTTCAACCCTTGCAACTTCTTCAGCAGATCTAACTCGTAGTCCACTGGTATGAACTGCTTCTTCAATTTCTCCACCATGCGATCCCAACTGCTGATCTTTCCTTTTCCTCTTTGATTTCTCTCCAACTAGACCTCTTTCCACCAAATAGTTGTATGGCCTTTTATCTTCATTTTTGCAAAATTAACCTAATCTAGCTCCTTTACTTCTTCATACTCAAAATACTCCTCTAGCTCGTTGATCCAGTCAATCAACTCTTCTAGGACCAGACTTCTGGAATAACTAGGAACTTCTATTATGGGTATTTTTCCAATCTTGGAAATGCCCCTAATCAGCTGCATCTGATCTTGATCAACCGCCTCTTCTTTCTCTTCTACATCTGAATCTTCCACCTCTTCTTCATCCTCACTTTCTTCTCTTAGGTTTAACCCTCTTCTCATCTATTCTTGCAATGCATCATTTTTTCTCTTGAGGGATTTGAAACCCTCAGCCACCAATGGATCTCTTCAACCATCATACCTACCAAGCATCACTCTTGGAGACATCTTGAATAACTCAAACCCACAACCACGGTCCTTGTGTGAATTACCTCACGATTGGTGATCTATCCACACGCTCAAGAAAACCCACTCTGATACCACCTAATCCTTGAGCTCAGCAATACATGCAAATTATATAAATTACAGAAACTACATAATTTTTCCCCCTTCCGCAGTCTGTGAACTTTTCCCCAAAAAAGCTACCCAAAAATCCAAAACTAGCCCATAAATAGCCCCTTTTTGATTTGGAGCCAAAAAAAACATTTGAATTATGAGTTTTGGCAGTTTGGCACCAAAAATTACAAATTGAAATTCAAAAATTGAGTGCTAATTTGAAAATTGGCAATTTTCCAAAAATTGACCAACTTCCAGAAGCCATAACTTTTGATCCGCGACTCTGTTTTTCAAACTGTTTGAACCGTTGGAAAAGTCTCAAAGTGAAGAACATGTTAAAAATACACTCTACTAATTCTAGTTATTTATGGGCTCGTACGGGACTGTTTAGTTCCTCAAACTGGACTCATAAGGTTTTCCAGGGCAAAAAGTAAAAACTAAAACTTGAATAAATTTCAAACTGTGAATGATCTTGACCTGATTCTTTCACCAAAGTGTTTATTTTTCCATCCTGAAGATTCCCTTAAATTTTTTCCTCCTCATGCCTTCAAATTCAAAATTGCTAAAAATAGCAGTTGAGCAGAAAAAGTAGAAAAGCACTTCTGAAAGTTGGAAACTCTTATTCGATGAAAAGGGTATCTAGAAATGCAAAAACATCTACAAAAAGCTAACAAAAGGAAACAAAAATTGAAAGCATATTTTTGGGTGATGCAGGATTGCCCTTACACCACTAGATGCTCCTGCATTAGCCCCTGTACCTCCAAATTGTTGGGTCGTCGAGCTCGATGTCGACCACTATAACCCTCAGTTGAAGCATGGCTATGTGCTCCCATGCCCAGATGTTTAAAAATGTGACCTCGGCACCAATCGCTCTACTGTCACAATAGGAAAACTCTTGCAAATCGTGGTATAATGAGGCCAACATCACTAGTCTCCAAGCAAAACAACACCTCCTGAATAGCATCCGCTCCCAAGCTAGACCCCATCTCAGATTGAGATATTGACCTCGTCAGTCTAGAGCCACTATTCCTAAGATGATCATAGCCACAATCAGTTGAAAAGTCAACACCCAACCTCTGTAGTACTCAAGATTGATATGTCCCTCGGTAAAAAAAATCTCATCTATCCCCATGATCTCATCACATTCATTAGTACGACATTCATGTCATATATAACTCACTCACTGTGGATGGGCAATCACAAAATACGCTAGACATCCTCCAATGTGACAGTCATCTCATCAGTTGGAAGATGAAAGGATGATGTCTCGCTATGCCATCACTCAACTAACACAGTCATCATAGCTAGGTGGGTCTTCACAATGGGAACATAAGCAACATACCTGAGGCCAATTGCACCAAGGTGCTCATATAGTAGCTCATGCAGACTGCTCAATTTGCTAAGCACCGAGGGTTAGTGTTCACGTGAATGCATAGGCTCTCTATCCTCCTACACCCATGAAGCCATAGTGTCAAGTTTCAAAAATTGACTAGACCTTGTTTGAATTTTTTGACATTAAAACAACCAATGCATCACTATTTGCAAAGGTGTTGCTCTTTGAAAACTCCAAAATTTGATGCTAGGACCCCCCAAAGTGCAAACCAAGTTGTGGCGTCACTGTTTGATACACGAGCCTATTTGACCAAAATCCCTAAAGACCCAATAGAAGTGCGGTGTCACCATTTACAATGGCATCTCCCTTTAGAGTTTGCAATCTAAAACCTAAACTACAACACAACATCGCAAGTCACAATAGCGATGCAATTTGAAGTTGAGCGTCATCGATTATGCACTTGTAGCATTACTAAATAATGACGATGTACAAGTTGACCCTTCAAGATGTAATAAATGTGTACAAAAATCAAAATTAAAGGTCTAGTTAGGATAACATACTACAGGTGCAGTGCCTGGAGGTCTCTGGTAGACTCAAACTCGCTCGGAAATGTGTTGGGGAAGCACTCTTTATGCCATTCTACACGAGGTTCAAAGCTCAAAATGAAGGAAATCTCAAAGCTTGAATGTGAAAATGAATTGAAAGTGACCCCTTGAAGGCTACTTAAGCTTGAAAAATTAGGGTTTGTTCCCTGCTTTAGCCGTTAAACTAGGGTTTTGTGCCCCCCATCCTATTTTCGCCCAACTGAAGCTTGTTTTGCATCTTTTTTCTATGTTTTGGCACATTTTCAACATCTTGGAGGCTTTCTAGACCCGTCAAGTAGCTTGTCTTCTTTTTTCGTGAGATCACCCAAATATCCAAATTTTCGTTTGATCTCTCGAGGGGGCAATATACTAGTGTAATTCTTTTGCTAAGGCAGTGGTGGGGCATCCGAAAAAATCAAATTTTTTTTCAATTTTGATCTTGGCAGTGGTATTCTTTGAACCAATGCAACAGGTACATTGCTTCAAAGAGGTGAAAAATGTAGACACACAAATTATACTAATTGATATGTGCACTTGATCTTGGTTTACTCACATCAGTTCTACCTAAATCACTCCTTTACTAACCATTTAATTAAATAAGCCTTATTTAATTAAATTCATCATAATTCCTCTGTTAATTAAATAAATCAACTTTATTTGATTAAATCATTATCTTCTATTAATTAAATAAATTATTTTATTTGATTAATCCTAATGTTCCTCTTTTAATTAAATAAATCCCTTTATTTGATTAAATCATACTTCTTCCTTTAATTCAATAAATTAACATTTACTTGAGTAAATCTAACATCACCACTTCTAATTAAATAAATCAAAATTTATTTAATTAAATCTAATATTCATTATTCCTCCCATTTGATTTAAATAAATCCAAAAATCTAAGTCAAATTTCAAATCAAACTAATCTCCATCTGTGTTAATTAAATGTTAATTAACTCTAACTCTAATCCATCAAATCTTCTAGATTTTGGAACTTGCACAAGTAAATCAATTTAATTTTTTTATAAATTCTTCTATTTTCATTCAAAAAGGCATCTCATTGGAATATTCTTCAAATTTCAAATCTCTCTCCCAAAAGGACTTGTCCTCCAACATGGCATTAAATCCTCTTACATGTCATTTTTCTTGATCCAAGTTGCATTAACTCTTCTACCATCTCTTCCTCCACAAGCCAAATTTCATATTTCAAATTTGCACCTAATTGCATTTATTTGTACATTGATCAAAATGTGCTCCATCTCTCTCCACTAGCATGTTGACAAGTGGCACAATGCCATTGGCTTATGTTTAGTCCCACATTCTTCATATCTTTCATTTCTCCATCCTTTTTTTCTATAAATAGAGATCTTCTCTATTGTATTTGGATGCACACCTTTATGCAAGGTTGTTATATACATGTTTTGAGCAAATTCATCAACACTTCATCCAAGTTTTCATAGCTTTCATCCATCTTAGCTAGGTTATGGTTAAATTTCATCAAGAAGTATCAATCTTCATCAAAGTTCATCAAAGCTTGCAAGGAATTGGGAAAGGGCTACTTTCCACATCAAAGTAGCACTAATTCCCCCATGGGATTGAGGGTTTGAATGTCTTGAGCAAGATTTAGTAGCTTTTATTTGATATTATTTGCTTTGTTTTTTGTTCTTTGCATTTGAATGAATTGCATGGGGAATTATGGTTTTAGATGTGTTTGATGACTAACATTGTGTTGTTTGTCTATGTTTGAGTAGTTCTAGAGCTACCATTCACAAAAATCTGATTCCTCATCCATTCAAGGATTCAACAATACAACAAAGCAAATGCTTGATGTAATCACTTTTCCTATTACAGTTGGGGTGGCTACTTTACATACCCCTATTCATGTCATTCCTTATGATCTTTCATATAATCTTCTTTTAGGTAGACCATGGGTTCATGAGATGAATACAGTTCCTTCAAACCTTCATCGCATAATGAAATATGTCTATACCAACAACATTTGTCAAGTTGAAATAGACCCCGAGCTTGAAAGTTTCATACACCTTGAAAAAGGAACCACAAGTCCTCTAAATATATTAATCCCAACATCTAATAGAGAACCGCTTGAAATTGAACAACATGATGAGGAATCAATGTCTAAGTTATTTGGTGATGATTGGGGATCCTTACAGTTCACACCTTCATTTATGGGTGAATACATAATCACAAAAAAGAAAGATGAGAAACCAGAACAAGTAACCATCATGTCAACTCAAATTTTTGAAAAATATTCTCAAACATCTATCTCCTCTACTTTTGAAGAAACTACAACATACACTACAAATTTTGATGAGATGGACTATCAACATCCGCAAAATCGGAGAGAAATGGAAAGACTTTATGTGAAAGGTTATGAACTTTTGAAACAATTGGGATATACCGAAAAAGGATGTGGAAAGAATGAACAAGGTATTTGTGTCCCTATAGAACCTAATACACAAGAGACAAAAATTGGGTTGGGATATTCTTTTTCTAAAATGACAAAAGCTACTCAACGACCATCTTTGAATATCAACACTATTACATGTCAACCAAAACACAAACTCACAATCAAACATCTTGAATTGCTTGATGTGAACTTATCACCATCATGGTAGTATGTTGATAGTGATGAAACTCTAAAAAAAATGTTAGGAGTTTATGATAACACATCTGCTACTACTCCCATGAAATGGGTTACTTGTGTTGTGATCATTACCAAGAAAAATGATAGTGATATCACTAAAGAACCATATGATCCTAAAGTTCCTAAGTCTAATGCACTCCCTTTAGGAGATAAAATCAATGTACCAATGGACATAGATGATAAAAACAAAGTTATTAAAATTGGGAAGTTCCTTGGCAATGAAGAACAAGAGGACACTACAACTTTACTTCATGATTTTTTTGAAATTTCTGCTTGGAAATACTCTAATATGCAAGGAGTTGACCTGAAAATTGTGACACATAACATCATTCTCACTGAAAATGCTAAACTTGTTCACCAAAACATATGAAAAATGCACCCTAACATAGCCTTGCATGTTAAAGTAGAGCTTTAAAAACTCCTTGATGCAAGCTTCATTCAACCTATTGATTATTCTCCTTAGATCTCAAACATTGTCGCAATTGCTAAACTCAGTAATCATATTAGGGTATGCATGAATTTTCAGGATTTGAATAAAGCCTCTTTAAACAAAAAATTTTTGCTTCCTAATATTGACATGATCATGGATTCAACTACTGGACATGCTTTTTTGTCATTCATGGATGGATTTTTTGGTTATCATCAAATAATTATCAACCCTCGAGATTAATACAAAACTGCATTTACAACTATTTGGGAACGTTTTGTTGGGTTGTGATGCCCTTCGGTTTAAATAATGTCGGCACAACTTATCAATGAGCGATGACCTTGATATTTCATGATTACATACATAAAATCTTGGAAGATTATGTTGATGATATCCTTGCTAAATCCTTAACAAGACCAAACAATGTAAATTTTCTTCAAAAAATCTTTGAACGCATACATAAATATAACATGAGACTAAATCCGAAAAAGTGTGTCTTTGGTGTAGATAGTGGAAAACTTTTATAGTTTTTCATATCTCACAGAGGCATAGAGGTGGACACAAAAAAAATTGATGCCATTATTAACCTACCACCTCCTAAGAACATTTCTCAATTGCGCACGTTACAAGTCCAAATTCAAGTTATTCGTCATTTCGTAGCATCTTTAGCCGATCGCACATTACCCTTCACACATCTCCTAAAAAATAATGTAAACTTTGATTGGAATGAGGATTGTAAAAATGCCTTTGAGAGTTTAAAGGAATACTTTGCAAGTCCACCTATTTTACAACCTACAATGCCAAATAAACCATTTGTCCTTTACATAGTTGCATCAGCCCATGCTCTTGTAGAATTATTGGCTCAACATGATGATCATGGAAAAGAACATCCTGTTTATTACATTAGCTAAGCTTTAATTGATTATGAAACTTGATACTCACCAATTGAAAACAATTTTCAGCTCTTGTATTCGCTACTAGTAAGTTGTGACATTATTTACTAAATGCTAAAATACAAGTCATAACAAAATTTGATCCCCTTAAGCATAGTTTTAATAAAACTGATCTTTCTGGACACTTAGCTAAGTGGGTGATGTTGTTATCTAAGTTTGACCTTAAGTTTGTTTCACAAAAATCAATCAAAGTACAATCCTTAACCAATCACTTATCTGACACCCCTTCTCCTCTCACTTTACCTAATCATGAATCCTTTCCTGACGATAGTGTCTTGACCACAGATGTTAAAATATGGGAATTGTATTTCAATGGATCTAAGTGTTGAACAGGTTCCAGTGCATGAGTAGTATTAATTCCACCCAATGGAAAGCCTATTCCCTTGTCCTATCGATTAAATTTCCTATGTACAAATAACACATCTAAGTATGAGGAATTAATTGCAGGATTGCGAGCTTCTTTAACCATGGGTGCTAAAGATATCAAGATCTTTGGTGATTCACAATTAGTTATCAAATAAATCAATGGGAAATATCAAACTAAACATGAAAAATTATCAAAATACAAGGATCTCACAATGAAAATATTACAGAAGTTTGAATCATTCACCATTGATAACATCCCATGAAAAGAAAATCAACATGCGGATGCAATGGCGAGTGTAGCTTCTCTTATATTCCCACATGATCCTTCAACAAACTTCACCTTTGTTATTCACCCCATCATGAAACCTTCAATTGATACTCAATTAGAAAACATTTTAACAAAAACTCAAGAAGACTCGCAAGAATGGTAAGATACAATATACAATTATTTAAGATATGGTACCATTCCCGAGCCCACAACAAAAAACACTCAAAATTGTTTATGCAAACTAGCAACCAAATACTTGATCCTCGCCGATGTGTTGTATAGAATATCCTTCAACGGTCTCTTACTAAGGTGCCTTAAGGACTCTGAAATTCCTATAGCCCTTGAGTAGGCTCATGCTAGTGCCTATGGAGTTCATTTTGGAGGATGGTCATTAGTGAAAAAACTTATTCGTATGGGATATTGTTGGAGACATATGGAAAAAGACTGCTTTTCTTACGTTAAACAATGTCACAAATTTCAAGAAAATAGTAATTTGATCCATGCCCCTACTTCTGAGCTCCATGCCCAAATTCCCATTTGGTAATTTTTTAGTATGGGGATTGGACCTTATTGGAAAAATTTCACCACTCTCCTCTGCCAGACATACATTTATAATAACTACAATAGACTATTTCACAAAATGGTTGGAAGTTATTCCTCTTCGATCTACAACCGTTGAAGTAATTTGTCATTTCATATTGGAATAGATAATTGATTGCTTTGGAATTTCATCCACCATCATTTCAAACAATGGAACCCCATTTAAGAATAGTGAAGTAAAGAAATTTCTTGAATGTTCAACATCCAACATAGATTTTCTACACCATACTATCCACAATCCAATGGACAAGCTAAAAGAACTATTAAGATTCTTGAACAAATCCTAAGGAAAACTGTTAACAAACATCATAAGGATTGGCATATGCAATTAAATTATACAATTTGGGCTTATCAAACAAGTGTTAGATTGTCGATAGAAACTACACCCTATAACATTGTTTATGGTACTGAAACATGCCCTTGGAGTTAGAAATTCCTATGCTGGGAATTTCTCTTGAAGACCTTATTGATGGATGCCACTTATAAAGACCAATGATTGCACTAGATTGAGATGCTTGGTGAAAAATGGATTAACTCTCTTGAGTATCTCCAATATTACATTAAACAATTACAACAAAAACACAATACTCACGTCATTCCTTGAACCTTTTGTAAGGGTAATTTTGTTCTCTTTGAGAATCAATGCAATACTCATGGTGACCATGAAGACAAAGATAAATTCAGCCATAATTGGTTAGGACCTTACATAATCGATACCAGTTATGGGTCTGGTGCTTACATCTTAACTAAGCTCAACGAAACACCCCTTAAGGAACCTATTAATGTTGTGCATTTGTGTTGGTATTATCTCTATTCTCCTTGAATATTATGAATGAAAAAGTGGTGTTGTATAAAGTTATTTGGTTTCATTCTAAATAACTTTCACATTGCTCCGTTCTTGACAATTGATCATGTGTTTATCTTGAACACTAAGGTAATTACTTAATTACTTAAGGTTTCATACTATTCACCCTTATGTTAAGTTTGATCCTTATATGAGTTATAGGTCTATCTAATTTAACATACTCTCTTTAATTCAACAATGTTGTATCTAAAGTAAAATTGAAATATATTTTACATTAGATCACATCAATCATGTTAAATCATGTAGACATTAATTAAATAATTTTACCATAAGTTATTTAATTAATCACATTGACATTTAACACATTAAGATAAATTATAATAACATCAAATGTTCATATATATATATATATGTGTGTGTGTGTGTGTGTGTGTGTGTGTGTGTGTGTGCGTGTATGTGTGTGTGTCAAAAATTTTATATACATCTCATCATCATTTACAAAATCACCAAGGTCTATGAGAAATAGACCCCTCAGGCTCTGACGCCCATGATCTGGTCCCTAGACATCATGAGATGGTCATGTGTGATCATGAATCATGATCCACCGACTCTGAGTGCATACTCTAGACCCTGCACTTGCCCAAGGGCTACAAGTAGATCCTCTTCCATCTAATCCCTCTCCACTCGTGGATGTGCTAGCTCTGCATACAGTATCTCCACCTTTTTTGGAGTGTGGGATCACTATCCTATGCTCTCAGCCCATCAGAGTCATCTCCTCATGCTCTAATAAGCTTCCCGCAACCTTGCAAAATGTCTAATTGACTCTAGCTCCTTCTCCACAATTGGTGGGGGCACGTAATCAAGGTCTATCTCCTCCTTGGCAATGGATGTAGGGACTATCTTTGTGATAGCCTGATGATAGAACTCTCACCAGTATCTCATCGCTCCTACAAGGTACCAACAATACACAATTAGTAAGCATCATCATGATATATATATAAAAAGAATCAACACTAAAATACATGCACAAAATCAAATATCATCACCTATATCTCCAATTGGCTGAGGGATATCAACCTCATCCTCTCTAGGGGGGCATGGAGGATGTGCTAGCCTCTCTCTGCCCATTGGTCCTGATGTCTACTGTAACTACTACACGTGATCTGGTCACACAGGTGTGTGAGGACTCTCCTCGCTCATGCTGATCCTCAGTTGCTACCTCATCACCCTCACTTAGGGGTGGATCCTCCTCATAATCATCATCATCCTCCTCTCCTCCATCTTGGTCCTCATAGTTTGGATCGGCCTCTGAATCATACTCATCATCAATAACATCAGTAAAAATATCTATCCACCTGTATCGTACATCCTTGGCTGTATCCTCTAGCTCATTTCCCTCATCTGGTGCTAGTCCTACATCACCTATAGGGATGTCCATGGGAAATAAAGGATCTGGTCATGTCACTGATCACCACTTCTCATGCTCATCTATGTTTTCAACATCATCGACATCAAAGACTGATGGTTGATCATGATCTGAATCATCAAAATCACTCTCACGAACATGATCTATAGCAAGTCGAATCGTATCACCTGGCCTTCGGGCACTTAACACTAATTGCCTAATGAAGGGGCATGCCATCAGTGGTGTTTGTACCTATCCAAACTGTCACATGACTCAGCCATAATAGAATGGATGTACAACATAGTCATGTCACCCAGCCAAAAATATATCCATCTGCATCCTCCTCAGCAGTCTTGTGGGATCTAGCCATTGTAGTGTGAGTAGATAAGGTCTCCATAGAATCTCATCCTCCTCCAGTTGGTCGAATCTCACTCTCCAGAAATGTAGATCTTCATACCACCATAAGCATCATAGAGGATAGCTGAAGGCTCATGGATATCTTACGTCTATAGCACATGGGAACCCGACAAGCCTAGTGCATGCAATATGCTCGAGGCATGACACTTGCAGAAGCATGCAGTGCACCATACTGTCAATCTCTCGAAACAAAAATCAGCCAAGATCATAATAAATATGTGCTAGGATGCAATGTCCCCAAGCAAAGATTGTCCTATGCTCTACCATCCCACGAATCAAGTGTACCAATCCTCCATCTAGATGTGCCACTCGTCCATCAGGATTGAGAACAAGAGCTAATATATGCATCATAATTTGTCTCACAATGGGGGCTTGCAAATATAGAAGCATAGGAAGCTCAATTTTTACTCTCACATGCTCATCATGAACAGGTCCATCCAAGCAGTATTGCATGTGTGCCTTCTTCTTGCGAAATGACCGATCTCCTCATAAATATACTCACTCTCCCCAAATAGGAACTTGAAGAATATGGTTTACATCCTCTAGAGTGATGGTCATCTCCCCAGTCAAAAGGTGAATGTACATGTGTCAGCATCCCAACACTCGCATAGGGCCATCATCATGGCGTCATGGTATCTCATATGTGGCATTAGATATTCCCAATAGATTCCTACTACCTACAGATGCTCTGTCTCTACTACTGATAGTGCTAGGGCTAAATATCTAAGAAAGCTAATTTATCTCCCTCATATCCATTGTCATGACTAGGCTGGAACCTATCAAAATCATAACAATATGCTCTAAAAATTCATCTAATATCTTCCTTCCATTTTTACATTATTCATCATGCAAGTGTGCTAAAGCTCCTCTAGTTTTTTTCCTAAAGGCCCTAGACACCTTAGAACCATTTTGGGACACTTCAAAAAGAAACGAGACACTTTGCAAAGAAATGGGACACTTTGCAAAGAAACATGACACTTTGCGAACAAAAGGGACACTCTATGAACAAATGGGACACTTTGCAAAAAAAGGGGACACTTTGCGAACTTTTTTTCCAAGATCCTAAATTAACCTATAAATTCATTAAAAATTATTAAATCATTACAAAATCACTAAGTGAAACTTGCAGAATCAACTCACCTCATGGTACAGCTCGTCGTGCGCCACCTGCTCTTGAAGCTCGTCCAGCTGGAAAGGCGTGTAACCTCGTCTACTTGGCATCTTCTTGTCTCACCAGTCACTCTCAAGCTACAAGAAGGTAAAATGCAATAGTAAGTGACAAACTACTCTCCTTTACCTATTTTAACCTATTTTCATCACTTTTTACTCTTATGCATTAATTTAGGGTTATTTCCTCTTAAGAGTTAATAAAGCATCTTTTTTTCAAAACAACATAATGGGAACTAGGGAACTCTGTTTTCAACACCGTTTGATGTGTTTTAATCATGATTCTATACCCAACATCATCAATTGTCTACTATTACATGGAATGGTACTTAGAAATTCCCTATGGTATGATGTTCTTTATTCGATGTGGCTAGATTGCTACCTTGATTCCACCTTTGTAAAGCAAGTAAAATCAAGGGGGGCATACATCTACCCTCAAATTGGATTCCTAGGAGTTAGATATCAGGATTTTTGGACACTTAACGAATCTATGTTGTAGGATGCGGTTCCTAATGTTGTGGTTTTACAGATAACTACACTTGGGGATTCGTTCTCTTGACTTTTGATTGAGTATCCTTTTATGTAATCAAGTGAACTTTTTAGAGTCCTTTAGCTTACATATGCATGTAGAGTCATATGGGCACTAAAGTGGGGGCTAAATGTGACATAGAAAATTGGAAACTCTTGAGAAAAGAGACAATTTCACGCTCAATTTATACCTAATTTTGAGTGCCCCTACATTATTCATTCTTCAAAACAACATTTATAGGCCCCTAAGAGCCATTATTTTTTATCTAGAGGCCTATTTCACTTAAGAAATCATCTAAATCCTGACAAATAGCACTTAATTCATGCATATCTTGAAAACCCACCTTCATAAACTACTAGTGGGACCCATTTGCCACCTTGGGAAAATGAGTCCCCTTTGGTGGGACCCATTCGCCAAGGGTGGCGAATGAGTCCCTTTTGAGGGAAATTTCAATTTTGAGAGGGAATTTAGTCAATTCAACTTAGTTTTTCAGTAGATGTTGGCCTATTAGGTCTAAATAATGGGAAAATTAGGTGTTGATGCCTATAAATACACATTTAAATCCATTTTTCACATCTCTTAGTCATTTTTAAAAAGAAAAATCAAAATTCAAGTATTAGGAGTCTTCCACAATAATTTTTATTTGTATTTTCTACAACAAAGTTGAAGCTTTAGGGCAACAAACTAGGGTTTTTGCAGGTCTTCAAGTTGGCTTCTCATTCAAGATCCAACATTGCAAAGATTTGATGATGGACTCCTATGGTGAATCATAGAGAAATCTAGGTTGAGGAGATGCAACTAACCATCAAATCACACCTAAAGACTCATTTTCAAAGTGATTCCATCTTCCATTTTCTCTCTATCTTCAGATTTAAGGTTTGCATTATATTTGCATGTCATTTACATTCATTTGATATGTTGTATGATTTCTAGGATTGAATTCTTGCATCATTCAAATCACATTTGCACATCTTATTCTAGCACAATAGAATAGGGTTTTATCATACTTTAGATTTTCCTAGTCTTTAACACACTTAAGGATAGGGTTTTATGCATATTTTTATCCATTCAAAGTTTGATTATCCAATTAGGGGTTTTACCAAGGAAAACTCCCCATTAGACAACAAATTTTAAGCTATTTTATGAGATTCGGATCCGGATTCCCAACATGAAGTGCTATACAGGTGACAAGGTGGAGGTTTGAGATCTGAATTTGTAGAAAATTGAAAAAGGACTAATTCACCATGGATGGTTAATGAGTCTTATTTGAGGTGGCTAATAGAGTCAACTATAGATTCCAGTACCCAGTGAAAGTTTCTAGGCAAAAAACCCTGACCTGGGACTAATTTTCCCAAGGTGGAAAATGAGTCCCTGTCAACTTGAAAGTCAAATTTTATAGATTTCCAAAGTGCTTTGTAGCCTTCATTCGTCTTATAGGTGCACACATTCTAAATTACAACTTTTCGTTCAATTTCATTTGCATTTTTTATCATCTTTCTAAGCTCTTTGTAAATGTCACTATGTTTTCAAACATTTCTTATTTCATTAACTTTTTACATTCATAATCAATCAATTCCTTCACCTAGCTACATTTAGATCATTTGATTTAGTCATAATTCCATCTTTCATTCCTTAGTTTGAGTGAGCCACCTCAATTTTAGTGTTTTATCTCTCTCCTTTTAGGTGAAAAACCCTAAGAGTGCAAGAGAAGTCCATAGAACAAAACAAAATTGATGGTTCAAGTATCAATGAAGATTAAAACAATGTCACCTAAGCAGTCTTTGAATATACTATTCATGAGGTTCATAAAAAAATGTGGTGAATTAGTCATACCAAAAGGTACCATAGTGAACTCATAATGTCCACATCGAGTTCTAAATGTAGTCTTCAGAATATCTTTTTCCTTAATTCTCAACTGATGGTATGTTGACTTGAGATAAATTTTGGAGAACACCATCACTCCCTTCATTTGGTCAAACAATTCATCAATCCTTGGAAGTGGATATCAATTCTTGATGGTCACCTTGTTCAACATCCGATAGTATATACATAGATGCAAGGTTCCATCCTTCTTTTTCACAAAGATAATCGGTGCTCCCCAAGGAGACACACTAGATCTTATAAGCCCTTTGTTTAGCAATTCCATTAACTTGGCCTTGAAATCATAAATTTTGGTGGTGGTCATTCAATAGGGTGCCTTGGTTTGAGGCTCAGCTCCTGGAATAAGTTTAATAGAGAATTTGAATTCCCACTTCAGAGGCAACTCCATAAGTTCATCAAGGAATACATCTTGGAACTCCTTGAGAACAAGGTAGTCATCTAAATATGATTCCTTTCTATTAAGGTTTCTGAAATGCACAACATAAATTGAACATCCATTTCAACAACCCTTCTTGATCTGCATAGCATAAATCTGTCTAAGCTCTAAGGGTCCTTTCATTCCACAAATCTTGACTAGGTTTCCATAATCATCTAGATAATTGACTACCTTATCCTCATAGTTCACTATAGCCTTATGCTCAGTTAACCAATTTATTCCCAAAATTACATCATATGATCCTAAAGGTGCCACATACAAGTTGACCTGATTTTGGAATGTTGGAAGCTCTAACTTACTACAAAAGAGACAGGTATCTACCCTTCACTCTGCTCGATTACCATATTAGACTTTCCATTAGTTTTCCATGTATCTAGGTCTAATAGGTATCTTGCATATTATTCTAGGATCTATAAAAATTCAGTAGCTCTGGTATCAATCAAAATAGAGACAAATTGGCCATAGAGCTTACTCGTCAGGTAAATTTGTGAAGCCGTATACTTTTCCTATTTATTATACACTATAGCATGGATCTAGTGATGTTGAGTCTGTTAATAGCTTCCTTCCTTTTGTGACTTCGACTACTAATGATAATTTGAGGCATAATGATTTCCTCCACAAGTATAGCATCCATCACAAGGCCATTTGCAACCTCCTAGCTTGTCCTCTCTAAAGCCCTTCTGCTTATGGTTGTCTTTACCCTTTTTTTATGTTCCTTCTTTTTCTTTCCACCATTCCCATCTTCACCTTTCTCTTGTGACTCACTTCCCCTCTTGAGATTATGGATCTAATGGTTCTTGTCTCCTTTATGAAATTTCTTGTTACTAGACCACAACTTAGGATTTGCATTATTGTGGAAATTGGATAACTATTGCAGTTATTGTTTGAAGTATTTTTGGAAGACTTTTCTCAGTAATAGGATTATGCATATCCACTTCAACTCTGATGTGAGGTCTTAGCCCCAATATGAATTTCCAGATGCAAAAACATTCATCTCCCTAGTACTGAGGCACATATTTCAATAGGTTGGTGAATTCTCAATATTGGGTCATAGTCATGCTCCCCTGAGTTAAATTTTGGAATTTTGTCACTTTCTTGTCAAAGAAAAGTTATAGTAACCATCTCTTCCTAAAAGATTGGAGGAAGATTTCCCAAGTGATCTTAGCAGGATACAGTTCCTTTCTGACTTCTCATTATCCCACCAAGTAGCTACTTCACCTGAGAGTTGATATGTAGCCCATGTCACTTTAGTCTACTTAGAAAGTTTATAGATCCCAAAGTCTTTTTCTATCTCTATAATCCAAGCCTCTACTCTTGCTCTGATAACCTTACCATCAAACTTGGGTGGTGCTACTGTTTTGAGATCCTTTCCAAGATCATCCTCAATTTGTCCTAATGGACCTACCCCTGGACCTCTGTCTCCTTGGTTGGCTTCTGCATTCATGCAGTCCTAATCCTCGTGTACCAGTAAAACTTCTTGTTCTATGTGATCCAAGTGAGCCTCTTGTCAGTTCAAAAGCTCTAGAATCTATTCTAGCCTCTTGTTAGGTCTGCTGTTGAAACCACTACCACCCATCTCTTTCCTGGTGGTCACCATGTTGACTCACACTTAACCTACAACACATTCACATTTATCACATCTCAATACTATGTTCTACGAATAAACATTATTTTTCTACATAAAATAATTTACACATGCATATATCCCTTATTCATAGAAGACACACACATTCATGCATAATAAACATATTTTGGAGTCCTTGATTTTAATGCACCAAAAATATTATCTAGTTTTATTATATTAAAGGTTAGTCAATAGAACCTTATGTACAAAAAGCTTCTTGTTAAATTATTCCATTTTCTCGTCATAAAAAAATAGGCATTCCTCTAGGTCCTCATTGGAATTTACATCAAACTTTATAGAAGAGGATGGTTGAGCACGAAGGCTCTACTTTTCCTCTTTAGTTAACAAGGGTGCATTGGGTCCATGCCCTAGAGGCTAGTCCTTGATTGTGGAATTTTTTTTTAATCTTAGGTGTTCTCTTCTCCTCAATCTTCAAGCCTCTCTCTAGCTTAAGTCGTGTAAGGTCCTGAGCTAGAGTTTCATCAATAGGAAATTTGGGTTGAACCTCCATTTTAGCTTTTTCTTCCATTATGTCTTTCTTATATGAGGTTATAATGGTTTTCCCTTTCCTTTGTTTTTCCTTTGACCTTCACATACCTGCATTCAATTTAGGTTTGGTAAATTCTCAGGACATCTAAATTTAGTCAAGGTTCAACTATCCCTAGTCAAACTATGGTAGACTCATAAGGCCTAGAGTTGAACACTAATCTCTGATACCAAATGTAATAATCCATCCTAAATTACTATTTAATTAATATTATTGTAAATGACATATGAATATATTCAAATTAAAAATACATAACTAATTAACTATAGTCAATCATAGCAACACATATCCAATTAAAATGAGTCAAAGATTCATGTATTCAATTCAAGTGTCAAATTACAATACTCAATTTTGACTTGGCTCATAAGGACACATAGTCATTACATTGTACAAATTTTACATCAAGTATTACATCAAGGTTACATCATAGACTAAATAGTCTTATGTACATCTAAGGTTCCTCGTCATGCACACCTCCACTGGTGGACGAGAAGATAGCTAAAGCACTTTACCACCCAACCACAAAGCTTACACTTCCCCATAAATCTTCCAACTTGAAGAATACCTGACCCTGCATGAAAATTTTAGCAAGAGAACAATTTGCAAGGCAAAATCTGGTGCATTGCCATACATCAACATGGAATTACTATCAACAAGTTAGAAAGTAAAATGCAAGATCTATGATAGGAATAGTAGAAAGTGTTATCATAGAGTTGATACATACAAAATGAACTATATTGCTTGGCCAAGCATAAAAAATTTGTTGTAACAACAAACAAAAGGTTCTGGTAAATAAAACCTATATTCTTTGAACTCTATTTCGACACCCATCCTAGAAGGTAACTTTCTACAACATAATATTTCATAAAAACTATCTACCCTCTAGCAACATCTACCCTAAGGTGCTCTATTCTACTTAGGTATCATTGTTCTATTCAAGTAAAAGAATATTCTTCTCACATATGTCTACAGAAAATAAAATCATATCACTAATTTTCTCACTAAACAAAAATCAAATACGTGATTCAAATGGAACTATACATTACATTACTTAGTCATATCATTCACATGACCCAATTTCTCACTTGCTATAGTTCCACTTGTATCATACAAGTTTCAATAGTCAATGATGTTGTTTACATATGAAAACTTTCTCTATTTATAATAGAACAATATTGTTTCCAACTAAACAGTTACAAAACAAATTGTTCATGTAGAATGTTCACGGTTTGTAACTAAACAATGTTGTTTCAATTAAATAGTTATTGAGCAAGACTATTTTTAGCTACATGTACACTTTTACAACATAGTGATGTTGTTTACAATAGAACATTCACTGGTTACAATAGTACAATGTTATTTCAGCTAAATAGTTACATTTTATAACAAAAAATGTCATTTCCAACAAAAAATTTACTATTTACAATAATACAATGTTGTTTGCAACTAAACAGTTACAGTTTATGACAAAAGAATGTCGTTTCCAATAGAACATTCACTATTTACAATAATACAATGTTGTTTCCAGCTAAGTAGTTACAGTTTATGACAAAACAATGTTGTTTCCAATAGAACATTCACTGTTTACAATAATAAACTGTTGTTTATAGCTAAACAGTTACAATTTATGACAAACAATGTCTTTTCCAATAGAACATTCACTATTTACAATGGTTTATGGTTATAGCATCAAGTTTCATTGCTTCATTTTCCAAGCTATATTATTCTAAATAATTGTATATAAAATTTCATGTAAGAAGTAACTAAAATGAAGCTATTATCAACTTTTAGAAATAATTTAAAAGAACTAGATGGCATGCTAGTTGCTAATCAATAATAATTAAATGATCAGAACCATGGGATCAATCTTAACTAGGTTCAAGTTGAAACCCTCATTTTTAATTTACATTTATTATACTTTTGTTGTTCTAAAACAATCTATAGTCATTGACTACTACACACAACATGGGGGGAAATGCCATGCCATAACACCTACCCTTGGCTTGGGTATAGTTTCCCCAAAGACAACAGATGGGTATCATTTAAATGAATGATAGTTTACCATATTACACATGCAAACAAGATAAGGGAACAAGTTCATCACTCAACCTTTTATCCTTTATGGATTAGGTGATGAGAGATTCACAATGTCTCTACAACATAATAGTATACTTGCAACTATAAGAAATATTAGAAATATGTAATACAATACAGGGCATCAAAGACCTTCGTCACCCATGGCGATAAGACAACCAGAAACACATGAAATTCCCTTTGATTCTAGATTGAGGGTGGTGGAGTTATGCTGAATGGATGACCATCAGTTGGATACTTAAAAGAATAATAAATAAAGAAAATATATGTATATAACAATCTTTCTCTAGAGATTTGATCTACCCTTTAAGGGTGGTATCGACAATGGATCATACAACTCCTAATGAAGGCTTATTGTATTATCCAATAAGCTTTGTGTTGAGCTAAAAAAATAGAATACATGCAACCTAGGCTTTATGATGGTGGTATTAAAAAAAATCTTACAAAGTGATATGAAATCAACTCTCAAGCCATGGGTGGTATATGGATGAGGAAATCTAGTTATAGAAGAACTGACGCAGACATATTTATAAGAAAACACAATTCGATTCATAGAATCTTGAAGAATCAGTTTTATTTAACCAATAAAATTGACAAAATATCAATTCAACTGAGCATAGGATATAAATGATACTGTAAAATAAAATGAAAAGAAAATAGTTAAAAGAAAACCATGAAATACCTCTAAAAATGAGGGTTCTTCTTCGGGTTTTTCCCACAATGCTTCGTTCAATGACCCAAACACTATAATTTGGTGTCAATCTCTCCCTTTAGGAATAGCAACTTTCCTACATTTTACAACCCTCCACTAAGGGGCTGATTTGATTTGATAGTGGGAATTTTGCTGCCCCATCCTCCAAATGCGAAGATTGCATTATTGCCTTTGGTAGACC
>VDFB02047230.1:563877678-564001465 GCA_007258455.2 Sequoia sempervirens
TTTGTTTACTTGATCTTTGTCTTTTGGCTTATCTTATTGCATTCATTTTGATGACCTCTCGATGATGTTCAAAAAAATGGATTTAGAGAGAAAGGAATGGGGCAACAATCATTATCTTTTTTATCTGTTGTGCGTGTTGAATATTCTTGTAATATAACCTTGGTCATGCATGCTTTGTTTAGTTTGTAGGGAGGGTGTTTTAGGTCTCTTGTTGATCACATAGGAAGGTTTTCCTTTTATGTTTTGGTCTGAGATTTTTGGAATATCTAAACTACATTCTAAATGAGGTTTTGAATGTCAGGTGTGAACAAGAGTATTCCTATCTGATTGTTGAGTCAAAGTCCATCACACTAGGTACAACACCATCCTAGTTCATTATACCTTAATGCATCATTCATATGTGTGTTATCAAACATAAGGTAAGTAAGCCCCTTTAAAATCCCAATTCCTGGTAAAAAATGCATCGACATTGTCATCATCATCATTATCTCTAATAAATTATCATAGATCATGGACTTGTCGGATCCTCTTGTCTTCATCCCATTTCTTCTTTCTTCTCTCTGCGCTAACATGGTACCATGACAGTTAATAAAAAATATCACTAATGCATCCATCCTGCATCCACAAACTATCAGCATGCTACATATCATCATATCATATCATAATAGGAAATGTTGATAATCTCACATGCATTGCATTTCATCATTGCATAATATAGATTGGTTATTCTAAGCATCTCATAAACCATACATTTGCATCTAGAACATAAATCATAAATGCATCATCATATCATAAAAGTATTATCATATCATCCATATAAGTATCACCATATCATCCATATAAGCATCATCATATCATCCATACATGCATCATCATATCATACATGGAAAAGATATTGAAAAACAAAAAGAGCATGTCATAACATCTCATACATCCCATCACATCATTCATTTTTGCATATAGATTTATTAATCTAAAAATCATTTGCATATTACAACATTTGTGTCATCCATACATCATCATCATGAAAAATACATAGAAAAGATATTGAAAAAGAAATGCATCCATCACATCCATAAGAATCTGCATAATCATACATACATCACATCACATAATATAGAGTCACATCGCATATACATCCATCCATAATGCATAAATAAAGTAGGACACATCTCATAAAGAATCGATCATATCATATCATATATATATCATGTAACTGTCATGGTACAAAATTAGGATCAAATGTATATGTGTATCAATCAAATTACAAATTCCCATGGGGCTATACAAAACGGAGCCCATCGATCTCAAAAATAATCAAGTGTCGTTGATCAAAACTATGTGATCTAGCCCTAGTGGATGCTCCCCTCACTAGCCTACCTCTTTGGCTAGTCCTTCATGTACCCTATCTGCTGAGAAAACTTCGGCACTTGAGCTGCAGGAGGCACTTCCTATCGATAATGTAGCCGGTAATACTCTTCCTCCTGTACTACATTGTGGTACATCCACATTGGTACCGTCCTGCCCTATGATGCAGCAGCCATGCTCTCTAACTGTTGCCTCCTACCAACCTCCTATACCAATTGTAGCTCTGTCATCTGTCACTGTTGTATCTCCTAATCTCTCTCAATGGTGAGGGCCTGGACCTATTGTCTGGCCTGGTCCCTCTTGGTTGTAAGTGTTTTTACCTAATCCTATAACCCTTGAATCTTCCCCTAAAGCTTCTATATCAAGGTGTCTCTCTGATTAGGATGAGCTAGTGGTGGCAATGGCTGATCCCTTTGTTGTGACTGTTGGTCCCTCTGAGGTGGTTGTTGGTCCTGAGGTTGATCACTCTACTGGTGCCCATCTCCCTAATCCCTCTGGTCTAGCTGGTGTGGAGGTGGTCCTCCTCCTCCTGCTAGAACTTTCCCCCTCCTGGCAGTCTTTCCCCAGGGTCTGCAATGTGGAAGTACTACCCCTAGAAATCTCAATCGAATAGGAGGCATGAACCAATCGTCATAGGCACGTTTGGTGCCCGCGATCGCCCAGTATGTAGGTCATGATGTAGCCAAAAGTGGTGATATGATGGGTATGTGTAGGGTAAGGGTGGCTGGTTTTACCTTTTTACCCAAAATTGATGAAATGAAAAGGCTCTTAAGCACGTTCTACTTTCCACCCAATATATAAATTATTCTTTACTTTGAATTTAATAAATAATTATTAATCATTTTCTACTAACTACTTCAAAAAGTCCTACTGATATATCGATTGAAAAAAATATCTATAGATTTTTGCAAACAATATCACATTTTTGAATTTGAAACATGCATCACATTATATATGATTTTATACTATAGGATTAAAAAAAAATTAATAATTTTGACCAAGTTAAAAGTGGTTAAACATACAAGTATTTATAGTTTTAAAATTTGTAATAAAAAATTATAATTAATTATTTACTGGAAAAAAATGAATCACATTGGGACATAAGACTCTAATTTATATCTAAAATCTTATGTAAATATTATCATTTTATTGTGGTTAGGTGGTCAAACAAACACCTACTTATTTTTTCCTTTGAAATTTCTAAGTACTACTGTTGAAATTTCCAAGTTTCACCAAATAGATTTTAAAAAAAAAACCTAGTAGTTTAGAAACTATAGTCAATTTGCTACAGATTCTATTCTTACATATTTTTGAAATAATATAGATGACTTATTCAAATTTTTATGTCAAGTTGCCTAAATTTGATTTTTCTAATTTTTTTGCCACTTAAGGATCAGGTTTTTCCATGATGATCATGCACATACCCACCTGTCCTTGATCATAGGCCCATGGCCTAGCCACCAGCTGCCTAAAGGAATCAACTACATCTGATTCTAGGATCATCTAACCCTATGTAGTCTCTCTAGTGGACCAAGCAAAGATAGCCATGTACTGATCATCGACGCGGTCCTACACATCCCCAAACTGTCTCGCTACCCTATCTAGTAGGTAGCCCTCGATCATGGTATCCTCACACCCCCTGCATCAATTAGTCCTTCCTAGCATAGAAGAGTTGTTGCATATTTTCATACCAAGATGACATCTGTAACCAAGGTCTCCAAGTGAACACTGTCATCTCATCCAAGACCCTCCGCTAGTGGGGTAGGACAAGCTATCCTATATGGGTAAATGTAAGGATTCCCGTGATGAGGGTCCTAACCCAAGACACAAAAATAATGCAAACAACTTGAGAATTTTTATTATTATTAAAAATTGAAACTCTTACATGCAGAGAATCTCCAAATCCTCGAACTCTGCAATACATGCAAGCTATAGAAATTACATAAACTATAGAATTTTTCCCCCTTCCGCAGTTTGTGAACTTTTCCCCCAAAAAGCTACCCAAAAATCCAAAACTAGCCCATAAATAGCCCCTTTGTTATTTGGATCCAAAAACAACATTTTAATTATAAGTTTTGGCGGTTTGGCACCAAAAATTGAAACAAATTAAAATTCAAAAAATGAGTCCTAATTCAAAAATTGGCAATTTTTCCTGTACCACCGCCAGCCTCTCGAAGCCATAAATTTTGATCCAAATTCCATTTTTCAAACCGCTGAATAGTTGGAAAGGTCTCAGAGTGAACACATTATCTAGGAACTTGCTCTCAAGGTTCCAGCGATTATGGGCCTATATACAAGACCAATGCTTAGTGTCTTCAAGCTAGACCCATAAGGTTTTTCGTGGCAAAAGTAGAAACTGAACTTGAATACCTTCAAACCATGAATGATCTTTGACCCATTCTTCTTCAAATTGCAAGTAAGTGTTTATTTTTGTACTCAAGCTTCCTAAAATCTTTTTCCTCCTCACTAAATTGAAAAATTGCTAAAAAGTAGCAATTGAGCGTAGTGCTTAAAAACTGTTCTAAAAGTTGGAAACTCTTTATTCGATGGAAAAAGTATCTAGAAATGCAAAAGATATACAAAATCTAACAAGAGGGAAACATAAATTGAAAGGCGTTTGCGATTTAGATTTTCCCTTATACCTACTCAGATGCTCTTGCATCGCACACCCAAGGTAATTTGGGAAGTGACCCCCACACGCCTCGATATTGAGAAAACCCAAACAAATAATCCCCGCTTTAGATAGTCGATGTGAATCTTCCACAGCCTTCATCCACTTCACTAGATATTCTTCTATAATTTCATTTTGGTACTCCTTCCCACTCAGCCTATCCAGATCGCTTCAATCTCCTCCTTCTAAAGTGGTGTTGGAATGCCACACCCGTCTACTTGGCCGTACTTCCTCTACTTTACACCTCTCATGATGCTCACAAATCTGAAATGTTGAACATAGGGAAAATGTTGATTCCATTAGGCAACTCTACCTCATCTGCATTCCCTGAATCATGCTTCTTCAAAATCTTATAGGGACCAAATTTCTTCATCTTCAATTTGTTATAGGTTCCCACAGGAAACCTTTCTTTCCTCAAGTGGACCATTATTTCATCGCCAATCTAAAACTCCTTATTCCTCTTTTTCTGATCTGCCTTAGCCTTATACCTTATATTCATCTTATTAATATGTTCTCTTTACCTCCCTGCTATGTAAATCTCTTGATGTGTTCTCTGAAAGCCTCTACTGCACTTATCTTCTCTTTGGTCCATCTTCCTAGTTCTAAAGTAGTTTTAGACTACCTCCATACACAAATTTGTGCATGGTGATCTTCCCTGCGGTTCTATCTCACATTGCACTTTTGTAAGAAATTCTACCTGTAAGATCAGTCCCATCCCTTTGGTTTTATCTCCTACCAAAACATCCTTCAAGAGGGGTTACCTAGACTCTTGTTCACACAACCTCACCCTCCCATTAGTAAGCTTTGATGGTGCGAATCAACTTCAACCTCTTCAAATTTTTCCACAAGGTCCTCCAAAAGTATCCCACAAACTTAGTATCATGATATGAGACTATACTCTTTAGAAAAACATGTAGCCTCACCACCTCTCTGAAGAATAGGTCAACAATGTGGACTACATCATGGGTCTTCCAACATCGAATGAAATGCACCATCTTTGAAAATCTATCAACTACCACAAACAATTAATCATTCCCCCTCTGTGTCCTTAGCATACCAAGAACAAAGTCCATACTTATATCCTCCCATGACCTCTCTAGTATAGGTAAGGGCTGATACAACCCTATATTCTAGCTCACTCCTTTAGCCATCTAACAAACCCTACAACTTTGCACAAACTTCTTCACATCCTATGATAATTGAGGCCAATAATAATGTTCACTAATGATGGTAATGGTATTATCCCAACCAAAATGTATTTTCATTCCTCCATTGTGCTTCTCCTTTATTAGGTTCTCCCCCATGGAACTCCTTGGAATACACAATTGACTTCCGTTAAACAACATGCCATCTTGGATTATGAAATCTAGCCACTTCGTCCTGTCAACTATAACAGGCTCCTTGAAAGCTTTCCAAGCCTCTACAAAATTAGGATCCTCAGGGTACAATGTCTTGAGTTCATTGAACCCAACCACTTCAATCTGCATCTTTGTCAACAATGTTTTCCTCCTACTTAAGGCATCTACAACCCTATTCAACCTCCCACTCCTATTCTTTAAAACAAAGGTATAGCTCTACAAAAATTCTACCCATTTCATATGCCTCTAATTCAATTTTCCCTGACTATTCAAGTACTATAATTTTTGATGATCAATAAACAAAAAAAACTCCTTTGGAAATAGATAATGTCTCCATTTCTTTAATTCTTGAACTATTGTATAAAATTTTTGATCATATACACAATACTTTCTCTTTGTATCATTTAACTTTCACTAAAGTAGGCAATGGGCTTACCTTCTTAGCTCAACACTACTCCAATGGCACAACCACTGGCATCAAAATCCACCTGGAACACCTTATTGAAATATGAGAGGGCTAGAATAGGTTGTTCTATCACCTTCTGCTTCAACAGATCAAAACTCCTCGCTGCTCCTGTGCTCAACTTGAACTCCTTTCTATCCCCTCTCATTGTTTCATTCAAGGACACACAAATACTACTAAAATTTCTGATAAAATTTCTATAAAAACTGGCCAAACCATGGAAAGATCTCACCTCAGTAGCAGTTCTTAGGGTAGACCATTCCAGAATAGCCTTCACCTTCTCTGGGTCCATCTTGAGACCTTCTACCGAGACAACAAAACCTAAGTACACTAACTCCACAAAACTACACTTCTTCAAATTAATCAACAATTTCTCTTCTCTCAACTTTTCAAAGACTTTACGAATATGCATTAAATTTTCACCAAGGGACTTACTGAATATCAAAATATCATCTAATTACACAATAACAAAACTCCCCAAAAACTCTTTCAGTACCTCGTTCATGAGCCACATGAATGTTCTCAGTGCATTGGTTAGCCCAAAGGGCATGACTAACCACTCATACATGCCCTATTTGGTTTTGAGGGCGATCTTCCATTCATCTCCCTCACGAATCCGGATATGGTGATATCCACTCTTTAGATCAATCTTTGTGAAGTACTGGGCTCCACTCAAACAGTCCATCAGGTCATCCATCCTTGGTAGGGGAAATTTGTACTTGATTTTTATCTTATTTATGGCTCAAGAATCTATACACATCCTCTACTCCCCATCCTTCTTTGGTGCTAGTACTGTAGGTATTGCACATGGACTCATACTCTCACGAATCAAACCCTTTCTCAAAAACTTCTGAACTTGTCTATTCATCTCCTCATTTTTTGCAGGAGTCATTCTGTGAGCTGCCTTATTTGGCAAGCGATCTCCAAGGATAAATTCAATCTGATGACTGATCTTCCTCACTAGTCGTAAACCCTTAGGTACATTATCAGAAAAAATATCCTGAAACTCGTCTAATAACCCAGAAACTTCTACTGGTACATTCTCACTATCCTCCTTATCCATTATAGGAATTAATGCATAACACATACGCTCATCTTCATGCCTTCTAAAAATTTCCTTCCATCAATATAACAAACCCTAGCACTACTGCATACCTTTTCTTTGGCCTGCTTCAGGGGTTTCAACTTATGGCAGACTCCATCCTTCATTAAGGAAAAATTATTTTGCATGGCCATCATGTATAGCTCGCCTATCAAACTACCACGGCCTCCCCAAAAACATGTGACATGCATCCATGGGGATGATATCATAGAGTACCTCATCATGATAGCTCCCAATCTTGAACTTCACCAGGAACTGCTCATTGACCAGAATTTTGTGGTCTTTCTACAACTAGGAAATCTGATACAGATGTGGATGCCTTTCCCTCTTCAGCTTCAGCTTTGTAACCATCTCTTCTGACACTATATTATCCATGCTCCCACTATCAATAATGACATCACAACATTTTCCTTCACATTTGCACCTTGTACAAAATAAATTCTTCCTTTGTTTTGGTTCCTTCTCTTCAATCACCAAGGCTCTTCTAACCACTAGGGCTTCTCCCCTTTTAGCATCATCTGAATGCTTAGATTGAGCCTCCTCATCTGCATGTGCAACCCTTCCATGACCTTATAGCATTTTGTTTGTCCTTCCTTGGTGTTGTGGAAATTCATAGGCTCGGTGTCCTTCACTACACTGGAAACAAGTTCCTCTAAAACCCCCTCTTTTGAATCCTTGCCCAGATCTTCCTCGCCCTCTACCTCTTTGATCCCCACTATTTTGATCATGAGGGCGGTAGAAGTTATCAATCTTCTAGCCTCGATTGGTACCCACATCTCCATTTTTCTTCTCATCCTCATTTTGGCTTCCAGAAGATCTTCCACTACCCCTTCCACTTTGACCTCCTCGTCCTTTTTTTCTTTTTTTTGAATCTTTTTTTCAGATTCTCTTCAACTTTCAGAGTGAACTAGTAATGATCCCTCAATGTTGGTCATTCTAACCAGGCCTCTTGAATGGTCGGTCATAACCCATTAAGATAACATACATCTTCTCCTTTGTTGGCCTCTATATGGCCCATTCTTAATGATCATCTTGAAATATTTACGATTTGTTTCTTTCAACCTTGTAACTTTCTGTGATCGCACTTAGTCCATCAGAGCGGAACCGGCTTTTCACTTTCCACCATGCGATCCTAACCTGATCTCTTTCGATTTCTCCAACTAGACCTTCCTTTCATCAATATGGTTCTTTATTTTTCTATTTTTGTAAAATTAACCCTGACGTAGTTTTATTTCTCTTATACTCAAAATACCTTTAGTTTCGCGGATCCAGTTTAACCAACTTCTTCGACCAGACTGGAATAACGAACTTTCCACCTTTGAATGTTCTTAATCACTTCAGATTGATCTTGATCAACCACCTTTCTTTCTTCTACATCTGACCTTCGACTCTTTCTTATCCCTCGCTTCTTAGGTTTAACCTCTCTCATCCGCTCTGCAATGCATCATTTTTTCTCTTGAGGGATTTGAAACCCTCAGCCACCAATGGATCTCTTCAACCATCATACCTACCAAGCATCACTCTTGGAGACATCTTGAATAACTCAAACCCACAACCATGGTCCTTGTGTGAACTGCCTCACGATTGGTGATCTATCCACATGCTCAAGAAAACCCACTCTAATACCACCTAACGAGGGTGCTAACCCGAGACATAATGAAAACAAGCGTAGAATTTTATTATTATTTAGAATTGAAACTCTACATGTAGATGATCTCCAAATCCTTGAGCTCAGCAATACATGCAAATTATATAAATTACAGAAACTACATAATTTTTCCCCCTTCCGCAGTCTGTGAACTTTTCCCCAAAAAAGCTACCCAAAAATCCAAAACTAGCCCATAAATAGCCCCTTTTTGATTTGGAGCCAAAAAAAACATTTGAATTATGAGTTTTGGCAGTTTGGCACCAAAAATTACAAATTGAAATTCAAAAATTGAGTGCTAATTTGAAAATTGGCAATTTTCCAAAAATTGACCAACTTCCAGAAGCCATAACTTTTGATCCGCGACTCTGTTTTTCAAACTGTTTGAACCGTTGGAAAAGTCTCAAAGTGAAGAACATGTTAAAAATACACTCTACTAATTCTAGTTATTTATGGGCTCGTACGGGACTGTTTAGTTCCTCAAACTGGACTCATAAGGTTTTCCAGGGCAAAAAGTAAAAACTAAAACTTGAATAAATTTCAAACTGTGAATGATCTTGACCTGATTCTTTCACCAAAGTGTTTATTTTTCCATCCTGAAGATTCCCTTAAATTTTTTCCTCCTCATGCCTTCAAATTCAAAATTGCTAAAAATAGCAGTTGAGCAGAAAAAGTAGAAAAGCACTTCTGAAAGTTGGAAACTCTTATTCGATGAAAAGGGTATCTAGAAATGCAAAAACATCTACAAAAAGCTAACAAAAGGAAACAAAAATTGAAAGCATATTTTTGGGTGATGCAGGATTGCCCTTACACCACTAGATGCTCCTGCATTAGCCCCTGTACCTCCAAATTGTTGGGTCGTCGAGCTCGATGTCGACCACTATAACCCTCAGTTGAAGCATGGCTATGTGCTCCCATGCCCAGATGTTTAAAAATGTGACCTCGGCACCAATCGCTCTACTGTCACAATAGGAAAACTCTTGCAAATCGTGGTATAATGAGGCCAACATCACTAGTCTCCAAGCAAAACAACACCTCCTGAATAGCATCCGCTCCCAAGCTAGACCCCATCTCAGATTGAGATATTGACCTCGTCAGTCTAGAGCCACTATTCCTAAGATGATCATAGCCACAATCAGTTGAAAAGTCAACACCCAACCTCTGTAGTACTCAAGATTGATATGTCCCTCGGTAAAAAAAATCTCATCTATCCCCATGATCTCATCACATTCATTAGTACGACATTCATGTCATATATAACTCACTCACTGTGGATGGGCAATCACAAAATACGCTAGACATCCTCCAATGTGACAGTCATCTCATCAGTTGGAAGATGAAAGGATGATGTCTCGCTATGCCATCACTCAACTAACACAGTCATCATAGCTAGGTGGGTCTTCACAATGGGAACATAAGCAACATACCTGAGGCCAATTGCACCAAGGTGCTCATATAGTAGCTCATGCAGACTGCTCAATTTGCTAAGCACCGAGGGTTAGTGTTCACGTGAATGCATAGGCTCTCTATCCTCCTACACCCATGAAGCCATAGTGTCAAGTTTCAAAAATTGACTAGACCTTGTTTGAATTTTTTGACATTAAAACAACCAATGCATCACTATTTGCAAAGGTGTTGCTCTTTGAAAACTCCAAAATTTGATGCTAGGACCCCCCAAAGTGCAAACCAAGTTGTGGCGTCACTGTTTGATACACGAGCCTATTTGACCAAAATCCCTAAAGACCCAATAGAAGTGCGGTGTCACCATTTACAATGGCATCTCCCTTTAGAGTTTGCAATCTAAAACCTAAACTACAACACAACATCGCAAGTCACAATAGCGATGCAATTTGAAGTTGAGCGTCATCGATTATGCACTTGTAGCATTACTAAATAATGACGATGTACAAGTTGACCCTTCAAGATGTAATAAATGTGTACAAAAATCAAAATTAAAGGTCTAGTTAGGATAACATACTACAGGTGCAGTGCCTGGAGGTCTCTGGTAGACTCAAACTCGCTCGGAAATGTGTTGGGGAAGCACTCTTTATGCCATTCTACACGAGGTTCAAAGCTCAAAATGAAGGAAATCTCAAAGCTTGAATGTGAAAATGAATTGAAAGTGACCCCTTGAAGGCTACTTAAGCTTGAAAAATTAGGGTTTGTTCCCTGCTTTAGCCGTTAAACTAGGGTTTTGTGCCCCCCATCCTATTTTCGCCCAACTGAAGCTTGTTTTGCATCTTTTTTCTATGTTTTGGCACATTTTCAACATCTTGGAGGCTTTCTAGACCCGTCAAGTAGCTTGTCTTCTTTTTTCGTGAGATCACCCAAATATCCAAATTTTCGTTTGATCTCTCGAGGGGGCAATATACTAGTGTAATTCTTTTGCTAAGGCAGTGGTGGGGCATCCGAAAAAATCAAATTTTTTTTCAATTTTGATCTTGGCAGTGGTATTCTTTGAACCAATGCAACAGGTACATTGCTTCAAAGAGGTGAAAAATGTAGACACACAAATTATACTAATTGATATGTGCACTTGATCTTGGTTTACTCACATCAGTTCTACCTAAATCACTCCTTTACTAACCATTTAATTAAATAAGCCTTATTTAATTAAATTCATCATAATTCCTCTGTTAATTAAATAAATCAACTTTATTTGATTAAATCATTATCTTCTATTAATTAAATAAATTATTTTATTTGATTAATCCTAATGTTCCTCTTTTAATTAAATAAATCCCTTTATTTGATTAAATCATACTTCTTCCTTTAATTCAATAAATTAACATTTACTTGAGTAAATCTAACATCACCACTTCTAATTAAATAAATCAAAATTTATTTAATTAAATCTAATATTCATTATTCCTCCCATTTGATTTAAATAAATCCAAAAATCTAAGTCAAATTTCAAATCAAACTAATCTCCATCTGTGTTAATTAAATGTTAATTAACTCTAACTCTAATCCATCAAATCTTCTAGATTTTGGAACTTGCACAAGTAAATCAATTTAATTTTTTTATAAATTCTTCTATTTTCATTCAAAAAGGCATCTCATTGGAATATTCTTCAAATTTCAAATCTCTCTCCCAAAAGGACTTGTCCTCCAACATGGCATTAAATCCTCTTACATGTCATTTTTCTTGATCCAAGTTGCATTAACTCTTCTACCATCTCTTCCTCCACAAGCCAAATTTCATATTTCAAATTTGCACCTAATTGCATTTATTTGTACATTGATCAAAATGTGCTCCATCTCTCTCCACTAGCATGTTGACAAGTGGCACAATGCCATTGGCTTATGTTTAGTCCCACATTCTTCATATCTTTCATTTCTCCATCCTTTTTTTCTATAAATAGAGATCTTCTCTATTGTATTTGGATGCACACCTTTATGCAAGGTTGTTATATACATGTTTTGAGCAAATTCATCAACACTTCATCCAAGTTTTCATAGCTTTCATCCATCTTAGCTAGGTTATGGTTAAATTTCATCAAGAAGTATCAATCTTCATCAAAGTTCATCAAAGCTTGCAAGGAATTGGGAAAGGGCTACTTTCCACATCAAAGTAGCACTAATTCCCCCATGGGATTGAGGGTTTGAATGTCTTGAGCAAGATTTAGTAGCTTTTATTTGATATTATTTGCTTTGTTTTTTGTTCTTTGCATTTGAATGAATTGCATGGGGAATTATGGTTTTAGATGTGTTTGATGACTAACATTGTGTTGTTTGTCTATGTTTGAGTAGTTCTAGAGCTACCATTCACAAAAATCTGATTCCTCATCCATTCAAGGATTCAACAATACAACAAAGCAAATGCTTGATGTAATCACTTTTCCTATTACAGTTGGGGTGGCTACTTTACATACCCCTATTCATGTCATTCCTTATGATCTTTCATATAATCTTCTTTTAGGTAGACCATGGGTTCATGAGATGAATACAGTTCCTTCAAACCTTCATCGCATAATGAAATATGTCTATACCAACAACATTTGTCAAGTTGAAATAGACCCCGAGCTTGAAAGTTTCATACACCTTGAAAAAGGAACCACAAGTCCTCTAAATATATTAATCCCAACATCTAATAGAGAACCGCTTGAAATTGAACATGATGAGGAATTAGTATCTAAGTTATTTGGTGATGATTGGGGATCCTTAGAGTTCACACCTTCATTTATGGTCGAATACATAATCACACAAAAGAAAGATGAGAAACCAAAACAACTAACCATCATGTCAACTAAAATTTTTGAAAAATATTCTCAAACATCTATCTCCTCTACTTTTGAAGAAACTACAACATACACTACAAATTTTGATGAGAGGGACTATCAACATCTGCCTAATCAGGGAGAAATGGAAAGACTTTATGTGAAAGGTTATGAACTTTTGAAACAATTGGGATATACCAAAAAAGGATGTGGAAAGAATGAACAAGGTATTTGTGTCCCTATAGAACCTAATACACAAGAGACAAAAATTTGGGTTGGGATATTCTTTTTCTAAAATGACAAAAGCTACTCAATGACCATCTTTGAATATCAACACTATTACATGTCAACCAAAACACAAACTCACAATAAAACATCCTGAGTTTCTTAATATGAAATTATCACCATCATGGAAGTATGTTGACAGTGATGAAACTCTAAAATAAATGTTAGGAGTTTATGATAACACATCTTCTACTACTCCCATGAAATGGGTTACTTGTGTTGTGATCATTACCAAGACAAATGATAGTGATATCACTGAAGAACCATATGATCCTAAAGTTCCTAAGTCTAATGCACTCCCCTTAGGAGATAAAATCGATGTACCAATGGACATAGATGAAAAATACAAAGCTATTAAAATTGGGAAGTGCCTTGGTGATGAAGAACAAGAGGACACTACAACTTTACTTCATGATTTTTTTGAATTTTTTGCTTGGAAATACTCTAATATGCTAGGAATTGACCTAAAAATTGTGGCACATAACATCGTTCTCGCTGAAAATGCCAAACTTGTTCACCAAAACATATGAAAAATGCACCCTAACATAGCCTTGCATGTTAAACTAGATCTTGAAAAACTCCTTGATGCAAGCTTCATTCAACCTATTGATTATTCTCCTTGGATCTCAAACATTATCGCAATTGCTAAAATCAGTAATCATATTAGGGTATGCACGGATTTTCAGGATTTGAATAAAGCCTCTTTAAAAGAAAAATTTATGCTTCCTAATATTGACATGATCGTGGATTCAACTACTAGACATTCTGTGTTGTCATTCACAGATGGATTTTTTGGTTATAATCAAATAATTATCAACCCTCGAGATCAATACAAAACTGCATTTACAACTATTTGGGGAATGTTTTGTTGGGTTCTAATGCCCTTCAATTTACTGAATGTCAACACAACTTATGAATGAGTGATGACCTTGATATTTCATGATTACATACATAAAATTTTGGAAGATTATGTTGATGATATCCTTGCTAAATCCTTAACAAGACCAAACAAAGTAAATTTTCTTCAAAAAATCTTTGAACGCATACATAAATATAACATGAGACTAAATCTGAAAAAATGTGTCTTTGGTGTAGATAGTGGAAAACTTTTACAGTTTTTCATATCTCATAGAGGCATAGAGGTGGACACAAAGAAAATTGATGTCATTATTAACCTACCACCTCCTAAGAACATTTCTCAATTGCACATGTTACAAGGCCAAATTCAAGTTATTCATCATTTCATAGCATCTTCAGTCGATCGCACATTACCCTTCACACATCTCCTCAAAAAGAATGTAAACTTTGATTGGAATGAGGATTGTAAACAAGCCTTTGAGAGTTTAAAGGAATACTTTGCAAGTCCACCTATTTTACAACGTGCAATTCCAAATAAGCCATTTATCCTTTACATAGTTGCATCATCCCATGCTCTTGTAGAATTATTGGCTCAACATGGTGATCATGGAAAACAACATCTTGTTTATTACATTAGCTGAACTTTAATTGATTATGAAACATGATACTCACCAATTGAAAACAATGTTCAGCTCTTATATTTGCTACTAGTAAGTTGCGACATTATTTACTAAATGCTAAAATACAAGTCATAACAAAATTTGATCCCCTTAAGCATTTTTTAATAAAACTGATCTTTCTGGACACTTAGCTAAGTGGGTGATGTTGTTAATTGAGTTTGACCTAAAAAAAATTTCACAAAATTCAATCAAAGTACAATCCTTAACCAATCACTTATCTGATGCCCCTTCTCCTCTCACTTTATCTAATCATGAATCCTTTCTTGACGATAGTGTCTTGATCGTAGATGTTAAAATATGGGAATTGTATTTCAATGGATCTTAGTGTTGAACAGGTTTCAGTGCAAGAGTAGTATTAATTCCACCCAATGGAAAGCTTATTCCCTTGTCCTATTGATTCAATTTTTTATGTACAAATAACACATCTAAGTATGAGGCATTAATTGTAGGATTGTGAGCTTCTTTAACCATGGGTGCTAAAGATATCAAGATCTTTGGTGATTCAAATTTAGTTATCAAATAAATCAATGGGAAATATCAAACTAAACATGAAAAATTATCAAAATACAAGGATCTTACAATGAAAATATTAGATAATTTTGAATCATTCCCCATTGATAAAATCCCATGAAAATACAATCAACATGCGGATGCAATGGCGAGTGCAGCCTCTCTTATATCCCCACACGATCCCTCAATAGACTTCACCTTTTTTATTCACCCCATCATGAAACCTTCAATTGATACTCAATTAGAAAACATTTTAACCACAAATCAAGAATACTCACAAGAATGGTATGATACAATATATAATTATTTAAGAGATGGTACCATTCCCGAGCCCACAACAACAAACACTCAAAATTGTTTACGCAAACTAGCAACCAAATACGTGATCCTCGCTGATGTGTTGTATAGAAGATCCTTCAATGGTCTCTTACTAAAGTGTCTTAAGGACTCTAAAATTCCTATAGCCCTTGAGTAGGCTTATGCTAGTGCCTATGGAGGTCATTTTGGAGGATGGTCATTAGTGTAAAAACTTATTTGTATGGGATATTGTTGGAGACATATCGAAAAAGACTGCTTTTCTTATGTTAAACGATGTCACAAATGTCGAGAAAATAGTAGTTTGATCCATGCCCCTACTTCTGAGCTCCATGCCCAAATTCCCATTTGGTAATTTTTTAGTATGGGGATTGGACCTTATTGGAAAAATTTCACCACTCTCCTTTGCTAGACATACATTTATAATAACCGCAATATACTATTTCACAAAATGGGTGGAAGTTATTCCTCTTCGATCTACAACCATTGAAGTAATTTGTTGTTTCATATTGGAACACATAATTACTTGCTTTGTAATTTTGTCTACCATCATTTCAAACAATGGAACCCCATTTAAGAATAGTGAAGTAAATAAATTTATTGAAACATTCAACATCTAACATAGATTTTCTACACCATAATATCCACAATCCAATGGACAAGCTAAAAGCACTAATAAGATTCTTGAACAAATCCTAAGGAAAATTGTTAACAAACACCATAAGGATTGGCATATGCAATTACATTATGCACTTTGGGCTTATCAAACAAGTGTTAGATTGTCCATAGGAACTACACCCTATAACCTTGTTTATGGTACTGATGCAAACATGCCCTTGGAGTTAGAAATTCCTATGTTGTGAATTTCTCTTGAAGACCTTATTGATGGATGCCACTTATAAAGACCAATAATTGCACTAGATTGAGGTTCTTGATGAAAAATGCATTAACTCTCTTCAACATCTCCAAGCTTACATTAAAAAATTGCAACAAAAACACAATACTCATGTCATTCCTCGAACCTTTCGTAAGGGTAATTTTGTTCTCTTTGAGAATCAATGCAATACTCATGGTGACCATGAAGACAAAGATAAATTCAGCCATAATTGGTTAGGACCTTACATAATTGATACTAGTTATGGGTCTGGTGCTTACATCTTAACTAAGCTCAATGAAACACCCCTTAAGGAACCTATTAATGTTGCACATTTGTGTTGGTATTATCTCTATTCTCCTTGAATAGTATGAATGGAAAAGTGGTGTTGTATAAAGTTATTTGGTTTCATTCTAAATAACTTTCACATTGCTTTGTTCTTGACAATTGATCATGTGTTTATCTTGAACACTAAGGTAATTAGTTAATTACTTTAGGTTTCATACTATTCACCCTTATGTTATGTTAAGTTTGATCCTTATATGAGTTATAGGTCTATCTAATTTAACATAATCTCTTTAATTCAACAATGTTGTATCTAAAGTAAAATTGAAATATATTTTACATTAGATCACATCAATCATGTTAAATCATGTAGACATTAATTAAATAATTCTACCATAAGTTATTTAATTAATCACATTGGAATTTAACACATTAAGATAAATTATAATAACATCAAATGTTCATATATATATATATGTGTGTGTGTGTGTGTGTGTGTGTGTGTGAATTTTTTATATACATCTCATCATCATATACAAAATCACCAAGGTTTGTGAGAAATAGACCCCTCGGTCTCTAACGCCTGTGATCCGGTCCCTAGACATCGTGAGATGGTCATGTGTGATTGTGAATTACAATCCACTGACTCTGAGTGCATAATCTAGACCTTGTACTTGCCCAAGGGCTACAAGACGATCCTCTTCCATCTAATCCCTCTCCACTTGTAGATGTGCTAGCTCTGCATGCAATATCTCCACCTTTGTTGGAGTGTGGGATGGCTATCGTATGATCTCATCCCATCAGAGTCATCTCCTCATGCTCTCATAAGCTGCCCGCAACCTTGCAAAAGGTCTGAGTGACTCTGGCTCCTTCTCCACAATTGTTGGCGACACATAATCAAGGTCTATCTCCTCCTTGGCAATGGATGTAGGGACTATCTTTGTGATAGCCTAACAATAGAGCTCTCACCAGTCTCTCATCACTCCTAGAAGGTACCAACAATACACAATCAATAGAAATCATCATGATATATATATATAAAGAATCAAAAATAAAATACATGGATAAAATCAAATATCATCACCTATATCTCCAATTGGCTAAGGGATATCAACCTCATCCTCTCTGGGGGGCATGGAGGATGTGCTAGCCTCTCTCTAAACATGGGTCTCGATGTCTACCATAACTACTACACGTGATCTAATCACACAGGTGTGTGAGGACTCTCCTCGCTCATGTTGATCCTTAGTTGCTACCTTATCACCCTCACTTAGGGGTGGCTCCTCCTCATAATCATCATCATCCTCCTCTCCTCCATCTTGGTCCTCATAGTCTCGATCGACCTTTGAATCATACTCATCATCAATAACATCAGTAAAAGTATCTATCCACCTGTATTGTAAATCCTCGGCCTTATCCTCTGGCTCATTTCCCTGATCTGGTGTTGGTCCTACATCACCTATAGGGATGTCCATGGGAAATACAAGAGCTGGTCATGTCATTGATCACCACTCCTCATGCTCATCTATGTTGTCGACATCATTGACATTAAAGATTGGTGGTTGATCGTGATCTAAATCATCAAAATCACTCTCATGAAAATTATCTATAGTAATTCAAATTGTATCACCTGGCCTTCAGGCACTCAACACTAATTGCCTAATGAAGGGGCATGCCATCAGTGATTTTTGCACCTGTCCAAACTATCACATGACTCAGCCATAATAGAATAGACGTACAACATAGTCATGTCACCCAACCAAAAATCTACCCATCTGCATCCTCCTCAGTAGTCTTGTGGGACCTACCCACTATAGTGTGAGTAGATAAGGTCTCCATAGAATCTCATCCTCCTCTAGTTGGTCAAATCTCACTATCTAGAAATGTAGATCTTCGTACCACCATAAGTGTCGTAGAGGATAGCCAAAGGCTTGTGGATATCTTGCATCTATAGCACATGGGAACCTGACAATCCTAGTGCATGAAATATGCTCGAGGCACGACACTTGCAGAAGCATACAGTGCACCATACTGTCAATCTCTTGAAACACAAATCAGCCAAGATCATAATAAATATGTGCTAGGATGCAATGTCCCCAAGCATAGATTGTCCTATGCTCTACCATCCCACGAATCAAGTGTACCAATCCTCCATCTAGATGTGCCACTCGTCCATCAGGATTGAGAACAAGAGCTAATATATGCATCATAATTTGTCTCACAATGGGGGCTTGCAAATATAGAAGCATAGGAAGCTCAATTTTTACTCTCACATGCTCATCATGAACAGGTCCATCCAAGCAGTATTGCATGTGTGCCTTCTTCTTGCGAAATGACCGATCTCCTCATAAATAACTCTCTCTCCCAAATAGGAACTTGAGGAATATGGTGTACATCCTCTAGAGTGATGGTCATCTCCCTAGTCAAAAGGTGAATGTACTTGTGTCAGCATCCTAGCAGTCACATAGGGCCATCATCATGGTGTCATGGTATCTCATAGGTGGCATTCAGATATGCCCAATAGATGCCTACTGCATGTAGATGCTCTATCTCTATTGTTGATAGTGCTAGGGCTAAATATCTAAGAAAGTTAATTTGTCTCCCTCCTATCCACTGTCGTGACTAGGCTAGAACCTATCAAAATCATAACAATATGCTCTAAAAATTCATCTAATATCTTCCTTCAATTTTTCATTATTCATCATGCAAGTGTGCTAAAGCTCCTCTAGTTTTTTTCCTAAAGGCCCTAGACACCTTAGAACCATTTTGGGACACTTCAAAAAGAAACGAGACACTTTGCAAAGAAATGGGACACTTTGCAAAGAAACATGACACTTTGCGAACAAAAGGGACACTCTATGAACAAATGGGACACTTTGCAAAAAAAGGGGACACTTTGCGAACTTTTTTTCCAAGATCCTAAATTAACCTATAAATTCATTAAAAATTATTAAATCATTACAAAATCACTAAGTGAAACTTGCAGAATCAACTCACCTCATGGTACAGCTCGTCGTGCGCCACCTGCTCTTGAAGCTCGTCCAGCTGGAAAGGCGTGTAACCTCGTCTACTTGGCATCTTCTTGTCTCACCAGTCACTCTCAAGCTACAAGAAGGTAAAATGCAATAGTAAGTGACAAACTACTCTCCTTTACCTATTTTAACCTATTTTCATCACTTTTTACTCTTATGCATTAATTTAGGGTTATTTCCTCTTAAGAGTTAATAAAGCATCTTTTTTTCAAAACAACATAATGGGAACTAGGGAACTCTGTTTTCAACACCGTTTGATGTGTTTTAATCATGATTCTATACCCAACATCATCAATTGTCTACTATTACATGGAATGGTACTTAGAAATTCCCTATGGTATGATGTTCTTTATTCGATGTGGCTAGATTGCTACCTTGATTCCACCTTTGTAAAGCAAGTAAAATCAAGGGGGGCATACATCTACCCTCAAATTGGATTCCTAGGAGTTAGATATCAGGATTTTTGGACACTTAACGAATCTATGTTGTAGGATGCGGTTCCTAATGTTGTGGTTTTACAGATAACTACACTTGGGGATTCGTTCTCTTGACTTTTGATTGAGTATCCTTTTATGTAATCAAGTGAACTTTTTAGAGTCCTTTAGCTTACATATGCATGTAGAGTCATATGGGCACTAAAGTGGGGGCTAAATGTGACATAGAAAATTGGAAACTCTTGAGAAAAGAGACAATTTCACGCTCAATTTATACCTAATTTTGAGTGCCCCTACATTATTCATTCTTCAAAACAACATTTATAGGCCCCTAAGAGCCATTATTTTTTATCTAGAGGCCTATTTCACTTAAGAAATCATCTAAATCCTGACAAATAGCACTTAATTCATGCATATCTTGAAAACCCACCTTCATAAACTACTAGTGGGACCCATTTGCCACCTTGGGAAAATGAGTCCCCTTTGGTGGGACCCATTCGCCAAGGGTGGCGAATGAGTCCCTTTTGAGGGAAATTTCAATTTTGAGAGGGAATTTAGTCAATTCAACTTAGTTTTTCAGTAGATGTTGGCCTATTAGGTCTAAATAATGGGAAAATTAGGTGTTGATGCCTATAAATACACATTTAAATCCATTTTTCACATCTCTTAGTCATTTTTAAAAAGAAAAATCAAAATTCAAGTATTAGGAGTCTTCCACAATAATTTTTATTTGTATTTTCTACAACAAAGTTGAAGCTTTAGGGCAACAAACTAGGGTTTTTGCAGGTCTTCAAGTTGGCTTCTCATTCAAGATCCAACATTGCAAAGATTTGATGATGGACTCCTATGGTGAATCATAGAGAAATCTAGGTTGAGGAGATGCAACTAACCATCAAATCACACCTAAAGACTCATTTTCAAAGTGATTCCATCTTCCATTTTCTCTCTATCTTCAGATTTAAGGTTTGCATTATATTTGCATGTCATTTACATTCATTTGATATGTTGTATGATTTCTAGGATTGAATTCTTGCATCATTCAAATCACATTTGCACATCTTATTCTAGCACAATAGAATAGGGTTTTATCATACTTTAGATTTTCCTAGTCTTTAACACACTTAAGGATAGGGTTTTATGCATATTTTTATCCATTCAAAGTTTGATTATCCAATTAGGGGTTTTACCAAGGAAAACTCCCCATTAGACAACAAATTTTAAGCTATTTTATGAGATTCGGATCCGGATTCCCAACATGAAGTGCTATACAGGTGACAAGGTGGAGGTTTGAGATCTGAATTTGTAGAAAATTGAAAAAGGACTAATTCACCATGGATGGTTAATGAGTCTTATTTGAGGTGGCTAATAGAGTCAACTATAGATTCCAGTACCCAGTGAAAGTTTCTAGGCAAAAAACCCTGACCTGGGACTAATTTTCCCAAGGTGGAAAATGAGTCCCTGTCAACTTGAAAGTCAAATTTTATAGATTTCCAAAGTGCTTTGTAGCCTTCATTCGTCTTATAGGTGCACACATTCTAAATTACAACTTTTCGTTCAATTTCATTTGCATTTTTTATCATCTTTCTAAGCTCTTTGTAAATGTCACTATGTTTTCAAACATTTCTTATTTCATTAACTTTTTACATTCATAATCAATCAATTCCTTCACCTAGCTACATTTAGATCATTTGATTTAGTCATAATTCCATCTTTCATTCCTTAGTTTGAGTGAGCCACCTCAATTTTAGTGTTTTATCTCTCTCCTTTTAGGTGAAAAACCCTAAGAGTGCAAGAGAAGTCCATAGAACAAAACAAAATTGATGGTTCAAGTATCAATGAAGATTAAAACAATGTCACCTAAGCAGTCTTTGAATATACTATTCATGAGGTTCATAAAAAAATGTGGTGAATTAGTCATACCAAAAGGTACCATAGTGAACTCATAATGTCCACATCGAGTTCTAAATGTAGTCTTCAGAATATCTTTTTCCTTAATTCTCAACTGATGGTATGTTGACTTGAGATAAATTTTGGAGAACACCATCACTCCCTTCATTTGGTCAAACAATTCATCAATCCTTGGAAGTGGATATCAATTCTTGATGGTCACCTTGTTCAACATCCGATAGTATATACATAGATGCAAGGTTCCATCCTTCTTTTTCACAAAGATAATCGGTGCTCCCCAAGGAGACACACTAGATCTTATAAGCCCTTTGTTTAGCAATTCCATTAACTTGGCCTTGAAATCATAAATTTTGGTGGTGGTCATTCAATAGGGTGCCTTGGTTTGAGGCTCAGCTCCTGGAATAAGTTTAATAGAGAATTTGAATTCCCACTTCAGAGGCAACTCCATAAGTTCATCAAGGAATACATCTTGGAACTCCTTGAGAACAAGGTAGTCATCTAAATATGATTCCTTTCTATTAAGGTTTCTGAAATGCACAACATAAATTGAACATCCATTTCAACAACCCTTCTTGATCTGCATAGCATAAATCTGTCTAAGCTCTAAGGGTCCTTTCATTCCACAAATCTTGACTAGGTTTCCATAATCATCTAGATAATTGACTACCTTATCCTCATAGTTCACTATAGCCTTATGCTCAGTTAACCAATTTATTCCCAAAATTACATCATATGATCCTAAAGGTGCCACATACAAGTTGACCTGATTTTGGAATGTTGGAAGCTCTAACTTACTACAAAAGAGACAGGTATCTACCCTTCACTCTGCTCGATTACCATATTAGACTTTCCATTAGTTTTCCATGTATCTAGGTCTAATAGGTATCTTGCATATTATTCTAGGATCTATAAAAATTCAGTAGCTCTGGTATCAATCAAAATAGAGACAAATTGGCCATAGAGCTTACTCGTCAGGTAAATTTGTGAAGCCGTATACTTTTCCTATTTATTATACACTATAGCATGGATCTAGTGATGTTGAGTCTGTTAATAGCTTCCTTCCTTTTGTGACTTCGACTACTAATGATAATTTGAGGCATAATGATTTCCTCCACAAGTATAGCATCCATCACAAGGCCATTTGCAACCTCCTAGCTTGTCCTCTCTAAAGCCCTTCTGCTTATGGTTGTCTTTACCCTTTTTTTATGTTCCTTCTTTTTCTTTCCACCATTCCCATCTTCACCTTTCTCTTGTGACTCACTTCCCCTCTTGAGATTATGGATCTAATGGTTCTTGTCTCCTTTATGAAATTTCTTGTTACTAGACCACAACTTAGGATTTGCATTATTGTGGAAATTGGATAACTATTGCAGTTATTGTTTGAAGTATTTTTGGAAGACTTTTCTCAGTAATAGGATTATGCATATCCACTTCAACTCTGATGTGAGGTCTTAGCCCCAATATGAATTTCCAGATGCAAAAACATTCATCTCCCTAGTACTGAGGCACATATTTCAATAGGTTGGTGAATTCTCAATATTGGGTCATAGTCATGCTCCCCTGAGTTAAATTTTGGAATTTTGTCACTTTCTTGTCAAAGAAAAGTTATAGTAACCATCTCTTCCTAAAAGATTGGAGGAAGATTTCCCAAGTGATCTTAGCAGGATACAGTTCCTTTCTGACTTCTCATTATCCCACCAAGTAGCTACTTCACCTGAGAGTTGATATGTAGCCCATGTCACTTTAGTCTACTTAGAAAGTTTATAGATCCCAAAGTCTTTTTCTATCTCTATAATCCAAGCCTCTACTCTTGCTCTGATAACCTTACCATCAAACTTGGGTGGTGCTACTGTTTTGAGATCCTTTCCAAGATCATCCTCAATTTGTCCTAATGGACCTACCCCTGGACCTCTGTCTCCTTGGTTGGCTTCTGCATTCATGCAGTCCTAATCCTCGTGTACCAGTAAAACTTCTTGTTCTATGTGATCCAAGTGAGCCTCTTGTCAGTTCAAAAGCTCTAGAATCTATTCTAGCCTCTTGTTAGGTCTGCTGTTGAAACCACTACCACCCATCTCTTTCCTGGTGGTCACCATGTTGACTCACACTTAACCTACAACACATTCACATTTATCACATCTCAATACTATGTTCTACGAATAAACATTATTTTTCTACATAAAATAATTTACACATGCATATATCCCTTATTCATAGAAGACACACACATTCATGCATAATAAACATATTTTGGAGTCCTTGATTTTAATGCACCAAAAATATTATCTAGTTTTATTATATTAAAGGTTAGTCAATAGAACCTTATGTACAAAAAGCTTCTTGTTAAATTATTCCATTTTCTCGTCATAAAAAAATAGGCATTCCTCTAGGTCCTCATTGGAATTTACATCAAACTTTATAGAAGAGGATGGTTGAGCACGAAGGCTCTACTTTTCCTCTTTAGTTAACAAGGGTGCATTGGGTCCATGCCCTAGAGGCTAGTCCTTGATTGTGGAATTTTTTTTTAATCTTAGGTGTTCTCTTCTCCTCAATCTTCAAGCCTCTCTCTAGCTTAAGTCGTGTAAGGTCCTGAGCTAGAGTTTCATCAATAGGAAATTTGGGTTGAACCTCCATTTTAGCTTTTTCTTCCATTATGTCTTTCTTATATGAGGTTATAATGGTTTTCCCTTTCCTTTGTTTTTCCTTTGACCTTCACATACCTGCATTCAATTTAGGTTTGGTAAATTCTCAGGACATCTAAATTTAGTCAAGGTTCAACTATCCCTAGTCAAACTATGGTAGACTCATAAGGCCTAGAGTTGAACACTAATCTCTGATACCAAATGTAATAATCCATCCTAAATTACTATTTAATTAATATTATTGTAAATGACATATGAATATATTCAAATTAAAAATACATAACTAATTAACTATAGTCAATCATAGCAACACATATCCAATTAAAATGAGTCAAAGATTCATGTATTCAATTCAAGTGTCAAATTACAATACTCAATTTTGACTTGGCTCATAAGGACACATAGTCATTACATTGTACAAATTTTACATCAAGTATTACATCAAGGTTACATCATAGACTAAATAGTCTTATGTACATCTAAGGTTCCTCGTCATGCACACCTCCACTGGTGGACGAGAAGATAGCTAAAGCACTTTACCACCCAACCACAAAGCTTACACTTCCCCATAAATCTTCCAACTTGAAGAATACCTGACCCTGCATGAAAATTTTAGCAAGAGAACAATTTGCAAGGCAAAATCTGGTGCATTGCCATACATCAACATGGAATTACTATCAACAAGTTAGAAAGTAAAATGCAAGATCTATGATAGGAATAGTAGAAAGTGTTATCATAGAGTTGATACATACAAAATGAACTATATTGCTTGGCCAAGCATAAAAAATTTGTTGTAACAACAAACAAAAGGTTCTGGTAAATAAAACCTATATTCTTTGAACTCTATTTCGACACCCATCCTAGAAGGTAACTTTCTACAACATAATATTTCATAAAAACTATCTACCCTCTAGCAACATCTACCCTAAGGTGCTCTATTCTACTTAGGTATCATTGTTCTATTCAAGTAAAAGAATATTCTTCTCACATATGTCTACAGAAAATAAAATCATATCACTAATTTTCTCACTAAACAAAAATCAAATACGTGATTCAAATGGAACTATACATTACATTACTTAGTCATATCATTCACATGACCCAATTTCTCACTTGCTATAGTTCCACTTGTATCATACAAGTTTCAATAGTCAATGATGTTGTTTACATATGAAAACTTTCTCTATTTATAATAGAACAATATTGTTTCCAACTAAACAGTTACAAAACAAATTGTTCATGTAGAATGTTCACGGTTTGTAACTAAACAATGTTGTTTCAATTAAATAGTTATTGAGCAAGACTATTTTTAGCTACATGTACACTTTTACAACATAGTGATGTTGTTTACAATAGAACATTCACTGGTTACAATAGTACAATGTTATTTCAGCTAAATAGTTACATTTTATAACAAAAAATGTCATTTCCAACAAAAAATTTACTATTTACAATAATACAATGTTGTTTGCAACTAAACAGTTACAGTTTATGACAAAAGAATGTCGTTTCCAATAGAACATTCACTATTTACAATAATACAATGTTGTTTCCAGCTAAGTAGTTACAGTTTATGACAAAACAATGTTGTTTCCAATAGAACATTCACTGTTTACAATAATAAACTGTTGTTTATAGCTAAACAGTTACAATTTATGACAAACAATGTCTTTTCCAATAGAACATTCACTATTTACAATGGTTTATGGTTATAGCATCAAGTTTCATTGCTTCATTTTCCAAGCTATATTATTCTAAATAATTGTATATAAAATTTCATGTAAGAAGTAACTAAAATGAAGCTATTATCAACTTTTAGAAATAATTTAAAAGAACTAGATGGCATGCTAGTTGCTAATCAATAATAATTAAATGATCAGAACCATGGGATCAATCTTAACTAGGTTCAAGTTGAAACCCTCATTTTTAATTTACATTTATTATACTTTTGTTGTTCTAAAACAATCTATAGTCATTGACTACTACACACAACATGGGGGGAAATGCCATGCCATAACACCTACCCTTGGCTTGGGTATAGTTTCCCCAAAGACAACAGATGGGTATCATTTAAATGAATGATAGTTTACCATATTACACATGCAAACAAGATAAGGGAACAAGTTCATCACTCAACCTTTTATCCTTTATGGATTAGGTGATGAGAGATTCACAATGTCTCTACAACATAATAGTATACTTGCAACTATAAGAAATATTAGAAATATGTAATACAATACAGGGCATCAAAGACCTTCGTCACCCATGGCGATAAGACAACCAGAAACACATGAAATTCCCTTTGATTCTAGATTGAGGGTGGTGGAGTTATGCTGAATGGATGACCATCAGTTGGATACTTAAAAGAATAATAAATAAAGAAAATATATGTATATAACAATCTTTCTCTAGAGATTTGATCTACCCTTTAAGGGTGGTATCGACAATGGATCATACAACTCCTAATGAAGGCTTATTGTATTATCCAATAAGCTTTGTGTTGAGCTAAAAAAATAGAATACATGCAACCTAGGCTTTATGATGGTGGTATTAAAAAAAATCTTACAAAGTGATATGAAATCAACTCTCAAGCCATGGGTGGTATATGGATGAGGAAATCTAGTTATAGAAGAACTGACGCAGACATATTTATAAGAAAACACAATTCGATTCATAGAATCTTGAAGAATCAGTTTTATTTAACCAATAAAATTGACAAAATATCAATTCAACTGAGCATAGGATATAAATGATACTGTAAAATAAAATGAAAAGAAAATAGTTAAAAGAAAACCATGAAATACCTCTAAAAATGAGGGTTCTTCTTCGGGTTTTTCCCACAATGCTTCGTTCAATGACCCAAACACTATAATTTGGTGTCAATCTCTCCCTTTAGGAATAGCAACTTTCCTACATTTTACAACCCTCCACTAAGGGGCTGATTTGATTTGATAGTGGGAATTTTGCTGCCCCATCCTCCAAATGCGAAGATTGCATTATTGCCTTTGGTAGACCATGACCTTCATGAGATTTTCTCATAATATTATTTAAATTTCATCTATTCGATAATGATAATTATCAATTTCAAGTCAATCGATAAGAGGTATATATATATATATACTTTTATATTTATATTCATGTTTGTTCAAACATGTGTATGTTCTCGACAAACACACACACACACACACATATATAATATATATATTTAAATATTTATATATATATTTATATAAATACACATTTAGATTTATATAAATATATATATATATATGTATGTATGTATATATGTATATATGTATATACATATATATGTATATGTGTGTATTTATATATATATATATATATATACATATATATTTGTAATTTCATATAAGGTTTTCATGTGCATATCTATCATTTATATAAGAATGGTCTTTTATTTTCATTTCCACAATGATATTAAATGCATAATTTTAAATTCTTAAATTTGTACACATACCATATCTCACTTTTGTTTTCCTCTAAATTCAAAACACAAGCTCAAGATTGACTTTTTTTTTAAATATAAATTCCACGTAATTTTTCATTTCACAAATACATCTTTTATATCATCAATTCATTTCAGTCAACTTGATATAATTCCCTATATGAATTTTTCAAATGTAGATACCATGCCATTTTGTGGTGTGTGCATCTAGTTTCCATCTAGCTTACTATTTGATTTGACTAAAAAATCTCGCTTCAACTATGTTATCATCCTTCAACCTATTATCCTGTAACTGCACACACTTGCACTTGGAAAATTCATCAGTAACGTTCAATTCTTGATAACATATAAGATAATTTAAAAAGATCACATAGTTAACATCAATCAACTTCTTTCAATCTTTTCAAAAAATTCACAATTTCCATTTTAATATTGAATTTCCTCAATAATTCAATTTACTATATTATAATGAAAATGAAATAAAATTGGGTTATGACAGTCTGGGGGAATTTTGGTAGTCATGAAGGCTACAAATGTTAGAAGCCATTAAAAGATAGAAGGGAGTGTAGTAATAAATGAAGAAACGATGGTATCTGAGGAAAAAAATGAATCTACTCATGTATGGCATTAGTGACTAGGTCATATGAGTGGGAAAGGGTTGAAGGTACTATTAAACTCTAAGTTACTTCCAAATCTAAAATATTTGAATTTGAATTTCTACAAGCATTGTGTTAATGGGAAGCAATCTAGACAGAAGTTTAAATCAGGTAGTCATACAAGTAACAGTATTCTAGATTACATTCATTCATGTGTTTTTGGGTGTTCTAAATTAGACCCCAAATCTACAAAATATAGCTTTGTTGGTTATGGTAAAAAAATTAAGGGATATAGATTGTGGGATCCTACTACCCACAAAGTCATTAAAAGTAGAGATGTAGTATTTGATGAATCTCCTCAATATAAAATCAGATGTAATATAAGTTTATTTGAAATAGGAAAAATTACCTCAACATCAACAAATTCAATTGGAAAGTCATCCATCTATAGAAAATAGGGAGCAAGAAGAAGCTTCCAAAGAAGAAGATGAGGATGCAAAAAATATACAAGAAAATGTGGAATTTCCACAACTAGATCTAAGGAGATCTACATGAGTTAGAAATCCACCTAAAAGGTATGATGATTATGTTTCATCTATTGCTTTGATTTCTAATGTTGGGGAACCTAGTTGTTATCAAGAAGCAACTTGGATGGTGCTAAAAATGCTTAGTAGAAAATATCAATGAAAGAAGAAACAAATGTCTTGGAGAAGAATAAAACATGAGACTTGGTAGAACTTCCAAAGAGTATGAAAGTTAATAGTTGCAAATGGGTCTTCAAATTGAATAAGGGTGTTGATGATAAAGTTGAAAGGTACAAAGTAGGACCTAGTAGAACTTCCAAAGAGTAGGAAAGTTGCTAGTTGCAAATGGGTCTTCAAATTGAATAATGGTGTTGATGATAAAGTTGAAAGATACAAAGTAGGACTAGTAGCAAAAGGGAATTCTTAAAAAAAAGTTCTTGATTTTCATGAAAAATTTTCACCGGTTGCTAAGCTAGTTTCTATTCAGGTTGTTTTAGCACTTGTTTCTTTACTTGATCTTGAGTTGGAGTAATCAAATTTTAAAACAACATTTTTACATGAAAATTTGAATGAGGAGATATATAAAACATCTAGAAGGTTTATTCAAGATCGCAATAGATTTTTTTTTTGCAAACTCAAGAAGTCATTGTATGGCCTAAAGCAATATCCCATAAAATGCTACAAGAAATTTGATTCCTTCATGGTGAGCCAAAATTTTACAGGGAGTGAGTATGACCATTTTGTTTACTTTAAAATTTTGAAAAATGGTTTATTCATTATCTTGGTGTTATATGTTGATGATATGCTTGTAGCAAGAAAAAAAATAGCTGACATCAATGGGTTAAAGGCTTAGATGGATAGGACTTTTGATATGAAGTATCTAGGATCAGAAAAACAAATTTTGGGCATGGAAATACATAGAGACAGGAAACATGGTAAGCTTTGGTTAAATAATCATAGTATAAGTATGTAGATAAGATCCTCATATGATTTGGTATGAAAAATGTGAAACCAATAAATTTTCCTTTAGCTTCTCATTTTAAAATTTCTTCAAATTTATGTCCTAGTAATAAAGAAGAAAGGGATTATATGTCTCGTGTATCATATACTAATGCAATAGGAATTTTAATGTCTGTGATGGTATGCAAAAGACTAAATATTTCACGTGCAATTGGTGTTGCCAGTAGATACATGAAAAATCCATGTAAAGAGCATTGGGTAGTAGTGAAATCGGTTCTTCGGTATCTTAGAGGCACAAGTGATTATTATATCACCTTTGATGGTTGTAGTGATTCAATTTGTGGTTAAATGTTGATTCAAATTTTATAGGTGATTTGGACAAAAGGAGATCTGCTTCAGGTTATGTCTTTACTCTTGTGAAGAACCTATTTTTTGGATGTCAAAGCTTCAACAAATAATTGCTTTATCCACTACTGAGATAGAGTATATGGTTGTCTCACATGCTTACAAAGAGGAAATTTGGTTGAAGGGTCTTTTGGGTGAGTTTGGAAAAGTGTAGGACAAGGTGATTGTTTTTTGTGATAGTCAAAGAGTTATACATCTAACTAAAAATTCAACTTATCACAATAGGACTAAGCATATTGCAATTAAATACCATTTTTAAAGACATGTTATTCATGGAGGTGGAGTAGCTCTCGAGATAGTTCATAGACTAGAAAATTATGGAGACATGTTTAAAAAACTAGTATAGGTAGAGAATTTGAAGTGAATTTTGATTTCTCTTGGCTTGTATAAAAGGTGATGAATGGGCATGGGAAAGTTTCAGGTAAATTATTTTCAAGGTAGAGATTATTGGATAATGACAACAAATTTATAAATAAAGAAAAAATTTATCTTTGGAAAAGATAATGATTTTTTTTTTTTTTTAAAGATAAAGTAATAAAAACAAATCTATTTTATTTCTAAATTTAACATAGGTTGAAGATATTATATGCCTTGTTTTCTTTCAAATGCTAAATCATATTGCAATGAATTGTAATTAAAGAGGAGCAAATGCATGAAAGTTAATCAATTTATCTGAGCAATAACAATACTGATACATTTCCCTATGGATGTTTCTTTGGAATATTTTCAAGGTTTTACCATGTAAATATGTGTCTTGTTTATTATTCTATTATTCTAATTTATTATCCTCTGTATTTCTTTGCATCTAACTTATGTTGCAATTATTTAAGTTTGTGGATTTTACACTTCTATTTCCACACCAATTTTTCCCACCAACTCTAAATAATTAAGAGCAAAATGTTAATAAATATATTAGGAAAGTTCTAGAAGTAGGAAAATATCCTTAAAATTTTTTATTAAGTTTTATGTTGCAATATTTTATTCAAGTTTTTAGATTATTCAATGTACTTTTAAAGTTTTTTTATATAGAATTTTTATCAAGCTAAATATAAGTTGGTTTGTTGAAGCATTTGAAAGGCTATTTGTTTTCCTCTATCCTGCTAACAAAAAACATTCCTTGTTTCAAAGAAATTGTGGCATTCAAACCTTTTAGAGCCATTGAGAAAGGACTTCTTGTGGTTTACTTCAATTGAAATTATAAACCTTGGTATAAAACTGTGAAACATACTATGTCATGGATTTGAACCATGTGATCCACCTTCATCAATAGAGACTATGTAGCAACATTAACACTTGGAAACCAAACCATTGTGAATGGCTTCTCCTTCTTGATTGTCTCAAATACATTAAAAGTAACATGGATACCTCTTTCCCCACTCTTCTACAATAGAGGAGACCTTGCATACGAGAAGAATAAATACTGTAGGAAAGTGAATAGAATTGTGTTGTTTGGATAGGCCTATTTCACGTACTCTAAGATTTAATTTCTTATGTGTTTAGTGGTCTCTTTTTAACTATATTATCTATCCAACATTTTAGATGCACATTTTACTATATTTATTGTAGTGTCAAAAAATGCCATCTGTGACATTTTTCACACCTTTGTGTGCCCTCGTAAAATTGATCTTAATGTTGCCTTGATTTAGTGTTGTAATGTGTTTAACACATTGACATTAGGTCTTGGTCCCTTGTAAATTAATTAAACTTAATCATGCCTTATTTAGGGTTTTGTAAAGTGTTGTATTACACTTTCACACTAATCTATGGTTTTATTAATTGATGGGGCTTCTTTATGCTTTAATTGGCCTTATTTTGCATCCACAAGCCTTAATTAATGTATATTTTCAAGGATAATACCAACATATACTAGCATCCAATCATAATTTAGGTGTTTTTAGATTGTGTGGACCATATTTAATGATCTAGGACTCATACACCATCTTGGGCATATGATTCCAACCTAGGTTTCAGGACCTCGATCTTGATTTTGCATCATTCCAAGTTTTTTGAAAAATGTCTCCCATAATTAAGCCTAATCGAACTCATACATCACTTCTGGCGTATGAGTCTTGTGTGGCCCAAAATAAAATTTAATTCAAATTCTTGGTGATATTTTATCCTCCTAGATCTGATGTTGACTTGTAGTGTTCTAATTTTGGGAAATTAGGAATAAAAAAGTATAAATACAAGTTTTTTTCACTCATTTTACACCTAGCAAGTTGAAGAAGCATCCTTATAGAAAATTTGAGTTCACAAGAGAATTCAAGTTTTCAAGAGCATTCAAGACTCTTCAAGAGATGATTATCAAGTGTTTTGGAGCATTATTCAAGTATCAAGCATCATGTGAAAGTCATCACGCATCATGTTTATTGTTGAGCTAACATTGGTGATGTAGGATTTTGTATTTCAAGCAAGCATTCAAGTCAAGATCCATTTCATTCAAGAAATAATCAGGATCTACATCCATTGGAGCCACTTCATATATGTTTGCAACACTTTAGTGCTATGGTTTTGTGAGTTGCAACATTATATTTTGTTCATTCATCATTCCTTTATCTTATCTGATTTTATTACCAGGTTTGATTACAAAAACAGGGTTTGGCCAAGGAAAACCTCTTTCTAGTAACAAAGCAACATTTTTCCCTCTCTTTAGTGTCTGATTTGTAGATCTAGGTTGAAGACACATTCAAGAGAAAGTTTATTGGAAGTTTTCAAAGTTTTCAAAGTTGTCACCTTGCTTTGAAGATCATTAAAAGACATCTATAGGCTGCAAATTAGAGTTTTAGATCTTGAAATTAGGAGGAGAAGACAGAGTAGAGGTTCAAGAGAAAATTCAAACTTTGAATTTATAGAAAATTCTAACTAGAATGATACACCACTTCTGGCGTATGAGTCCTATTTCAATGATATTTCCATATTTTAGGTGTTTCAGACATATCTCTGCTAGATTTATGTTCTTGCCCAGAAACCCTAATCTAGGACTAAATCACCCATCCTAGCGTATGAGTCCTAGTTAGCATTAATTTTAGTGTTTTCAACATTTTAGGACTTCATTCAAGCTGCTATAGGTTTCCAGGTGCACACTTCTGGTTTCTTAGCTTTATGTTCTAATTTACATACATTTCTTGGTCATTTAGTGAAGCATTGCATATCATTAAGTCTAAACATTAGGTCTTGCATTTCATTAATCTTTCCAATCCATAGCTTGGTGGTGAGCCTTCTTGTAGTCATTAATCATACCCTAGGACACCCTATTGCAAGATCCCTTTCTCCTACTTCACCTTTGGATTGAGATCTCTAGGGTTTCCTTGAATGATAGTAGGAGAAACTTGTTGTTCTATGTCCTAAACCATAGAGAACCATTTTTCCACCAATCATTTATTAATTAAATTTGGAATATAGCATGATTTTGAATATAATAATATTCTCCTTTCTTATTCTATTTTTTCATATTTATTTTCTATATAATTTTTTTATTAATAATATATCAACTATCAATTTTAGCTTAACCATAACTACCCCACTTGCTACCACTTATAGTTAAGTTTAAATTTTAGATACTTTTAATTTAAATATGTTTATATTCCTACTCAATTAATGCTAATTTCAAGGGATTTACTTTGTGGCTATTTTTGTGTAAGTGCAAGGTGTATGGAATACACATTTGACTATAGGATACATGAACAAAATTAATTTAATAAAAAGGCATTAAATACTTTCAAGAAAATGAAATTAGAAGGTGCAAAGCCAAATACTATAACCATTGCTATCATTTGTAGGATTTTATAGTGAACTCCTCAATAACCCAAGATCACTTGCAAGAAAAAATGACTTCCACAAGAGAAAAATGACATAAATATCATGTTATGATTAAGGGTACAATAATGCTAGAATAAATATTAAAATGTACATATGAAGCCTTGCTTATATATGTAAGGTGATGGATAGGACTGGACAAGATCATGACAAGTTTCTTAATTCTATCACATGAGACAACTAACTTGTAACTAACTAGGGAACAAGTATTAAATAAAATCCAACTAGATAAGATAAGTGACAACTAATGCTTAACTAGAAATATTCCTTCCTAAGACCTAAATGGACTTAACATGTAAATAGGACCTAGATCTAGATAAAACACCTATTTATAGCAACACCCCACCTTAAGTACAACTTAGGGAGTACTTATGTAAATGACACATAGATGGGTCTCGATTATGAGGCAATGTTAGGGATCCAAGTACATATGCAAATGAAATATCTCATAAATAGAGAAAAGGAGAAAATACAAAGGGACAAAACTCCTCCCCAAAAGAGAGAAAAAATACAATAATGCTCTCCATGAAAAATGAGAGGAAAAAATCCCATCCAAGGAAAAACACCCTCCATAAGAGAGATGAAGAAGAGACCATTTAGTTCCCCCTCAACAAAATAACCTACTAAAAAGAAACAATGAAAGCACACTGGTGGAGTAACATAGGAATCTTAAATTATAAAAGAAAAAGAAACATAATTTTGATGCTAGAAACCATATTAGAGTCACTTAAGGACTCAAGTCAAAATCATGATAAAGCAATAGGAGACCTGATGCTAAGGACCATTGGAACACTCTCGATATGGTGCAAATCTAGCATATAAAGGAAGCAACAGGATATAGAACATTGTTCTAATACTGAAATGTAGTGTAAAGATCAAAATTGTACCCTCCCAACTATCAAAATATCCAAGTAAGCTCTAGGAAACCCATCTGGGAAAATTGAAATAATGATATACCTAGGAAAAATGCATAAAAGAATGTGCATTGATGGCAATGTAGAGCTGGTCAATACCTTTCCAACACCATAAGAATCATGAAAATAAGAGATCATGGAAAAGCATTATGATCTCAAGATCCAAAAATGAAGAATTGAATTCAAATAGTAATAAATGGTGCAAAAAATTAAAATTTGTAGAAAAAATTGACACCATTGCAAAACTAACAAAGAAAACTTGTTGATGATATCTCGTTTTTAATTTTTTACCTCCTACATTCGAATTTATAGCAAAATGAAAGAGGCCCTTATTAGGGAATCTACAGATAATAAAGGGTCAAAAATAAAGCCCCCTAGGGGCTAGTGGTTGGTCTACCATATGATCATTATTGCAGTATTGGGTTTTAAAAATCTCATCGCCACCCAACAATGGTGCCACTAAGGTGGGGTGGTTGGGGGATAGTGGGCCATAGGTCATGCTTCCCAAGGCATAGTCCCTCGCTAAGGTAGGCCCAAGGGCTTGGCCCCCCTATGACCATAGTCTGCTCAGGAAATAATATGGTTACTGCTATAATTAAAACTTCATCCTATATCTAGGGGTTATTTTCCTAAGGTTAGATTATCAAATATCAAAGCATGCAAAACCCAAAGAAAGTAATGAAGTGCAAAGGAAATATAAACTAAAAACACAAAATGGAATGAGCTCACCAAGAATCTTTAATCTCCATGGCTAATCTTCATTACACCTTCTAACTTGTTGGAAAGACGTGTTACCCTCGGATTCAAAGTATGAGCAATTTAAAAATAAGACTATGTCCTACACAAGCTTTGAAGGAATTTGGAATATCACAAAATGAAATCTAAATGTCTATGACAAAATGACTCTAATGTCTAAGACAATTATGCAAAATCATAAAATGAAAATGCAAGCATCTATGTGTTGTTGTGAGTATGTGTAAGTGTTTAAGTGTCTAAGTGTAATCGAGATTATGAGAAAAATTGACATTTTATAGAAAATGCAATTTTGGACGGACAGACGAGATTGAATTTTGGCAACAACGTAAAATCAGAGGATGAGATTTAATGTGACAAATCCTAATCGGGGTTAGGGAAAATTTATTAAATGAGTGGTCGAGATGTCATCTGAGAAAATCAAATGGGCGGTGAAGAATAAATGAGATAATTAGTCAAAAAAATAAAGATTTTTGAAAATCAAGAAGATAAAGTCTCCCTGATTTGTGAGATTCGAAAAATCAAAATGATAAGAGTTAAACTGAAAAGTGGATTTGGAAAATCAAAAATCTGCTCGATTGCTTTCTTTTTGGAAGATTATTACCATTTTGAATTAAATTAATTTAAAATATGGATTTTGTGTGATAATAAATAATCGATTTTCTGATTATTTACTAAAATGAACTGACACTCAAAAATGTAAGATCATTTTAAATAATTTCATCTATTTAAAATGAGGGAAATGTTAATTTTGACAATTAAATAATTAAAGATAATTATTTAATTTAGAGGATACATGATTAATAATTAAATAAATTAATAAATTCATTTAATTATGATAATTAGTGACATATTAAATAAATAAATGAAATTCATTTATTTAATAATCAAGAAGAATAAATGAATAAAGGTAATTAAATAAATTAAGAAATTTATTTAATTAGGAGAAGACTTAGACACTTAATGACATATTTAATAAATAAATAAAATTTATTTATTTAATAATCATGAAGAATAAAAGGACATGAATTAATTAAATAATTATAAATTATTTAATTAATAGTCAAATGTGGACAAAGGACATAATTAAATGTCATAATTATGCTAGGATGAAAGTGGTAAAAACAGAGCTTGTAGGCATAGGTCATTTTTATGTGTCTACATTTTGCCCCTCTTTGTCATAATGTAGCATGTCGTGTTGTGACAAAGAAAATAAGTTAAAGTCATGCCCCGATGAAGGTATGGAGTATCAATGCTCCCTCAGGAAATTTTTCAAATTTTGGGTCGACGACAGAAAAATTTGGAAAGTGTCCTGATAAGTCAATTTAATGACTAGAAAAATGATGGCACAAACGGTTTCAGATTCTGGCATGTTTAAAGCGGCTAAAGGGGTGGGCAAAGTTGGTCAAAGGAGCCTCCAGTAATAACCTAGCTGACAAATGTCATTTTGACTTTATAAATAGGTTGACAAAGGGGTAAAAATCAATTCATTTTCACTATTTACAATAGCAAATTCGAGACCGCATAGCAAGGAGGACTTCGGGGAGGATGGTGATTCTAGTGACTGAGCATCATGGCAAGATCAGGCGGACCTATAGGCAGCCAGAGGGCTCAGAGCTAGCAATATGTACCCCTAACCCACTTTGTCATATTTTTGTTTTGCATGCCAAAATTAAGGTTTTAGAGCGAACAATGAATGCGCTGCGATGCATATGCGTGTGCGTAAGCCACATTTGACTTCGCATTCGACACATTTGATGCGTCGCGATGCAAGTGTAAGGGTATTTAGGGAAGGCTGAGGATGTGTAATGCATTTTCCAAAAAGTGTGATGCATTCATCATATCAGGCCGCATTCGAGAGTTATAAGGCCGCATGTGTCATTTTATGACGCATTTGTCAGTTTAAGCGACACATTCGAATAAAGCGCCATATGTGTCATAAATGGTGACGCAAATGCTCTTACGCAATGCAATTGAGTGACAGAATGATGCAATCGATATGTCATGATGCAAGCGAAGTATGGAACAATGCAAACATTTTTCCTCGACGCAAGTGTAGTCAACGCGACGCATTTGACTTTCTGTTTGACTAAGGTTGACTCTGATGCTTTTCAAATTTTAAATGATTTTTAGTTATAATGATGATAATGACGATTGTCCAAAAGGTACTGACACATTTTTTGGCTTTGTGTAGAGACAACTTGCACCCATATATACGCGAGAGAGCAGGCCATCGACCTTTCGGTTTGGTGATCAGCTGACTCCACGGGAGCAATGATGTTTGATGTGATTGGGCTTATATTACACTACCTATATGCTTGTTATTCAAGAAAATAGGGGTTTACTGAATGCATTATGCAAGAGGTGACAGTCAGAGACATGCTCATTTCACTTCCTGACGGGAGAGGCCACAGTGATGCTGGAGGACATCTATCATATCTTATGGCTTCCAATCTAAGGAGAGTGGATTTTTTACAACCCTCAGCATGGATATCAGACATTCACAATGTACTATCAGGATGAGGGAGCAGGACTTGGCATCCAGTGCTATGAGATCTACTGGGAGTTTATGGTAGAGCATTATGCTCAGTTTAATGCATTTTTGGTGACACTGATCGGTGGGCCACTGATTCTTGACCGACGCGGGCATGGGTTTCCCATTGGTTGGGGAGACATGATAGTGGGGATGAGGCAGGGTAGGATAGTGTATGTCTGGGGGCCTTATTTGTTGGGTACACTCTACCATTAGCTTCATGAGGTGGTTTATAGGAGGGCAGAGAGCATTTCTTATGGGACTACACTTCTGATGATATGGGCCTGGGAGCATGTGGCCATATTCTAACCTCCTATCATGAGACCTCATCTAGCCGAGGGGATGCCTTATACTTATTATTATGTCAGTGCTCTACAACAGACTAGGATGGGAGAGACAGGTTGGTGGTGGCATCGAATTGATACCATGGTTTCATTCATTTGGAGGCCGTACAAAGACTGTCAGTAGTGGGATGATGAGGATGACCACCTGAATCTATGTAGATAGTACTGTTATCTGATCGGTAGGACAGTACAGAGTCAGCTCATTATAGAGATGTACTTGTCACAGCATGTACTGAGACAGTTTGGGGAGCAACAAGGTGTACCAGTAGGCACAATTGAGTATGCTAGATCTTCCAAGGAGTCAGCTTGGGGGCCAGCGATTCCAGTAGCTTTTGTTGACCAACATATTGATGGGCTAGTAGTCCAATAGTTGGGATGGATAGGTGGGATTTCAGATCCTAAGACTACTGCTAACTATGATTTATGGTGGTAGGCACATCGACCAGTGCCATTGATAGATCCAGATGGGCTAGCACCTATTGACAGGACATCACTTATACCACATGTGTCGAGAGTCAGGCGAGGTGGCAGAGATGGTGACAGAGGCAGAGGTAGGGGAAGGGATGGCAGCAAGGATGGAGGGAGAGATGGGGGTAGGGACGAAGGTCAGGGTGGAGATGATAGAGATGATGGGGATGATGGAGGAGATGGCCAGAGACAGAGGAGAGATGGCCAAAGGTAGGGCAGGAGGGTACAAACATGTGTGGGAAGAGCAGCCTTGGATGTTATTCCAGAGGTGGCCGAGGAAGGGGAGAGAGAGGAGGAGTCAAGGTAGGAGCAAGAGAGATAGAAGGGGGAGCCGAGGCAGGAGCAGGAGCTTGAGGTATATGTGGATGTGGATGTGCTTCGGGACGAGGGAGTTGGCGGCAAGGAGGTGGATGTGCCTTGGGATGAGGGAGTTGATGGTGAGGAGGTAGATGTTCCTCGGGATGAGGGATTCTATGGCGAGGAGGTCATAGAGGAGGACGATGATGATGATGATGCCATGGATGAGGCTGAGAGACTCCTGAGATGGAGCATGGTGGAGGGAGAGGAGGAGATACCACCTACCTCAACATTACCCCAAGATGCCATGACAGACCAAAGGCTGGTAGATCTACATAAGAGGCTAGATGAGAGTGTGGCATAGGTCAGGGCACTACAGGTAGAGCTAGAGGTGGCTCAAGTAGAGCACGATTAGGCAGTGATCCTTCAGCAAGAGTTAGCACAGTGGTGTGTGGATTTTGTGGCGCTATGTTCAAGACCTTTAGGGGATATGGCTCGTGAGCTTTCCAGGGTGAGCACTTGGTACAGGCAGTACAGGACCCTCTATGAGTAGGAAGTGCCTCCTGAGTGATGAGATCCTACACTGTCATGCTCATAGACGAGGACAGGTAGTGGTCATAGATCATGGAGTGGGAGTAGCAGCAGGAGTCACACTAGTGCATGAGGGTCTACCTTGTCAGGGAACACATCAGGGCACAGGTCCCACAACTCTCACAAGCATGCCTCGAGTCATCATTCGAGCCGTAGTCATGGGTCTACTGGTTCAGAGCAGAGGTCAGTATAGAGACATCCACTAGTGATAGATCCTTGAGCGTCACAGAGTTAGGCCGCAGTGTCATCACAGATGCCCATTATCGTGGAGATGATGCCATCAGTGTCAGTTCCATTGATTGCACCGACTAAGGTTGCTATAGGTCAACCCACTACCTCAATGTTGGGCACAGATCCTTAGTCACCACACTCTTTGCCATGAGGAGATGATGAGAGCCTTTCTTAGGAACATGTTTCCTACATTTGCTTCTATGTTATGACACATTATGTATAGACCATTGAGCCTGCGTGCTCTATTTTTGGGATATCTCTTGACTCTATCCTGTGACATTATATATATCTATATTTTGAGATGATGCTATATGATGTGGCCTATATGTGTGTTATGCAGTGTTATTTGATTTATGCATTATGATATATGTGATGTGATGCTTATGTGAATTATGTAGTTATGATGGATGATGGTATTATTTCTATGTCTTGTCATGTATGTCCTATGATGCTTACTTATGATATGATTCCATGATGATGCAATGCTTATTTATATGTTATGTCGATTTTGTGATGATGATGATAATGATATGAATAATGTATTTATTTGACTGCATGCCATGTTTATGATTATGTTAATGCAATATGCAATGAAATGTATATGATTTAATGGTATGGATGATGTATGTATGGACCTAATGCAATGTTTATATGATTATGTATGCACTTATGTTTTTGTATTACATAGGATATCATCATTAGATGGACCAGAGAAGATGACCAGACCGAAGGAGATGCATGTTAGTTCCTAGACCAAATCCTTCAAAACTTTACCATAGGACTTTTTATATTTATTGCTCTTAATCATCATTGGGCAGATTGTTGTGATGGCCAATAAACACCATGATATGACATAGATCAAGGTGTACAAGGTCATACCATCACGTAAGACAAGAAGTCAGAGACACAGATGATAATGACTCATACGAAGAGTGCAATTGCCCCAGTCTTTTTGTCATAATCAACCATAACCAAAAAAAGAGAAGAAGGAAAAATCATGAAATGTCGTTGTTTCTCTAAATCTTGTTTCCAGGACATCCTTGAGAAACTAGCAGCATAATTGCCAAAATAAAAAATAGAGCCCTTATAATGATACGTCGTTGTTTTTCTAAATCCTGAAATCAGAACCTCACTAAGAAACTAGTAATAATGCGTGTCAAAAGTCAATACAAACGTCATCATACTTCACTACTTCTCTAAATCTTGTTGTTGGGATCTTCCTGAAAAACTAGTAACATGATAAAAATCCAAAAGACAAGTGCCAAGTGTTTGCCAAGTGTGTCTAGATACCCAGTGTTTTAATGTCAAGATCTTAGGTTTGATGATGTTGAGATGCCAGGGTGTCAAGGTTTTGACGATGCCAAGATGACAAATGTCAAATATTTCCAAATTTAGGAAGGACACATCCTGAATAAAGTTGATGTAAAGAGGTTTGATCCCTAAATTTCAAAAGGGATCCCTCGAAATTCCAGTGACAAGGACGGTGACGATGCCTAGGAAGGACACATCCTAAGGCATAAATGACAGAGTTTGTTCTTCAGAAGGACACATCTGAAAGATATCGATGTCAAGAGGAGTAATCCTTAAATGTCAAGAGGATCCCTCAAAAATGTCAAATGACAATAATGATGCCTAGGAAGGACACATCCTAAGGCATGAATGAGAGAGATTTTTCTTCAGAAGGACACATCTGAAGAATACTGATGTTGAGACGAGTGATCTTTAAATGTCAAGAGGATCCCTCAAAAATGTTGGATGACAATGGCGATGCCTAGGAAGGACACATCCTAAGGAATGAATGATAGAGGCTATTCTTTAGAAGGACACATCTGAAAGATAACCAAGAGTTGATAGTTTGATTGGTTATGATAATGTAACTTTTTTTGACCAAGTTTGACCGAAGTTTGGCTGAGTTCGACTTCTATTGACTATATGCCAATATTGTCATGATGATATGATTGATGTGCTGATGAGATTGTCATGCTGAATAAATGATTGTTTTACTTTTTTTTTAGGAGTTTTCTCATTTGGAAAATGATTTTTCTTGACTTGAAGACTTTTGATGTGTGTGCCAGTGTAATGCCATGAACCCTAATTGACTGACCTAGTGCGGCCTCGGGGGCTCATTAACAGATGGCCTTGCCTACGTCATACGCTCAGAGACCTCGTAGTTCGACACGACCAATGAGTATGTCTTGATGACCAAAGATTGTGTCATGATTTTATTTTGACAAACCTAAAAAGATTGACCTAATGTTTCGGGGAATCCAAAATGAGTCTTGCATACGTAGAAAATGCGCAAAGACAACGCGGTTCAGACAAATGGAAAAGACTAAGTGATTTGACAGACTTGACAAGATATTACTCTAGTTTTTCATTTTCGAGACAATTTGACGTTTGTTGTGGTTTCTTCAGGATGTTTTTCAATTTTTTTAGGTCTTTCTTCAAGACATTTTACAATGTTTTTGGTTTTTCTTAGGACATTTTATAATGTTTTTGTCTTTTTCAGGACATTTTATAATGTTTTTATCTTTTTTCAGGACATTTATAATGTTTTTATCTTTTTTCAAGACATTTTATAATGTTTTTGTCATTTTTGAGGACATTTTACAATTGTCAAAACCATGCGTCATATCCACTACAATTACATGATAAAAAAATTCCCCTAGTTAGGTCCAAGACTTAGCCAATTTTAAAGGACATGAAAGGGATGTGCCTGGGGTGCCGTTTGGACAATATTCGGGACTTGACGTCAACCTTTTATCAACCATGAAAGGAAGGTTATGATGTCATGGCAGATATCGTGGTGGTGACGAAAAGTTTATTTCATCCTAGGCCAAGGCAGACAAAGTAACAATAGATGGTAAAGCAATGATTGATTACGCATGGCACCTATTTTCCAGGTTTTCACCATGGTACTTATCCAAAGTGGCTGTTTGCCAGGTTTTCACTATTGGATGAATTATTTTTCTTTACTATTTTTGTCATTTTTCTTATTATTTATTTTTATTTTTATTTTTGTTTTTTGGTGTCACCAAGACGCCTATTTTCTAGGTTTTCATCAAGCCAACAATTTTTTTATCATTTTTCCATTTTTTTTGTATTTTTAAAGTTTTTGGTTCAACTTTGTGATGCTTATGCATAGAACTTCTGAAGATGTAGACTATTGATAGGATCTATCAATTTTTCACCATCCAAGGTAGCCAAGTGATACAATCCAGAACCAAAAGAAGATACGATGACGTAAGGAACCAACCAGTTTGGTTCAAACTTTCCTGGCTTTTCTCTGTCAGCCTGGTTCTCAAGGTTCTGCATGAGGCCTAAATCGCCAATGGCGAATTTGCTAACCATAACCTTCTTGTTGTAACTGTGACAAAGACAGTTTTGATACGCTTGTAGATGGTTCAGGTAATTTTTCCTTCTTTCCTCTAACATCTCCAGCTCATGCAGGCGCGATTGTTTATACTCCTCATGATCAATTAGACCCTTCAGGGAGACTCGTAAGGAAGGAATTTCAACCTCGATGGGAAAGATGGCCTTAGCTCCAAATACTAGAGCAAATGGAGTGGCTCTCGTAGGAATACAAATGCTAGTGCGGTAAGCCCACAAAGCTGGGCTGAGTTGAATATGCTAGTCATGGCCAACGTCATTAACAGTATTTTTTAGGATTTTAATAATGATTTTATTTGACGCCTCAGCTTGATAGTTTCCTTCCACGAAATACAGATAGGAAGAGTGATGTTGGATGTGAAATCGCTCACATAACTCACAAACATCTTGGTTTTTAAACAGGCGTTCGTTGTCAGTGATGATGGATTGCGGAAGGCCATATCGAAAAATGATGTAGTTAAGAATGAATTTGGATATTTGTTTTCCGGTCGTGTACATCAGTGAGATGGCTTCAATCCACTTCATAAAATACTCAGTGGCGGTGATGATGAATTTTTGGCCATTCGACAAGGTAGGATGGATCTTACCCATGAGGTTAAGTCCCCATTGAGTGAAGGGCCAAGGATAAGTGATCAGCCGAAGTTCCTATGCTGGATTGTGGATCAAATCACTATGAATCTGGCATTGGTGACAAGTCCTGACATATTCTAGTGCATCTTTTTCAATGGTTGTCCAGTAGTACCCAAGTCTTGTAATCTTCTTGGCCAGAGTAGGACCACTCAAATGAGACCCACATATACCCTCATGTACTTCGCGTTAGGTTGTACGTGCTTCATTCATGTTGAGACATTTAAGGAGGATGTCATCAAAGCTACAACAGTAAAGGGTGTCACTAACAATGGCATATCTTGTGGCTTTTCGGATAAAAGACTTCCTCTGGTTATTAGACAAATTAGGAGGGAGGGTTTGATATTTAAGGTAGTCATGAATGTCTTGGTACCAGGAAGAATCCTGACCAACAAGCTCACAGACCTTCTCTGATTCTGGAAAATCATAGGTGGGGACCAATAGTTGTTCTATGAGGAATTCTAGCTGAGGCATATTGCTTGGAATGTCGAGGAGAGAGCCTATTGTAGCCATTGCATATGTTGCCTTGTTCTGTGTTCTCAGAACTTGTTCAAAAGTTACCATATGAAATTACTTTTGGAAACTATCAACCATTTGTTTGGAGGGAATCAACTTCTCATATTTTGTGTCATAGTCATCATTCACTTGGTTAATGACTAACTGAGAATCCCCGTAGACATGCAATGTTTTTATTTTCCATTTTATATCTATTCTAAGTCCTGTAACCAGTGCCTCATATTCTGCCATGTTATTCGTGCATGGGAAAGCTATGGGGAAAGACATGGGAGTGGAATCTCCTTGAGGGGAGATAAACAATATCCCTGCCCCTGAACCATGATTAGTATGCGATCCATCAAAGTATAGCCTCTAGGGAGACTTTGGTTCTGTATGGAATATTGATTCATCTAGGAAGTCTACCACTAAGGGATGATCACTTTGTATAGGCACGTTTTCTAATTGATCTGCAATCACTTGTCCTTTGATTGCTTTTCTTTCGACATACTAAATGTCGTATTCGCTTAGAATCATGACCCATTTTTCCAGACATCATGTCAAGGTTGCACGACTCAATAGATATTTGAGAGGGTCAATCTTGGCTACCAACTGTGTCTGATGGCTCAACATATAATGTCTTAGCTTCTGAGCTACAAAGAAAACTGCTAGACAAGTGCATTCAATTGATGTGTAATTTACTTCATACCCAACCAGTGTCCGACTAATGTAATATATGGCTCTTTCTTTTTCTTCTTGGTTGTTCTGCGCTAGTAATGCCCCCAGTGCTAAAGTAGTGGCAGAGATGTATAATACCAAAGGTTTTCCTTGAATGGGAGGCATAAGAACTGGCATTGACAATATGTAGTCTTTTATTTTCTGAAAGGATTCTTGGCATTTATCTGTCCACACAAAGGGGATACCTTTCCATAGAAGATATTGAAATGGTTGGCATTTATTGGCTAATTGTGCTATGAAGCACCAGATAAATTGCAGTCTACCTTGTATGTTTCTAAGTTCACTTATTCCCCTAGGAGGAGGCATGTCCATTATGGCTTTTTCTTTTAATGGATCAACTTTAATGCCTCTTTGAGACACTATGTATCCAAGGAGCTTACCCGATGTTACGCCAAAGACACATTTCTTAGGATTCAGTCGGACTTTGTATTCTTCTAGTCTCTTGAAAATTGTGTCTAGATAACACCTTCAAATGATCTTTTCTTGTTACTGATTTAGCCAAAAAGCCATCTACATAATATTTTGTTATCTGATGCATCATGTCATGAAAGATTGTGGTCATAGTCCTCTAATATGTGGTGCTTTCATTTTTAAGACCAAATGGCATGACATTCTAGCAGTATGTACCCCAAGGGCAAGTGAATGTCATCTTATGTTGATCTTCAGGGGCAATACGAATATGATTGTAGCCAGAGAAACTGTCCATGAGGGACAACATCTTGTATCCTGCCGTTAGGTCGACTATGATATCAATATTTGGCAAAGGAAAGTCATCTTTTGGGCATGCCTTGTTTAAGTCTCTAAAATCTGTGCACACTCGGATCATTCCATTTGGCTTCATTACTGGCACAAGGTTAGATATCCATTCAGCATAATCAATAGACCATATGAACCCAACGTCTAGAAGTTTCTTCAACCCATCCTTGACCAATAGAGCAACATGAGGATGCATTTTTGTAACTTCTCTTTAACTGGTTTGGCATTGGGCAATAGTGGCAGATGATGCAAAACCAGTTATGGATCTAGTCCCGACATGTCAGCATAGGACCATGCGAATTTGACTTTACGTTCTGCAAAGAACTTGCAAAATTTTGGTCTCTCTTCTTTACTCAAGGATGCAGCAAAGAGGACCATTTTGGGATCTTTTGCTACTAATATGTTGTCTTTTATGGTGTCCTCTATGAGCATAGCTGATTTCTCTTGTGTTATAGGAAGAAAGTCCAATCCTCCATCTTTGGGCGCCTCGGAGAGGTTTTCACCCGCATATATGGCCTTTGTTTTTACTTTTCTATCGTCAGAAGGTGCCTTTCGGTTTTCACCTAAAGACATTTCATTTTTTGTTTTATTTTTATTTTTAATTTTGTGACTGGAGGATGAAGCAGTCTTTCCAAAGTAGGCTACATAATCTAGGTCAATGGCGAATCCTTCCTTGTGATCACCACTGGGTATGCCTTCACGTAATCCCATAAATTCTGCAATAGCCTCATCATTCTGAAAGGTGTCCAGGACTAGCGAGCATTGTTGGTCCCAATCGATTAACTGTGGATAGACTATGGAAATGCCATCGTCAATGTTGGTGAATTGAGGGGAGGATGTGGAAAGCATGCAGATGGATTTAGAGATATTGTAGATGAAATTATCATCATTCAATTCAACATCAGACTCTATCCAATATTCCCCTTCTCTTGTTTCTTATTCATTGTCAAAGTAAGGGGTGAAGGACTCAAAGTCGTGGTTTTCCATGTTATCTGGCAATTCAGATGGATTCAACTATTGGTTACTAGATTCAAGTGATAGGTTTTGTATGTCATGGGGAAGGGAAATGGAACTATGACTATTTGGTGGCTGATTTATTTTAAATGTTTGCCAAAAAAAAATTCAGAGCTAAGCTCCCTCGTTTCAACAAACAAATCATCGAGGCAACATTCACTTAAGGATCTTTGAGAGAAAAATTCCCACTCTTGGGAGTCAGTTTTGGTGAAGGTTTCCTTAGCGATCTCGACACTTTTTCAAGCATGCACATGCTCACTCGAAAGCCCACTAGTACATTGGTTGTCATTGTCAGGAAATCCATACCCTAATCCAAGATACTTTGGTATTTTGAAATATTTTATGGGCTCTCTTCGTCCATTTTTATTTCTGCCTAGGCCACTAGTTCCATCATAGCCCTTCACCTTCATCATGTCATATCCCTTGCCATATTTCTTAACTGGTAATGGGGGTAGGTCAGCGATTTCTTTATAGAGCCATCCTGTAATATCGACAAGGTCCTCATTACTCATGTCTCCCCATTTTATGAAAACCGTTTTTGGTGGAACTTTGAAGATTTCTATGGGTTCCATTCTAAAACATGGTCGACCATAGACCTTTAGAGACTTGGGTATTGTTGTGATGCTATATGTCATATGTAGTTTGAATTCTCCACAGCCTAGGTTCTAGATCTTCACACTGGGTTCATCCCTAGGAAGTGTGGAAGATGATGGTGTGGTGGAAGATGTGGACGGAGTGGAAATGGAAGATGATGTGAGTGTGGATGGGTCAACGTATTTAGAAGAAGAGGAGCCAGGAGCTTCTCAGTTGATGGGCACTCGGTTTGCAGAAATACCCCTTAGGTTGGTACAATATTCAAAAGGGTCGGGGTCTCCATATATGGTGATTTTTGTGCCATCAAATGGGAATTTTAAGCATTGGTGATATGTGGAGGGTACGGATTTTAGGGAATGAATCCATGGGTGCCCGAGCAAGATGTTGTGAGGTAATTCTAGATCCAGGACCTAGAAATTTGTATCCACAATGACTGGTCCCACTCTGATAGGAAGAGAAATAATGCCTCATGAAGAGAGTTCTTCATCATCATATGCTTTTATGACTATACTCTTTGTAGGGTCCACACATGCATAAGAAAATCCAAGGGCCTTAACTAGTTTCAAGAAACATGTGTTCAATCATGCTCCGACATCTACTAAAACTCTTCAAACCTTATGTTGATGGATGAAAGTTTCAATGTGTAATGCATCATTATGGTTAGTCTTAGGTGACAAGTAGTCTTGATCAGAAAAGGTGATGTGGTGAGGCGTAGTGAGGTATCCCACCATGGTCCCAAATTGGTTGAAATCAATATCCTTAGGGACTGACGACTCTTGCAGGGTTTTATCTAGTATAGCCTTATGTGTGTGAGAGATGCGAAGCAACTTGAGTATGGAAATCTGCGTGGGAGTTTTGCTAAATTTGTCGAGAAGGTTAAACTGACTCTTGGGTTGCCATTTCTTTGTGGTCGAGGTAGGGTTGTGATTGCCTAGGAGATGGATCGGGTATGGTAATCTTAGGTTGCCTAGCGAGAGGTAGACCGGCTATGGTGACCTGGCCACTTCGAGTAGTAGCATTGCATTGGCGTGCTCTCTTGACTATGATGGTACTGACACATTCATTATTAGTTCAGATATTGTTTATAGTAGTTCCACCGAAATAGTCATACTTGGCTCAGGTGAAATTGGCTTGATTATTGTTTGTCTTAAGACCTGATGTGGAAGCCTTATTAGAGCCATGGTATTGCAATGGGCTCTTATGAATGGTATGATCTAAATTAGAGGAAAATTGTTGTTCACCTACCTCAATTATATGATTCTTGATAAGGTCTTGTACAATATTTTTCAGTTGTCGACAGGAAGAAGGTTTATGTCCTTTTTCCTGATGATAATTGAAAAATGCATTATCGTCCCACCATGTTGGTTTGAATTGTCCTGAGTCATATGGTTTTGGTTCTTGAAGTGTGATGACACCATTTTGAAGGAATTTCTTGAGGACTTCCTCAATGGGCTCACCAAAGGGAGTGTATGTGCAACCCCTGGGGAATTGTCTCATCTGACAGTATTGTCCTTGATTATTTTGGTTGTTTGGTTGTTTAGGGGGACATTGGTAGGGGGTGTCAATATCGTCGTTGATTTTTTTTGTGGTTGAACCCCTTTTAGAGCCAGTGCAAGACCCATAGTGTTTGCAGCCTTGGCGTCCACAACACCATCGTTGGTAACATGTTTATTTTTGACCTAGTATTTGTTTCTCTCAGTGGGACGATTTGCATTTTTCTTGTTAGGACCGTACTTTAGCTCTCCCTTTGCAATAAAGGCTTTCTCTATCTGGACACCTTTTTCAACTAGGTGTGTGAAGGTTGTGCAACAATGTACTTGTAATGCATATTTTAAGGGTCCTAGAAGTGTTTGAACAAACATGTCTACCTTTTCCTTTTTGGGTATGTCGATGTGACAACAACTGGCTAGACTTCTCCATTTTTGGAAGAATGGTATGAATGTTTCACCAGCATCGTCTTGTGTGAGATTGCATAAGCTAGTAATAGAGGTGTCCATGTCAATGTTGTACGTGTAATTTTTTATGAATTTGTGTTTAAGCTCATCCCATGTTTGGATATCCTTTTGAGTGGAGAACCATTCAAGGGTAGGACCCACGAGATTTTTAGAAAAGAGTCTCATCAGGTAAGTTGGTTCATATGTGACATCCATACAGTTGGTTGCAAATTCTCAGACATGTTCGATAGGGTTTGTCTTTACTCTGTATTTGGTAAAATTAGGTGACACATATCCTGGAGGAAATGGTGGCATGTATAAGTTCATGTCGAAGGGATAAACATATAGATCATATGACACTTCTGATTTCTTGCCAGAGATTTGTATATTTTCAATGGTCTTCTCTAGACCCATTAGTTTTTCTTGTAAGGCATTGATTATATAGGGTCATTTGTGGTCCCATACATTGGATTGATTGGTAAGCCATAGGTCCCCATTTGTGGTGAGTGGATGTTGGTGTGTTGTTGAGGTACATGTTATTGTGGCATGTATGATGTATTCTGATTTGCGGGTTGTTGGTATTGAAAGTTTGGATTGGGGGTATGTTGGTGGGCATGAATATGGGATGATTATGTTGGGATGTGTCCCCCAGCCATTTGGGTCGATATTTGGGGAATATGGAGACCATGACTATTTTGATGCGCAAATGATGCCATAGGTTGTGTGTGTTGAATGCCTTGTCCAAATTATTGTGTTTGTACAAGGGGAATGGTTGCATTTTGTCCTTGGGAGGTGATGGCATTAGACTGTGTTGATGTGTTAACATTTTGTTGTTGTCCTTGAATAAAGATACATTGTTTTCCTCCACCCAAAGGTTTTTGTGAAGATGTACTCATGGTACTAGATGTAGTTTCCAATGGAGGATTTGTATGGCTTGATGATGCACCCATGGCATTTACTGTAATGGTAAAGAGAGGATTGGAATAACTTTCCCACATTGTTGAGGACGCAAAGGTGGTTCCAGCCGATTGTGACGATGTGGTGGATATTGCGGGCATTGTGACAGATTGTGATCCTCCAATGGATGTAGCGTTTATTGAATTGGAGTTGCTTGGAATGTTGGAGGTAGCACTCATGGTCATTGTGACATTTTGCAAGGTAGCATCAAAGAAAGTATTGCTTATGGTGCTTGGAGGTTGACCATTATTTGACATGTTAGGTGTATTGTTGACGTTATTGATAGGAGATGTCGATCTCAAGGTATCAGTGTTGAATCCCTGAGGTAATTTGGCTCCTTCACTTAAAAGTATGGCCAAATATTTTTCTCTGTCATATAAGACCATTTGTTCTACAAAGTAGGTCACCTCTGGATCTTGTGCTGCTACCTCTAGGTTTTCCTCAAGTATTTTTCTATATTCATCCTTACGTACCAATGGTCCAAAGGTATTTTTTGTTGAGGATGGTATGGTCGTGAGAGGTTGATTATTTGTGCTACTGAATGGGTCATCAAAAGTCCAATTTGGGTCATACGTGTGATTGTTGATGTTGGAAGTGGAGTCTTGTCCAAAGTTTTCCATTTGTCGTTTCTTTCTTTGGAGTCTAGTTTCCACCATAAAATGAAATTTCTCAAATGGAAATGATGAGAATGACGACTAAATGCGAGGATGATGACAACCTAATTTTTTGGGATTTTTGATAAAGGATGAAAATACAAGACTATGTTTTCCAAAGAAAATGTCGACTACGATGACTAGGTGATGATGACGTTTGTCTAAGGAATGATTGATGTGAGATGACAAGGCTATCAAAGCCAAAATGCTGAATATGGATTAAGATGATAATGTGGACTAAAGACTTAATATGATTATTGCAAGGTCTAGGTTCGAAATGACAACTAGCATGAATAATATTTTTGTATTTTTGGGAATAAAGTATGCAAGGTACAAAGCAGACTGCAATTTGGAGAAAACGATACCTAAAAACTTCTAAGCTTAGTCTTTGTTTTCAATTTTGGTTACTAAAGGACTTGTTTGAAAATGACGAAGTGACAAGGTCAAGATGACTAGTGAGTTTTCCTAACTAGACTGTTGAGTTGGAAATTCTCACAAAAGGGAAAAAAAAAGGAATGATGATTAAGTCCAAGATAACCTAGTTTCAAAAGCAATGATGTTGCAAATTGTGATAAGGTCAACCTAATCCAAAGTATGGAAGGAAACCTAGGGTCAAGCTAATTCCTAATGTATGCAATGGAAATTTGAAAGATGAAGCCTATGGTTAAGACTAGGGTATGTGCAGGATCATGATGGGCCAAAAAGTGGCAATATGATGGGTATGTGGTTGACAACTTTTTTTTTACCCAAAATTTATGAATCAAAAAGGGATTTTAAAGGATATTTTCAACTTTCCACCAATGTAAATTATGCTTTACTTTGAATTTAAAAATAATTATTATTAATTTTCTATTTAAATTATGACTAAAGTCTTAATCGATAGGCTGATTGAAAAACATCTATAGCTTTCAAATGGTATCACATTTTTGAATCCGAAACATGTGTCACATTCTATGCTTTGCATACTATAGGATTAAAAATATGAAAAATTGAATTTCATGAAGTTTTGACCTTGAGTTAAGGTGGTCAACATACAAGTTTTATATTTTCTAAAATTGTAATATAAAAATTCATAATTAATTATTTACTTGGAAAAAATACCAAAAAATATGCATTTAGGACATGAGTCCTCTACTTATATCTAAAATCTTATAAAAAATATTATCATTTTATTGTAGTTAGGGTGGTTAGACACACACCTACTTATTTTTCCTTGAAATTTAAGTACCACTGCATTGAAATTTCAAATTTTCACCAAATAGATTTTTTTTCTTTTTAAATAAGTCTAGTAGTTTAGAAACTACATTAAATTTTCTATAGATTCTATTCTTACATATTTTTGAAATAATATAGATAACTTATTCAAATTTTTACGTCAAGTTTCCTAACTTTGATTTTTCTAATTTTTTTGCCACTTAAGGGCCTATTTTTTCAATGATGATCCTGCACATACCCACTACAAACTAATAGTCAACTGATAAAACTTTTGAGAAATTTCAAGGTTGGTTTCTGATAGGATATCCTTGGGAAAAAAATTGACAATAGGCTGACACAGTTTACACACAGATTCAACTTTGTATAAGGGTTTTATTTGTATCAGGAAAATGCATCATTTGAGACCATGAATGTGTCACAGTATTTCAAATGTGTTATAGCTTAAGCGAATGTAGTTCTAGAATTGATGAATTCCATGTAGTTTTGTAGATGCAGTTCTGTGAGTCTCATATGTGTTACGACACAATCAAATGTGGTCTTTATGGGGTCAAATGCGGTTTAACAGAGTAATTGCATCTTAGGAGTTTTCAAATGTGCTTCATAACATCAGATGCATTTCAACAGTTGCGTCATAGGTTGTAAAAATTGAGTTTTCTGATGTATTTGGAGAAAATCTTATATGTCAAATGTTGAATGTTTTGTTTAGAAGTGTAAATATGGTGAATAGTGTTTGAAAATACAACAAGCAATTGACAAGCACAACATTGTAGTGTAAGCAAATGCACATAAGACAAGCAAAATCCTAATAGGCCAAAGGTTTGTATACTTGGTATAGCCCACCGATATACCCTAGATTGGTGTTGAACACCTCTCCTTCTCGAGAGTGGATAGCTTAGAAGTTTGGTGGCATTGGCTCCCCTCCACGGCACTCACTTCTACAGGCACACCAACTTTGGATTCTTGGGTAGTGACTTCCCAAGACCTGCTATCTCTACTCAAGGGGATCAGTAGTGAGTATCTTCGAGTATGATATTGTAACGTGCACTATATCAAGCAACGGCTGAAAATGGTTTGCTTCTAAGATAATTGGTGTTTAGTAAGGGCATCCATTCGAGTGGCCACACATGGGGCAAGAGATTAATCACCAATTAGGTGGCACTCTAGCCTAAAGAGGTTACGGTCAACAGGGTTTATGGGAGTACTACTTTGTCCGTGTGACACATCCGCACTCATGGTACTTGAACTTTCCTCAAGCACCCATTTCATATTTCGGCTGGAAGTGGCTTGGCTTTAGCCTGTTACCGGTTGAGTCATCCCTTAAGGTGAGTACTTTTTCCCTTAAGGAAGACTCATTTCTAGAAATAATAATCATTTCTCTTACACCCAGGATTTCCCAAAAGCACAAAGGGAGAGGATACTTTGATTATTAAGTCTTAAGGTTTTATAACAAATAAAATGGGTCTAGTTTTTTTATCACCAAATTTTCACAAGGTGAGAGAATAATCACCTACCATTTGTTCAAACACAATCAAACACTTGCAAACAAAGTTCATTTTAGTGCACCAATGGAAATATTCCTAAACTAAAAATCACAAACAAATGGTTTGAATCATAAATCTTCGACAAACGTAGCTGTAAAATCACATGATAGTAGTTTCATCAAATTCCTTTGACGCGTGAAAATACTAATGCCACACGTTGCAAACCAATATTAGTAACATGAAAAACCTATGCTAAAGAAGAAAAATAGAATGTCAAAATAGGAAAGAACAAAAAATAGAAAACAAAATACAAAAGAAAAATAAAAGAAATCAGAAAATAGAATGCACAAAGAATAAAGAAATCACCAGGAAGATGCGTCATGGCAGAGCGAATGTGTCGCGTCTTGACAGGAAGATGTGGTTTGTTATTGTCAAATGCGGCTTTTCATTCTGCGAGTGTGTCACCTCAGAGCGATTGTGTCGTTTGATAGTTTGAATGCGTCAAAACGCATCTGATGCGTGGGAAAACTCAAATGCATCATTTTGTACTTGTACCTGTAAAAAATACTAGAAAACACAAGAAAACCATATGAAATAGAAAAAGAACAGTCAGGTTCACCAATGTATCTAAGGGTTATTTTCCTAAGGTTATATTATCAAATATCAAAGCATGCAAAACCCAAAGAAAGTAATGAAGTGCAAAGGAAATATAAACTAAAAACACAAAATGGAGCAAGCTCACCAAGTGTCTTCAATCTCCATGGTTGATCTTCATTACACCTTCTAACTTGTTGGAAAGACATGTTTCCCTCATATTCAAAGTATGAACAATTTGAAAATAAGACTATGTCCTACACAAGCTTTGAAGGATTTCAGAATATGAAAAAATGAAATCTAAATGTCTATGACAAAATGACTCTAATGTCTAAGACAATTATACCAAAATCATAAAATCAAAATGCAAGCATCTATGTGTTGTTGTGAGTATGTGTAAGTGTCTAAGTGTCTAAGTGTAATCGAAATTATGAGTAAAATTGACATTTTATAGAAAATGTAATTTTGGACGGACGAACGAGATTGAATTTTGAGAGCAGCCTAAAATCAGAGGACGAGATTTAATGTGACAAATCCTAATCAGGGTTAGGGAAAAATTATTAAATGAGTGGTCGAGATGTCATCTGAGAAAATTGAATCGGTGGTGGAGAATAAATGAGATAATTAGTCAAAAAAATAAAGATTTTCAAAAATCAAGAAGATAAAGTCTGCCTAATTTGTGAGATTCAAAAAATCAAAAAGATAAGAGTTGAACTAAAAAGCGGATTTGGAAAATCAAGAATCTCCTTGATTACTTGATTTTTGGAAGATTATTACCATTTTGAATTAAATTAATTCAAAATATGGATTTTGTGTGATAATAAATAATCGATTTTCTGATTATTTGCTAAAATGAAATGACAGTCAAGAATGTAGGATCATTTTAAATAATTTCATTTATTTAAAATGAGGGAAATGTTAATTTTGAAAATTAAATAATTAAACATAATCATTTAATTTAGAGCATATGATTAATAATTAAATAAATTAATAAATTCATTTAATTATGAGAATTAGTGACATTAAATAAATAAATGAAATTCATTTATTTAATAATCAGGAAGAATAAAAGAATAAAGGTAATTAAATAAATTAAGAAATTTATTTAATTAGGGGAAGACTTAGAGAATTAATGACGTATTTAATAAACAAATAAAATTTATTTATTTAATAATCACGAAGAATAAAAGGACATCAATTAATTAAATAATTATGAATTATTTAATTAATAGTCGAATGTGGACCAAGGACATAATTAAATGTGATAATTATGCTAGGATGAAAGTGGTAAAAATAGAGCTTGTAGGCCTAGGTCATTTTTATGTGTCTACACATCCAATTGTATTAAAACCTAAAGTAGGTTTAATTTTTTTTTAAATGCTAAACCATAAATACAAATGTACCATACAATAAACACTAGCAACAAAAGTACCATGTACCCACTGATAGAGATTTCACAAGCAACCAATCCTGTAGAAAAAAGGATGCAAACACTAGTATAAAGAGTGACGCTATTACATGAAAAATAATTTGTAAATAGAATATTTTCCTGATAGTCCTATAAACTACGATTTGTAGAGTACGACTAGTATGACCAAATACAAATCCGTACATACATATGACCTCAAAATTTTTCCTTGTGCCCTAGTAGAAAATATCAAAAATCAATGCATTTAGGACTATCATGAGGTTCTTGATCCTTTCAAACACAATGGCAAGGTCAATTTTCACCCAAAGTGCTCCCAAAAATTAGCTACCCCCTCAAATCTGGCAACTAAAACCCTTTCTTCAAACCCTTGTAGATTAGTCAATATATAATGAAATTTGATGAAATGAAAGCCAAACCTAACTTTATCTAAAACCTTGGATTGAATGGTGAGGTTATCAAGACCACAAATCATACCCAATAAATATTTCATCCCAAGATTAGTTCCTCAGATCTTGGAAGAAGTCTGCAGTACTAAAGCTCTCTAATACCATGTAGGAGTTTATAGTGAAATCCTCAACACCCAAAGATCACCAGAAAGAAACAAATAATTTCCAAAAGAGAGAAATGGTAGAAACATCATCCTATGATTAAGATGAAAGAATGTCAAAATGAGTATTACAATGTACATATGAAACCTTACTTATATAGGAAAGGCGATGGATAGGATTAGACGAGATCATTGCAAGTGTCTTAAACCTATCACATGAGACAACTAACTCATAACTACCTAGGAAACAAACATTAAATAAAATCCAACTAGATAAGATAAGTGACAACTAATTCTTAACTATAAATATTTCTTCCCAGGACCTAAGTGGACTTAACATGTAAACATGATCTGGATAGATAAAACACCTATTTACACCAAATTCATTTTACGTCCTTGTGTGAAAATAGGAGCTTTGGAACATAATATGGAGATGCATTAAGGAATAGTAGAAGGGGAGATTTTTTTGGATATTATAGTTATAAATGTTCTACTAGGAATATATGTAAATATAGAAGAATAGACAAAGCATAGGAACTTTTTGATAGAATTCCTTAAAGAAATGTGATCTCATGGAATCCATTGATTGAAAGATATTCAAAAAATATATATTTTTTTAAATGATTTACAAAACATCAAGAAAATATCTTTTGTAGGTGTAAATCTAGACTTGATAAACTTTACCAATATCCTCCCTACTTATGTGAAACTAGGTATTTGGAATAAGGTATGCAAATCTAGATAAAGTAATTTAAAGGAAGGAGGATTTTTGTCACATAGTAGAGTTACAAGTTCCCTAGTATAAATGTATGCAAAACATGGAAGCATATACAAGAAAAGTGAACTATTTGATAAAATTCCTCATAGAGATCTCATCTCATGGAATGCAATTATTATAAGATTTGAGCAAAATGGATTTTTTGATAATGCTTTAGAAGCTTTCAAATGAATTCAATTGGTAGGTGCAAATGAAATTTCTACAACCTTTACCAACATCCTCCCTACCTATGCTAAAATAATATATTTGGAATATGATATGGACAACCATCAACACATCAATGAAAGCATATTTTTATTGGATATTATAGTTGCAATATTCCTAGTAGACATGTATCTAAAATATTGAAGCTTAGAAAAGGCACATGGATTTTTTTCAGAAAGTGCACTCAATCTATATAGAGATGACATAAGAACTATCAAGAAGATCACTAGTTTATAATAGGAATTAAAATAATAGAGTTTAATCTATATAATTAAATGAAAATAACGAAATCATATGAAAAGGAAAATATTTGAAATCTCTAGCATGACTCCAAATATTTTCTCCAAGAAAGGACCTATAGCGACAATAAAGAAGATATTTTTGGGGTTGTTTAAGAGATTGCTAAGAATGGTCACATACATGTTTTGGATTTTCAACCTAAACAACAACCAATATATCTAGAAAATGATAAAACAATGTGTGTGTTCCTATCCTAAGTGTGTCTAGGACTGACAGATAAATGAAAAATGAACATAGAGTGTACAAAAATTTAAATACAAATTTTATAGATAAGAAAATAACATCATTGGTTTCAAATCTAAAGGAAGCCTATATTCTACAATAGTAAAATGAAGAAAAAAGAAACGACAAAGAAAAGTAGCAATACAAATCAGCCCACAACCTTGATGAAAATAATGGAGCTAAGAATGAAGTTGTAAATGCTACTAATTTCCCAAAGAGCTCAATAGAATTCTATAGTGTTCACATATACTTAACAATGTTGGTAAAACACTCAATTACCTAGTAACAATTGTGTATAGTGCTAAGAGATTCTAAAAATTCATAACATAGAATTAGAATGCAAGAGATAGATTCAAAATGGTTAAATGGATGGAGAAAGGGGGCCTATGTAGCAATTCAGTTTTTTGTAAAGTGGTTATCTATAAATTGTGAAGGTGGTAGGAAAATAAGTACTCAAAAATAGTTATTGTATGATGAACTATCGCAAGATTCTACTACACTACACTAAAGTATGTGCATTGCACTATTTTATTAAAAATTCTAGCTTTGAAAAATGTCAAGCACTAGGAAGTAACAAAAATAGTGAATCTATTACATTAGCTTTATGAAAAATGATGATAAAAAGATAAGCTTTCACACCATGGTAATAAAAACACTAAAAGAGATAGGCACCAAAGAGAGCTCAAAATATAATTCACAACTATAAGGTTATACACTTTCCATCATTACATCAACCATGGAAAGTTCATTGATGTCAATTGAAACACTTAGAGATGAAATATGAGCTACACTATTTTGGCTATTCTAGATTCAATCCATCTAGTTGATCAAGGGGTAGTTAAATATACCAATAGAAATGATGTGAAAGACAATTGGTAGTTAACTACTAGTCATTATATAACACATATTTTTCTATTGATATAATTATAAACTATTTACACTAATAGTAATTATAGAAAAGGAGAAAAAATATTCCTTCATGTAATATTTTACACTAAAAAAATTGTGCTTTATTCTAAGACAAATCACATAATACACAACAAGTTTATATATTAAATCATTAATATCCCTCATCAAAAAAGTTCAATCAAGTTGACATTCAGTCACATTTCAAAAATGTGTGAAAATATTATGGTATATACACCATAACGACTAAATCTTCTAGCAGGAACAACTGAGTATGCCAAATCTTCCAGGGAGTCAACTTGGGGGCCAGCGATTCCTGTAGCTTTTGTTGAGCAACATATTGATGGGCTAGTAGCCCAATAGTGGGGATGGAGAGGTGGGATTTTAGATCCTGAGACTACCGCTGACTACGACTTATGGTGGTAGGCACATCAACTGGTGCCACTGACAGATCCAGATGGGCTAGCACCTGTTGACAGGAGTTCACTTATACCGCATGTCACGAGAGTCAGGCGAGGGGGCAGAGATGGTGATAGAGGTAGAGGTAGGGGGAGGGATGGCGGTAGGGATGGAGGCAGGGGGGATTGAGGTTAGGGTGGAGGAGGAGATGGGGGTAGGGATGAAGGTCAGGGTGAAGATGAAAGAGATGATGGGGATGATGGAGGAGATGGCCAGAGACATAGGAGAGATGGCCAGAGGCAGGGTAGGAGGGTGCGAACATGTGTGGGAAGAGTAGCCTTTGATATTATTCCAGAGGTGGCCGAGGAGGGGGAGAGAGAGGAGGAGTCGAGGTAGGAGAATGAGAGACAGGAGGGGGAGCCGAGGCAGGAGCAGGAGCTTGAGGTATATGTGGATGTGGATGTGCTTCGAGACAAGGGAGTTGGCGGCAAGGAGGTGGATGTTCCTTGGGACGAGGGAGTCGGTGGCAAGGAGATGGATGTTCCTCGAGATGAGGGAGTCTATGGAAAGGAGGTCACAAAGGAGGACGATGATGATGATGATGCCATGGATGATGCTGAGAGACTCCTGAGATGGAGCATGGTGGAGGGAGAGGAGGAGATACCACCTACCTCAACATTACCCCAAGATTCCATGACAGACCAGAGGCTGGTAGATATACATAGGAGGCTAGATGAGAGTGTGGCATAGGTCAGGGCACTACAGGTAGAGCTAGAGGTGGCTCAAGTAGAGTAGGATTAGGCAGTGATCCTTCAGCAGGAGTCAGCATAGTGGTGTGTGGATTTTGTGGTGCTATGTTCAGGACCTTCAGGGGATATAGCTCGTGAGCTTTCCAGGGTGATCACTTGGTACTGGTAGTACATGACCCTCTATGAGCAGGAAGTGCCTCCTGAGTGATGATATCCTACACTGCCATGCTCATAGACGAGGACAGGCAGTGGTCACAGATCATGGAGTGGGAGCAGTAGTAGGAGTCACACTAGTGCAGGAGGGTCTACCTTGTTAGGGAACACATCAGGGCATAGGTCCCATGACTCTCACAAGCATACCTTGAGTCATCATTCGAGCCATAGTCATGGTCTACTTGTTCAGAGTAGAGGTCAGTACAAAGACAACCACTAGTGATAGATCCTTGAGTGTCACAGAGTTAGGCCACAGTGTCATCACAGATGCCCCTTACCGTGGAGATGATGCCATCAGTGTCAGTTCCATTGGTTGCACTGATAGAGGTTGATATAGTTCAACCCACTACCTCAATGCTGGGCACAGATCCTCAGTCACCACACTCTTTTCCATGAGGGGATGATGAGAGCCTTTCTTAGGAACATGTTTCCTACATTTGCTTCTATGTTATGACACATTATGTATAGACCACCGAGCCTGCGTGCTCTATTTTTGGGATATCTCTTGACTTTATCCTGTGACATTATATATATATATATATATATATATATATATATATATATATATATATATATATATATATATATATATATATATATATATATATATATATATATATATTTTGAGATGATGCTATATGATGATGCAGTTTTGATGCGGCCTACATGTGTGTTATGCAGTGTTATTTGATTTATGCATTATGATATATGTTATGTCGATTTTGTGATGATGATGATAATGATATGAATAATGCATTTATTTGACTGGATGCCATGTTTATGATTATGTTAATGCAATATGCAATGAAATGTATATGATTTAATGGTATGGATGATGTATGTATGGACATAATGCAATGTTTATATGATTATGTATGCACTTATGTTTTTGTATTCCATAGGATATCATCACGAGATGGATAAGAGAAGATGACCAGACCGAAGGAGATGCATGTTAGTTCCTAGACCAAATCCTTCAAAACTTTACCATAGGACTTTTTATATTTATTGCTCTTAAAAATCATTGGGCAAATTGTTGTGATGGCCAACAAACACCATGATATGACATAGATCAAGGTGTGCAAGGTCATACTGTCACGTAAGACAAGAAGTTAGAGACACAGATGATAATGACTCATACGAAGAGCGCAATTGCCCCAGTCTTTTTTTCATAATCAACCATAAGCAAAAAAAGACAAGAAGGACAAATCATGAAACGTTGTTGTTTCTCTAAATCCTGTTTCTAGGACATCCTTGAGAAAATAGCAGCATAATTGCCAAAATACAAAATAGAGCCCTTATCATGATACATCGTTATTTTTCTAAATCCTGAAATCAGAACCTCACTGAGAAACTAGTAATAATGTGTGTCAAAAGTCAATACAAACGTCATGATACTTCGCTACTTCTCTAAATCTTGTTGTTGGGATCTCGCTGAAAAACTAGTAACATGATAAAAAGCCAAAAGACAAGTGCCAAGTGTTTTCCAAGTGTGTCTAGATACCCAGTGTTTTAATGTCAAGATCTCAGGCTTTATGATGTTGAGATGCCAGGGTGTCAAGGTTTTGACGATGCCAAGATGACAAATGTCAAAGATTGCCAAATTTATGAAGGACACATCCTAAATAAAGTTGATGTAAAGAGGTTTGATCCCTAAATTTCAAAAGGGATCCCTCGAAATTCCAATGATAGGGATTGTGACGATGCCTAGGAAGGACACATCCTAAGGCATAAATGAAAGAGTTTGTTCTTCAGAAGGACACATTTGAAAGATATCGATGTCAAGAGGAGTAATCCTTAAATGTCAAGAGGATCCCTCAAAAATGTCAAATGACAATAACGATGCCTAGGAAGGACACATCCTAAGGCATGAATGAGAGAGATTGTTCTTCAGAAGGACACATCGGAAGAATACTGATGTCGAGAGGAGTGATCCTTAAATGTCAAGAGGATCCCTCAAAAATTTTGGATGACAATGATGATGCCTAGGAAGGACACATCTTAAGGCATGAATGACAGAGCCTATTCTTCAGAAGGACACATTTGAAAGATAACCAAGAGTTGACAGTTTGACTGGTTATGATAATGTAACTTGTTTTGACCAAGTTTGACCGAAGTTTGGCTGAGTTCGACTTGTGTTGACTATATGCCGATATTGTCATGATGATATGATTGATGTGCTGATGAGATTGTCATGCTGAATAAATGATTGTTTTACTTTTTTTTTAGGATTTTTCTCATTTGGAAAATGATTTTTCTTGAGTTGAAGACTTTTGACATGTGTGCCAGTGTAATGCCATGAACCCTAATGGACTGACCTAGTGCGGCCTCGAGGCCTCATTGACATATGGCCTTGCCTACATCATACACTCAAAGACCTCATAGTTCGACATGACTAATGACTTTGTCTTCATGACCAAAGATTGTGTCATGATTTTATTTTGACAAACCTACAAGGACTGACCTAATGTCTCAGGGACTCCAAAATGAGTCTTTTCTACGTAGCAAATGCGTAGAGACAACGTAGTTCGGACAAATGGAAAAGACTAAGTGATTTGATAGACTTGAAAAGAAATTACTCTAGTTTTGCATTTTTTGAGATAGTTTGACGTTTGTTGTGGTTTCTTTAGGACGTTTTTCAATTTTTTTAGGTCTTTCTTCAGGACATTTTACAATGTTTTTGGTTTTTTTAGGACATTTTATAATTGTTTTTTCTTTTTCAGGATATTTTATAATGTTTTTGTCTTCTTTCAGGACATTTATAATGTTTTTGTCTTCTTTTAGGACATTTTATAATGTTTTTTTCTTTTTTCAAGACATTTTACAATTGTCGAAACCATGCGTGATATCCAGTATAGTTACATGATAAAAAAATTCCCCTAGTTAGGTCCAACACTTAGCCAATTTTAAAGGACGTGAAAGGGATGCGCTTGGGTTGCCGGATCGATAGTATTCGGGACTTGACGTCAACCTTTTATCAACCATGAAAGGAAGGGTATGATGTCATGGAAGATGTCGTGGTGGTGACAAAAAATGTATTTCATCCTAGGCCAAGGAAGACAAAGTAACAGTAGATGGTAGAGCAATGATTGATTATGCATGGCGCTTATTTTCCAGGTTTTCACCATGGTACTTATCCAAAGTGGTTGTTTGCCAGGTTTTCACTATTGGACGAATTATTTTTATTTACTATTTTTGTCATTTTTCTTATTATTTATTTATTTTGGTGTCACCAAGACGCCTATTTTCTAGGTTTTCATCAAGGCAACATTTTTTTATCATTTTTCCATTTTTTTTGTATTTTTAAAGTTTTCGGCTCAACTTTTTGATGCTTATGCATAGAACTTCCGAAGATGTAGACTATTGATAGGATCTGTCAATTGTTCACCATCCAAGGTAGCCAACTGATATGCTCCAGAACCAAAAGAAGATACGATGATGTAAGGACCCAACCAGTTTGGTTCAAACTTTCCTGGCTTTTCTCTGTCAGCCTGGTACTTAGGGTTCTACATGAGGCCTAAATCGCCAATGTCAAATTTACTGACCATAACCTTCTTGTTGTAACTGTGACAAAGACAGTTTTGATACGCTTGCTAATTGTTCAGGTAATTTTTCCTTCTTTCCTCTAACATCTCCATCTCATCCAGGCATGATTGTTTATACTCCTCATGATCAATTAGACCCTTCAGGGAGACTCGTAAGGAAGGAATTTCAACCTCAATGGGGAAGATGGCCTCAGCTCCAAATACTAGAGCAAATGGAGTCGCTCCCGTAGGAATATGAATGCTAGTGCAGTAAGCCCACAAAGCAGGGTTGAGTTGAATATGCTAGTCATGGCCAACATCATTGATAGTCTTTTTTAGGATTTTAAAAATGGTTTTATTTGATGCCTCAGCTTGATCATTTCCTTGCGGGAAATACAGACAAGAAAAGTGATGTTGGATGTGAAATCGCTCACATAACTCACGAACATCTTGGTTTTTAAACGGGCGTTCGTTGTCAGTGATGATGGATAGCAGAAGGCCATATCGAAAAATGATGTAGTTAAGAATGAATTTGGATATTTGTTTTCCGGCTATGTACGTTAGTGAGATGGCTTCAATCCACTTCATAAAATACTCAGTGGCGGTGATGATGAATTTGTGGCCATTGGACAAGGTAGGATGGATCTTACCCATGAGGTTGAGTCCCCATTGAGCGAAGGGCCAAGGAGAAGTGATCAGTCGAAGTTCCTATGCTGGAGTGTGGATCAAATCAGTATGAATCTAGCATTGGCGACAAGTCCTGACATATTCTAGTGCATCTTTTTCAATGGTCGTCCAGTAGTAACCAAGTATTGTAATCTTCTTGGCTAGAGTAGGACCACTCAAATGAGACCCACATATACCCTCATGTACTTTGTGTTAGGTTGTAGGTGCTTCATTCATGTTTAGACATTTAAGGAGGGTGTCACTGGTGATGGCATATCTTGTGGCTTTTCGGATAAAAGACTTCCTTTGGTTATTGGACAAATTAGGAGGGAGGGTTTGATATTTAAGGTAGTCATGGATGTCTTGGTACCAGGGAGAATCGTGATCAACAAGCTCGCTGAACTTCTCTGATTCTGGAACAGCATAGGTGGGGACCAATAGTTGTTCTATCAAGAATTCTAGCTGACGCATATTGCTTGGAATGTCAAGGAGAGAGCCTATTGTAGCCATTGCATCTGTTGCCTTATTTTGTGTTCTTGGAACTTGTTCAAAAGTTACCATATGAAAGTACTTTCAGAAACTGTCAACCATTTTTTTGGAGGGCATCAACTTCTCATATTTTGTGTCATAGTCATCATTAACTTGGTTGATGACTAACTGAAAATCCCCATAGACATGCAATGTTCTGATTTTCCATTTTATTGCCATTCTAAGTCCCGTAACCAGTGCCTCATATTCCACCATGTTATTCGTGCATGGGAAAGCTATGTGGAAAGACTTGGGAATGGAATCTCCTTGAGGGGTGATAAACAATATCCTTGCCCCCGAGCCATGATTATTATGCGATCCATCAAAGTATAGCCTCTAGGAAGACTTTGGTTATGTATGGAATATTGATTCATCTAGTAAGTCTGCCACTAAGGGATGATCACTTTGTATAGGCGCGTTTTCTAATTGATCTGCAATCACTTGTCCTTTGATCACTTTTCTTTCGACATACTGAATGTTGTATTCGCTTACAATCATGACCCATTTTTCCAGACATCATGTCAATGTTGCACAACTCAATAGATATTTGAGAGGGTCAATCTTGGCTACCAACTATGTCTGGTGGCTCAACATGTAATGTCTTAGCTTCTGAGCTACAAAGAAAACTGCTAGACATGTGCATTCAATTGATGTGTAATTTACTTCATACCCAACCAGTGTCCAACTAATGTAATATATGGCTCTTTCTTTTTCTTCTTGGTTGTTCTGCACTAGTAATTCCCCCAGTGCTGAAGTAGTGGCAGAGATGTATAATATCAAAGGTTTTCCTTGAATGGGAGGCATAAGAACTACCATCAACAATATGTAGTCTTTTATTTTCTGAAAGGCTTCTTGGAATTTATCTGTCCACACAAAGGGGATACCTTTCCATAGAAAATATTGAAATGGTTGGCATTTATCGGCTAATTGTGCTATGAAACACCGGATATATTGCAGTCTACCTTGTAGGGTTCTGAGTTCACTTATTCCCCTAGGAGGAGGCATGTCCATTATGGTTTTTTCTTTTAATGGATCGACTTCAATGCCTCTTTGAGACACTATGTATCCCAGGAGCTTACCTGATGTTACGCCAAAGACACATTTCTTAGGATTCAATTGAACTTTGTATTCTTCTAGTCTCTTGAAAATTGTGTCTAACACCTTCAGATGATCTTTTCTTGTTACTGATTTAGCCAAAAGGCCATCTACATAATATTTCATTATCTTATGCATCATGTCATGAAAGATTGTTGTCATAGCCCTCTGATATGTGGTGCTTTCATTTTTAAGACCAAATGGCATGACATTCTAGCAGTATGTACCCCAAGGGCAAGTGAATGTCATCTTATGTTGATCTTCAGGGGCAATACGAATCTGATGGTAGCCGGAGAAACTATCCATGAGGGACAACATCTCGTATCCTGTCGTTAGGTCGACTATGATATCAATATTTGGCAAAGGAAATTCATCTTTTGGGCATGCCCTGTTTAAGTCTCTAAAATCTGTGGACACTCGGATCATTCCATTTGGCTTCGTTACTGGCACAAGGTTAGATATCCATTTAGCATAATCAATAGACCGTATGAACCCAACGTCTAGAAGTTTCTTCAACCCATCCTTCACTAATAGAACAACCTGAGGATGCATTTTTTGTAACTTCTCTTTAACTTGTTTGGCATTGGGCAATAGTGGCAGATGGTGCAAAACCAGTTATGGTTCTAGTCCCAACATGTCAGCATAGGACCATGCGAATTTCACTTTACGTTCTGCAAAGAACTTGTAAAATTCTGGTCTCTCTTCTTTACTCAAGGATGTAGCAAAAAGGACCATTTTGGGATCTTCTGCTGCTGATATGTTGTCTTCTATGGTGTCCTCTATGAGCATAGCTAATTTCTCTTGTGTTACAGGAAGAAAGTCTAATCCTCCATCTTTGGGTGCCTCGGAGATGTTTTCACCTACATATATGTCCTTTATTTTTACTTTTCTGTCGTCAGAAGGTGCCTTTCGGTTTTCACCTAAATAAATTTCATTTTTTGTTTTATTTTTAATTTTAATTTTGCGACTGGAGGATGAAGCAGTCTCACCAAAGTAGGCTAGAAAATCTAGGTCAATGGTGAATCCTGCCTTGTGATCACCACTGGGCATGCCTTGATGTAATCCCATAAATTCTGCAATAGCCTCATCATTCTGAAAGGTGTCCAGGACTAGCGAGCATTGTTGGTCCCAATCGATTAACTTTGGATAGACTAGGGAAATGCCATCTTCAATGTTGGTGAATTGAGGGGAGGATGTGGAAAGCATGCAGATGGATTTAGAGATATTGTAGATGAAATTATCATCATCCAATTCAACATTAGACTCTATCCAATATTCCCCTTCTCTTGTTTCTTAATCGTTGTCAAAGTAAGGGGTGAAGGACTCAAAGTCGTGGTTGTCTACATTATCTGGAAATTCAGATGGATTCGACTGTCGGTTACTAGATTCTAGTGATAGGTCTTGTATGTCATGGGGAAGGGAAATGGCACTATGACTATTTGGTGGCTGATTGATTTTAAATGTTTTCCAAAAAAAAATTTCAGAGGTAAGCTCCCCCATTTCAACAAACATATCATCGAGGCAACAATCACTTAAGGACCTTTGAGAGAAAAATTCCCACTCTTGGGAGCCAGTTTTGGTGAAGGTTTCCTTAGCGGTCTTGACACTTTTTCAAGCATGCACACGCACACTTGAAAGCCCATTGGTACGTTGGTCGTCATTGTCGGGCAATCCATACCCTAATCCAAGATACTTTGGTATTTTGAAATATTTTATGGGCTCTCTTCGTCCAGTTTTATTTTTTCCTAGGCCACTAGTTCCATCATAGCCCTTCACATTCATCATGTCATATCCCTTGCCATATTTCTTAACTGGTAATGGGGGTAGGTCGGTCGTTTCTTTATAGAGCCATCCTATAATATTGGCAAGGTCCATGTTACTCATGTCTCCCCATTTTATGAAAACCATTTTTGGTGGAACATTGAAGATTTCTTTGGGTTCCATTCTAAAACATGGTTGATCATAGACCTTTAGAGACTTGGGTATTGTTGTGATGCTATATGTCATATGTAGTTTGAATTCTCCATAGCCTAGGTCCTGGATCTTGACACTGGGTTCATCCCTAAGAAGTCTGGAAGATGATGGTGTGGTGGAAGCTTTGGACAGAGTGGAAATGGAAGATGATGTGAGTGTGGATGGGTCAACATATTTTGAAGAAGAGGAGCCAGGAGCTTCTCAATTGATGGGCGCTTGGTTTGCAGAAATACCCCTAAGGTTGCTACAATATTCAAAAGGGTCGAGGTCTCCATATATGGTGATTCTTGTTCCGTCAAATGGGAATTTTAAGCATTGGTGATATGTGGAGGGTATGGATTTTAGGGAATGAATCCATGGGTGCCCGAGCAAGATGTTGTAAGGTAATTCTAGATCCAGGACCTGGCAAGTTGTATCCACAATGACTGGTCCCACTCTGATAGGAAGAGAAATAACTCCTCATGAAGAGCGTTCTTCATCATCATATGCTTTTATGACTATACTCTTTGTAGGGTCCACACATGCATAAGAAAATCCTAGGGCCTTAACCAGTTTCAAGAAACATATGTTCAATCATGGTCCCCCATCTACTAAAACTCTTCGACCTTGTGCTGATGGACGAAAGTTTCAATGTGTAATGCATCGTTATGGTTAGTCTTAGGTGACAAGTAGTCTTCATCAAAAAAGGTGATGTGGTGAGGCGTAGTGAGGTATCCCACCATGGTCTCAAATTGGTTGACATCAATATCGGGTGCTGTCATAATAGTGGTTTACAATTCCTGAGAGGAACGGATTTTAGCTGAAATCACATATTTTTAGAAAATATAATGATTTAAGCCTTAAAAAGTTCCATTTTAAGGATTCCAATTGAAGAGGGTTTGATCAAATCACCTTAGATCAAACCCCTTGGATAGAACCTCGCTAGTTTTAAACCATACCTATAAATGTGTCTCCTTAACACCTATCAAAATGCTGATAAAAAAACACTTTTGATTTAGATTTTGGGGGATCAAATGAATTCATTTAAAATTTATTTCAAATGATTATGGTATTCCTCATAACAAGCTATCCAATGAATACAATTTTAATATGTTTTGGTTTGTTATGTATTTGTTTTTAAGTTTTATTAAACATAGGTTTTTCATCGAAAAATAAATTTCTTTGTTCTTCACATGTGGAAAAATAGAAGATTATCAAAAAAAAATATGAGTGCACTCAGATATTGAAGTCCTTTGATCCAACAAAAAAATTAAATTAAATTTTGGCATATACAAAAAAGTTACGTTATAGGGTCGGCTATGTGAATTGTAATTCGCTTGACTTTGAAACTTGATTAAGGAAAAATATTCAATAAAAAACTATCTAACCAAGTGGAAGCACTAGATATCGAGTTACAAATCTAAATTTGAAAAATTAGAATTTTATCCTTCATGGAAAAAAGTTATCGTTATACGATGTGCGTCACTTTTTAAAAATGTTGTTTTCTGAAAAAAATCAATTTTCGTGGGAGATGGAAAAAGAAGTGCAATTTGATTCCAAAAATTTTGAAAAAAATATTTTTAGAATCTACAGACAAAATTTGATGAGACTCTAGTTTGCACCATCTTCAAATACCTCACAGTTTAGCCGCTATAGGTGCCCAAATATGAAGATTTAGTTAAAAATAATAATTTCAATGTCCAGTTTGGCCAAAAATTGTAAACCACTATTATGGGATCACCGTATCCTTAGGGACTAACAACTCTTGTAGGGTTTTATCGATTATAGCCTTATGTGTGTGAGAGATGGGAAGCAACTCGAGTATGGAAATCTGTGTGGGAGTTTTGCCAAGTTGGTCGATAAGGTTAAACTGACTCTTGGGTTGCTATTTCTTTGTGGTCGAGGCGGGGTTGTGATTGCCTAGGAGATGGACCGAGTATGGTAATCTTAGGTTTCCTAGTGAGAGGCGGACCGGCTATGGTGACCTTGCCACTTTGAGTAGTAGCATTGCATTGGTGTGCTCTCTTGACTATCATGGTATTGAAACATTGATTATTAGTTTGGATATTGTTTATAGTAGTTCCACCGGAATAGTCATACTTGGCTCAGGCGAAATTGGCTTGATTATTGTATGTCTTAAGATCTGACGTGGAAGCCTTATTAGAGCCATGGTATTGCAATGGGTTCTTATGAATGGTATGATCTGAATTAAATGAAAATTGTGGTCCACCTACCTCAATTATATGATTCTTGATAAGGTCTTGTACAATATTTTTCAGTTGTCGATAGGAAGAAGGTTTATGTCCTTTTGCCTGATGATAATTGAAAAATGCATTATCGTCCCACCATGTTGGTTTGAATTGTCCTGGGTCATATGGTTTTGGTTCTTGATGTGTGATGACACCATTCTGAAGGCATTTCTTGAGGACTTCCTCAATGGGCTCACCAAAGGGAGTGTATGTGCAACCCTTGGGGAATTGTCTCATCTAATAGTATTTTCCTTGATTACTTTAGTTGTTTTGGTTGTTTGGGGGGACATTGGTAGGGGGTGTCAATATCGTCGTTGATTTTTTTTGTGGTTGAACCCCTTTTAGATGCAGTACAAGACCCATAGTGTTTGCAGCCTTGGCGTCCACAACACCATCGTTGGTAACATGTTTATTTTTGACCCAGTATTTGTTTCTATCAGTGGGAGGATTTGAATTTTTGTTTTTAGGACCATACTTTAGCTCTCCCTTTGCAATAAAGGCTTTCTCTATTTGGACACCTTTTTCAACTAGGTCCGTGAAGGTTGTGCAACAATGTACTTGTAATGCATATTTTAAGGGTCCTAGAAGTGTTTGAACAAACATTTCTACCTTTTCCTTTTTGGGTATGTCGATGTGACAACGACTGGCTAGACTTCTCCATTTTTGGAAGAATGGTATGAATGTTTCACCAGCATCGTCTTGTGTGAGATTGCATAAGCTAGTAATAGAGGTGTCCATGTCAATGTTGTACGTGTAATTTTTTATGAATTTGTGTTTAAGCTCATCCCATGTTTGGATTTCCTTTTGAGTGGAGAACCATTCAAGGGTAGGACCCACGAGATTTTTAGAAAAGAGTCTCATCAAGTATGTTGGTTCATATGCGACATCCATACAGTTGGTTGCAAATTCTCATACATGTTCGATAGGGTTTGTCTTTCCTCTATATTTGGTAAAATTAGGTGACACATATCTTGGAGGAAATGGTGGCATGTATAATTTCATGTCGAAGGGATATACAGATAGATCATATGACACTTCTGATTTCTTGCCAGGGATTTGTATATTTTCTATGGTCTTCTCTAGACCCGTTAGTTTTTCTTGTAAGGCATCGATTATATAGGGTCATTTGTGGTCCCATACATTGGATTGATTGGTAAGCCATAGGTCCCCATTTGTGGTGAGTGGATGTTGGTGTGTTGTTGAGGTACATGTTATTGTGGCATGTATGATGTATTCTGATTTGTGGTTTGTTGGTATTGAAAGTTAGGATTGGGGGTATGTTGGTGGGCATGAATATGGGATGATTATGTTGGGATGTGTCCCCTAGCCATTTGGGTCAATATTTGGGGAATATGGAGACCATGAATATTTTGATGCACGAATGATGCCATAGGTTGTGTGTGTTGACTGCCTTGTCCAAATTATTATGTTTGTACAAGATGAATGGTCGTATTTTGTCCTTGGGAGGTGATGGCATTAGACTGTGTTGATGTGTTAACATTTTGTTGTTGTCCTTGAAAATGACGAAGTGACAAGGTCAAGATGACTAGTGAGTTTTCCTAACTAGACTGTTGAGTTGGAAGTTCTCACAAAAGGGAAAAAAAAGAAGGAATGATGATTAAGTCCAAGATAACCTAGTTTCAAAAGCAATGATGTTGTAAATTGTGATGAGGTCAACCTAATCCAAAGTATGCAAGGAAACCTAGGGTCAAGCTAATGCCTAATGTATGCAATGGAAATTTGAAAGATGAAGCCTATGGTCAAGATTGCAAACTAATAGTCAACTGATAAAACTTTTGAGCAATTTCAAGGTTGGTTTCTGATAGGATGTTCTTGGAAAGAAAATTTGACAATAGGCTGACAGAGTTTGCACACAGATTCAACTTTGTATCAGGGTTTTATTTGTATCAGGAAAATGCATCATTTGAGACCACGAATGCGTCACAGTATTTCAAATGTGTTACAGCTTAAGCGAATGCAGTTCTAGAATTCATGAATGTGGTGTAGTTTTGGAAATGCGGTTCTGTGAGTTTCATATGGGTTAGGACACAATCAAATGTGGTCTTTCTGGGGTCAGATGCGGTTTCAGATGCGGTTTAATAGAGTAATTGCATTTTGGGAGTTTTCAAATGTGTTTCATAACATCAGATGTCTTTCAATAGTTGCGTCATAGGTTGTAAAAAATGAGTTTTCTGATGTATTTGGAGAAAATCTGATTTGTCAAATGTTGAATGTTTTGTTCAGAAGTGTAAATATGGTGAATAGTGTTTGAAAATACAACAAGCACTTGACAAGCACAACATTTTAGTGTAAGCAAACGCACATAAGACAAGAAAAATCCTAATAGGCCAAAGGTTTGTATACTTGGTATAGCCCACCTATATACCCCAGATTGGTGTTGAACACCTCTCCTTCTCGAGAGCGGATAGCTTAGAAGTTTGGTGGCATTGGCTCCCCTCCACGACACTCACTTCTACGGGCACACCAACTTCGGATTCTTGGGTAGTGACTTCCCAAGACCTGCTATCTCTACTCAAGGGGATCAGTAGTGAGTATCTTCGAGCATGATACTATACCGTGCACTATATCAAGCAACGGCTGAAAATGGTTGGCTTCTAAGATAATTGGTGTTTAGTAAGGGCATCCATTTGAGTGGCCACACATGGGGCAAGAGATTAATCACCAATTAGGTGGCACTCCAGCCTGAAGAGGTTATGCTCAATAGGGTTTATGGGAGTACTACTTTGTCCATGTGACACATCCGCACTCGTGGTACTTGAACTTTCCTCAAGCACCCATTTTATATTCCGGATGGAACTGGCTTGGCTTTAGCCTGTTACCGGTTGAGTCATCCCTTAAGGTGAGTACTTTTTCCCTTAAGGAAGGCTCATTTCTAGAAATAATAATCGTTTCTCTTACACCTAGGATTGCTCGAAAGCACAAGGGGAGAGGATACTTCTATTACTAAGTCTTAAGGTTTTATAACAAATAAAATGGGTCTAGTTTTTTTATCACCGAGTTTTCACAAGGTGAGAGCATAATCACCTACCATTTGTTCAAACACTTGCAAACAAAGTTCATTTTAGTGCACCAATGGAAATATTCCTAAACTAAATATCACAAACAAATGGTTTGAATCATAAATCTTCGACAAACATAGCTGCAAAATCACATGACAGTAGTTTCATCAAATTCCTTTGACTTGTGAAAATACTAATGCCACACGTTGCAAACCAATATTAGTAACACGAAAAACCTATGCTAAAGAAGAAAAATAGAATGTAAAAATAGGAAAGAACAAAAAATACAAAACAAAATACAAAAGAAAAATAACATAAATCAGAAAATAGAATGCACAAAGAATAAAGAAATCACCAGGAAGATGCATCATGGAAGAGCGAATGCATCGTGTCCTGACAGGAAGATGCAGTTCGTTATTGTCAAATGCGGCTTTTCGTTCTGCGAGTGTGTCACCTCAGAGCGATTGCGTCGTTTGATAGTTCGAATGCGTCGGAATGCATTTGATGTGTGGGAAAACTCAAATGCATCATTATGTACTTGTACCTGCAAAAAAGACTAGAAAACACAAAAAACCCATACGAAACAGAAAAAGAACAGTTGGGTTCACCAATGTATGTAAGGTTATTTTCCTAAGGTTATATTATCAAATATCAAAGCATGCAAAACCCAAAGAAAGTAATGAACTACAAAGGAAATATAAACTAAAAACACAAAATGAAGCAAGCTCACCAAGTGTCTTCAATCTCCATGGCTGATCTTCATTACACCTTCTAACTTGCTGGAAAGACATGTTGCCCTCAGATTCAAAGTATGAGCAATTTGAAAATAAGACTATGTCCTACACAAGCTTTGAAGGATTTCGGAATATAAAAAAATAAAATCTAAATGTCTATGACAAAATGACTCTAATGTCTAAGACAATTATACCAAAATCATAAAATGAAAATGCAAGCATCTATGTGTTGTGAGTATGTGTAAGTGTCTAAGTGTCTAAGTGTAATCGAAATTATGAGCAAAATTGACATTTTATAGAAAATGCAATTTTGCAAGGACGGACGAGAATTAATTTTGACAGCAGCCTAAAATTAGAGGACGAGATTTAATGTGAAAAATCCTAATCAGGGTTAGGGAAAAATTATTAAATGAGTGGTCGAGATGTCATCTGAGAAAAACGAATTGGCGGTCGAGAATAAATTAGATAATTAGTCAGAAAAATAAAGATTTTCAAAAATCAAGAAGATAAAGTCTGCCTAATTTGTGAGATTCAAAAAATCAAAAAGATAAGAGTTGAACTAAATAGCTGATTTGGAAAATCAAGAATCTGCTTGATTACTTGATTTTTGGAAGATTATTACCATTTTGAATTAAATTAATTCAAAATATGGATTTTGTGTAATAATAAATAATCGAATTTCTGATTATTTACTAAAATGAACTGACAGTCAAGAATGTAAGATCATTTTAAATAATTTCATTTATTTAAAATGAGGGAAATGTTAATTTTGAAAATTAAATAATTAAAGATAATCATTTAATTTAGAGCATATGATTAATAATTAAATAAATTAATAAATTCATTTAATTATGACAATTAGTGACATTAACTAAATAAATGAAATTCATTTATTTAATAATCAGGAAAAATAAATGAATAAAGGTAATTAAATAAATTAAGAAATTTATTTAATTAGGGGAAGACTTAGAGAATTAATGACGTATTTAATAAATAAATAAAATTTATTTATTTAATAATCATGAAGAATAAAAGGACACTAATTAATTAAATAATTATGAATTATTTAATTAATAGTCGAATGTGGACCAAGGACATAATTAAATGTCATAATTATGCTAGGATGAAAGTGGTAAAAATAGAGCTTGCAGGGCTAGGTCATTTTTATGTGTCTACACATCCAACTGCATTAAAACCTAAAGTAGGTTCATTTTTTTTTTAAGTGTTAAACCATAAATACAAATGTACCCTACAATAAACACTAGCAACAAAAGTACCATGTATCCACTGATAGAGATTTCACAAGCAACCAATCCTATAGAAAAAAGGATGCAAACACCAGTATAAAGAGTGATGCTATTACACGAAAAATAATTTGTAAATAGAATATCTTCCCGATAGTCCTATAACCTACGATTTGTAGAGTACGACTAGTATGACCAAATAAAAATCCGTACATACATATGACCTCAAAAATTTTCCTTGTGCCCTAGTAGAAAATATCAAAAATCAATGGATTTACAACTATCATTAGGCTCTTGATCCTTTCAAACACAATGGCAAGGTCAATTTTCACCCAAAGTGCTCCCAAAAATAAGCTACCCCCTCAAATCTTGCAACTAAAACCCTTTCTTCAAACCCTTGTAGATTAGTCAATATATAATGAAATTTGATGAAATGAAAGCCAAACCTAACTTTATCTAACACCTTGGATTGAATGGTGTGGTTATCAAGACCACAAATCATACCCAATAAATATTTCATGCCAAGATTAGTTCCTTAGATCTTGGAAGAAGTCTGTAGTACTAAAGCTCTCTAATACCATGTAGGAGTTTATATTGAAATCCTTAGCACCCCAAGATCACTAGAAAGAAAAAAATAACTTCCACAAGAGAGAAATGGTAGAAACATCATCTTATGATTAAGATGAAAGAATGTCAAAATGAGTATTACAATGTACATATGAAACCTTACTTATATAGGAAAGGCGATGGATAGGATTAGACAAGATCATGGCAAGTGTCTTAATCCTATCACATGAGAAACCTAACTCATAACTACCTAGGAAACAAGCATTAAATAAAATCCAACTAGATAAGATAAGTGACAACTAATTCTTAACTATAAATATTTCTTCCCATGACCTAAGTGGACTTAACATGTAAACATGATCTGGATAGATAAAACACCTATTTACACCAAATTCATTTTATGTCCTTGTGTCAAAATAGGAGCTTTGGAACATAATATGGAGATGCATTAAGGAATAGTAGAAGGGGAGATTTTTTTGGATATTATAGTTATAAATGCTCTACTAGGAATATATGTAAATATAGAAGAATAGACAAAGCATAGGAACTTTTTGATAGAATTCCTTAGAGAAATGTGATCTCATGGAATCCATTGATTGAAAGATATTCAAAAAATATATTTTTTTAAAATGATTTACAAAACATCAAGAAAATATCTTTGGTAGGTGTAAATCTAGACTTGATAAACTTTACCAATATCCTCCCTACTTATGTGAAACTGGATATTTGGAATAAGGTATGGAAATCTAGATAAAATAATTTAAAGGAAGTAGGATTTTTGTCACATAGTATAGTTACAAGTTCCCTAGTATAAATGTATGCAAAACATGGAAGCATATACAAGAAAAGTGAACTATTTGATAAAATTCCTCATAGAGATCTCATCTCATGGAATGCAATTATTATAAGATTTGAGCAAAATGGATTTTTTGATAATGCTTTAGAAGCTTTCAAATGAATTCAATTGGTAGGTGCAAAGGAAATTTCTACAACCTTTACCAACATCCTCCCTACCTATGCTAAAATAATATTTTTGGAATATGATATGGAAAACCATCAACGCATCAATGAAAGCATATTTTTATTGGATATTATAGTTGCAATATTCCTAGTAGACATGTATCTAAAATATTGAAGCTTAGAAAAGGCACATGGATTTTTTTCAGAAAGTGCACTCAATCTATATAGAGATGACATAAGAACTATCAAGAAGATCACCGGTTTATAATAGGAATTAAAATAATAGAGTTTAATCTATATAATTAAATGAAAATAACAAAATCATATGAAAAGGAAAATATTTGAAATCTCTAGCATGACTCCAAATATTTTCTCCAAGAAAGGACCTATAGCGACAACAAAGAAGATATTGGGGTTCTTTAAGAGATTGCTAAGAATGGTCACATACATGTTTTCGCTTTTCAACCTAAACAACAACCAATATATTTAGAAAATGATAAAACAATGTGTGTGTTCCTATCCTAAGTGTGTCTAGGACTGACAGATAAATGAAAAATGAAAATAGAGTTTACAAAAATTTAAATACAAATTTTATAGATAAGAAAATATCATCATTGGTTTCAAATCTAAAGGAAGCCTATATTCTACAATAGTAAAATGAAGAAAAAAGAAACGACAAAGAAAAGTAGCAATAAAAATCAGCTCACAAGCTTGATGAAAATAATGGAGCTAAGAATGAAGTTGTAAATGCTACTAATTTCCCAAAGAGCTCAATAGAATTCTATAGTGTTCACATATACTTAACAATGTTGGTAAAACACTCAATTACCTAGTAACAATGGTGTATAGTGCTAAGAGATTCTAAAAATTCATAACATAGAATTAGAATGCAAGAGATAGATTCAAAATGGTTAAATGGATGGAGAAAGGGGGCCTATGTAGCAATTCAGTTTTTTGTAAAGTGGTTATCTATAAATTGTGAAGGTGGTAGGAAAATAAGTACTCAAAAATAGTTATTGTATGATGAACTATCGCAAGATTCTACTACACTACACTAAAGTATGTGGATTGCACTATTTTATTAAAAATTCTAGCTTTGAAAAATTTCAAGCACTAGGAAGTGACAAAAATAGTGAATCTATCACATTAGCTTTATGAAAAATGATGATTAAAAGATAAGATTTCACACCATGGTAATAAAAACACTAAAAGAGAGGCACCAAAGAGAGCTCAAAATATAATTCACAATTATAAGGTTATACACTTTCCATCATTCCATCAACCATGGAAAGTTCATTGATGTCAATTGAAACACTTAGAGATGAGATATGAGCTCCACTATTTTGGCTATTCTAGATTCAATCCATCTAGTTGATCAAGGGATAGTTAAATATACCAATAGAAATGATGTGAAACAAAATTGGTAGTTAACTAATAATCATTATATAACACATATTTTTCTATTGATATAATTATAAACTATTTACACTAATAATATTTATAGAAAAGGAGAGAAAATATTCCTGCATGTAACATTTTACATTAAAAAAATTGTGCTTTATTCTAAGAGAAATCACATAATACACAACAAGTTTATATATTAAATCATTAATATCCCTCATCAAAAAAGTTCAATCAAGTTGACATTCAGTCACATTTCAAAAATGTGTGAAAATATTATGTTACACACACCATAATGACTAAATCTTCCAGCAGCCACAATTGAGTACGCCAGATCTTCCAGGGAGTCAGCTTGGGGGCCAGCGATTCCTGTAGCTTTTGTTGAGCAGCATATTGATGGGCTAGTAGCCCAATAGTGGGGATGGAGAGCTGGGATTTTAGATCCTGAGACTACCGCTGTCTATGACTTATGGTGGTAGGCACATCGACCAGTGCCACTGACAAATCTAGATGGGCCAGCTCCTGTTGACAGGAGGTCACTTATAGCACATGTCATGAGAGTCAGGCGAGGGGGCAGAGATGGTGACAGAGGCAGAGGCAGGGGGAGGGATGGCGGTAGGGATGGAGGCAGGGGGAGGGATTGAGTTCGGGGTGGAGGGTGAGATGGGGGTAGGGATGAAGGTCAGGGTGGAGATGATAGAGATGATGGGGATGATGGAGGAGATGGCGAGAGATGGAGGAGAGATGGCCAGAGGCAGGGCAGGAGGGTGCGAACACGTGTGGGAAGAGCAGCCTTGGATGTTATTCCAAAGGTGGCCAAGGAGGGGGAGAGAGAGGAGGAGTTGAGGTAGGAGTAGGAGAGACATTAGGGGGAGCCGAGGCAGGAGCAGGAGCTTGAGGTATACATGGATGTGGATGTGCTTCGAGACAAGGGAGTTGGTGGTGAGGAGGTGGATGTGCCTTTGGATGAGGGAGTCGGTGGAAAGGAGGTGGATGTTCCTTGGGATGAGGGATTCTGTCGCGAGGAGGTCATGGAGGAGGACGATGATGATGATGATGATGATGCCATGGATGAGGCTAAGAGACTCCTGAGATGGAGCATGGTGGAGGGAGAGGAGGAGATACCACCTACCTCGACATTACCCCAAGATGCCATGACAGACCAGAGGCTGGTAGATCTACATAGGAGGCTACATGAGAGTGTGGCATAGGTCAAGGCACTACAGGTAGAGCTAGAGGTGGCTCAAGTAGAGTAGGATTAGGCAGTGATCCTTCAGCAGGAGTTAGCATAGTGGTGTGTGGATTTTTTGGCACTATGTTTAGGACCTTCAGGGGATATCGCTCCTGAGCTTTCTAGGGTGAGCACTTGGTACGGGTAGTACAGGACCCTCTATGAGCAGGAAGTGCCTCCCGAGTGACGAGATCCTACACTATCATACTCAAAGATGAGGATAGGCAGTGGTCACAGATCATGGAGTGGGAGCAGTAGCAGGAGTCACACTAGTGCAGGAGGGTCTACCTTTTCAGGGAACACATCAGGGCATAGGTCCCATGACTCTCACAAGCATGCCTCAAGTCATCATTTGAGCCATAGTCATGGGTTTACTGGTTCAGAGTAGAGGTTAGTACAAAGACAGCCACTAGTGATAGATCCTTGAGCATCACAGAGTTAGGCCGCAGTGTCATCACAGATGCCCATTACCATGGAGATGATGCCATCAGTGTCAGTTCCATTGGTTGCACCGACAGAGGTTGCTATAGGTCAACCCACTACCTCAATGCTAGGCACAGATCCTTAGTCACCACACTCTTTGCCACGAGGGGATGATGAGAGCCTTTCTTAGGAACATGTTTGCTACATTTGCTTCTATGTTATGACACATTATGTATAGACCATCGAGCCTGCGTGCTCTATTTTTGGGATATCTCTTGACTCTATCCTGTGACATTATCTATATATATATTGAGATGACGCTATATGATGATGCATTTTTGATGCAGCCTACATGTGTGTTATGCAGTGTTATTTGATTTATGCATTATGATATATGTGATGTGATGCTTATGTGAATTATGTAGTTATGATGGATGATGGTATTATTTATATGTCTTGTCATGTATGTCCTATCATTCTTACTTATGTTATGATTCCATGATGATGCAATGTTTATTTATATGTTATGTTGATTTTGTGATGATGATGATAATGATATGAATAATGTATTTATTTGATTGGATGCCATGTTTATGTTTATGTTAATGCAATATGCAATGAAATGTATATGATTTAATGGTATGGATGATGTATGTATGGACCTAATGCAATGTTTATATGATTATGTATGCACTTATGTTTTTGTATTCCATAGGATATCATCGTGAGATGGACGAGAGAAGATGACTAGACCGAAGGAGATGCATGTTAGTTCCTAGACCAAATCCTTCAAAACTTTACAATAGGACTTTTTATATTTATTGCTCTTAATCATCATTGGGCAGATTATTGTGATGGCCAACAAACACCATGATATGACATAGATCAAGGTGTGCAAGTTCATACCGTCATGTAAGACAAGAGGTCAGAGACACATATGATAATGACTCATACGAAGAGTGCAATTGCCCCAATCTTTTTGTCATAATCAACCATAAGCAAAAAAAGACAAGAAGGACAAATCATCAAACATCGTTGTTTCTCTAAATCCTATTTCTAGGACATCCTTGAGAAACTAGCAGTATAATTACCAAAATACAAAATAGAGCCCTTATCATGATACATCGTTGTTTTTCTAAATCCTGAAATCAGAACCTCACTGAGAAACTAGTAATAATGTGTGTCAAAAGTCAATACAAATGTCATGATACTTCGCTACTTCTCTAAATCTTGTTGTTGGGATCTCACTGAAAAACTAGTAACATGATAAAAAGCCAAAAGAAAAGTGCCAAGTGTTTGCCAAGTGTGTCTAGATACCCAGTGTTTTAATGTCAAGATCTCAGGTTTGATGATGTTGAGATGCCAAGGTGTCAAGGTTTTGACGATGCCAAGATGACGAATGTCAAATATTGCCAAATTTAGGGACACATCCTGAATAAAGTTGATGTAAAGAGGTTTGATCCCTAAATTTCAAAAGGGATCCCTCGAAATTCCAGTGACAGGGATGGTGACGATGCCTAGGAAGGACACATCCTAAGGCATAAATGATAGAGTTTTTTCTTCAGAAGGACACATTTGAAAGATATCGATGTCAAGAGGATCCCTAAAAAATGTCAAATGACAATAACGATGCCTAGGAAGGACACATCCTAAGGCATGAATGAGAGAGATTATTCTTCAGAAGGACACATCCGAAGAATACTGATGTCGAGAGGAGTGATCCTTAAATGTCAAGAGGATCCCTCAAAAATGTTGGATGACAATGACGATGCCTAGGAAGGACACATCCTAAGGCATGAATGACAGAGGCTATTCTTTAGAAGGACACATCTGAAAGATAACCAAGAGTTGACAGTTTGACTAGTTATGATAATGTAACTTGTTTTGACCAAGTTTGACCGAAGTTTGGCTGAGTTCGACTTGTGTTGACTATATGTCGATATTGTCACGATGATATGATTGATGTACTGATGAGATTGTCATGTTGAATAAATGATTGTTTTACTTTTTTTTAGGAGTTTTCTCGTTTGGAAAATGATTTGTCTTGACTTGAAGACTTTTGACGTGTGTCCTAGTGTAATGCCATGAACCCTAATGGACTGACCTAGTGCGGCCTCAAGGGCTCAATGACAGATGGCCTTGCCTACATCATACACTCAGAGACCTTGTAGTTCGACATGACCAATGACTTTGTCTTGATGACCAAAGATTGTGTCATGATTTTATTTTGACAAACCTAAAAGGACTAACCTAATGTGTCAGGGACTCCAAAATGAGTCTTGCCTACGTAGCAAATGCACAGAGACAACGTAGTTCGGACAAATGGAAAAGACTAAGCGATTTGACAGACTTGACAAGAAATTACTCTAGTTTTGCATTTTTCAAGATAGTTTGATGTTTGTTGTGGTTTCTTCAGGACGTTTTTCAATTTTTTTAGGTCTTTCTTCAGGACATTTTACAATGTTTTTGGTTTTTCTCAGGACATTTTATAATGTTTTTGTCATTTTTAGGACATTTTATAATGTTTTTGTCTTTTTTTAGGACATTTATAATGTTTTTGTCTTTTTTCAGGACACTTTATGATGTTTTTTTCTTTTTTCAGTACATTTTACAATTGTTGAAACCATGCGTGATATCCACTACAATTACATGATAAAAAAAATTCCCCTAGTTAGGTCCAAGACTTAGCCAATTTTAAAGGACATGAAAGGGATGCGCCTGGGGTGCTGGATGGACAGTATTTGGGACTTCACGTCAACCTTTTATCAACCATGAAAGGAAGGGTATGATGTCATGGCAGATGTCGTGGTGGTGACGAAAAATTTATTTCATCCTAGGCCAAGGCAGACAAAGTAACAGTAGATGGTAGAGCAATGATTGATTACGCACGTCGCCTATTTTCCAGGTTTTCACCATGGTACTTATCCAAAGTGGCTATTTGCCAGGTTTTCACTATTGTACGAATTATTTTTCTTTACTATTTTTGTCATTTTTCTTATTATTTATTTTTATTTTTATTTTTTGGTGTCACCAAGACACTTGTTTTCCAGGTTTTCATCAAGGCAACATTTTTTTATCATTTTTCCATTTTTTTTGTATTTTTAAAGTTTTCGGCTCAACTTTCTGATGCTTATGCATAGAACTTCTGAAGATGTAGACTATTTATAGGATCTGTCAATTGTTCACCATCCAAGGTAGCCAACTAATACTCTCCAGAACCAAAAGAAGATACGATGATGTAAGGACCCAACCAGTTTGGTTCAAACTTTCCTGGCTTTTCTCTGTCAACCTGGTACTTAGGGTTCTACATGAGACCTAAATCGCCAATGTCGAATTTCCTAACCATAACCTTCTTGTTGTAACTGCGACAAAGACAGTTCTGATACGCTTGTAGATGGTTCAGGTAATTTTTCCTTCTTTCCTCTAACATCTCCAGCTCATGCAGGCGCAACTGTTTATACTCCTCATGATCAATTAGACCCTTCAAGGAGACTCGTAAGGAAGGAGTTTCAACCTCAATGGGAAAGATGGCCTCAGCTCTAAATACCAGAACAAATTGAGTGGCTCTCGTAGGAATACCAATGCTAGTGCGGTAAGCCCACAGAGCAGGGTTGAGTTGAATATGCTAGTCATGGCCAACGTCTTTGATAGTCTTATTTAGGATTTTAATAATGGTTTTATTTGACGCCTCAGCTTGATTGTATCCTTGCGCGAAATACAGACAAGAAAAGTGATGTTGGATGTGAAATCGCTCACATAACTCATGAACGTCTTGGTTTTTAAATAGGCATTCATTGTCAGTGATGATGGATTGCAGAAGGCCATACCAAAAAATTATGTAGTTAAGAATGAATTTGGATATTTGTTTTCTGGTTATGTACGTCAGTGAGATGGCTTCAATCCACTTCATAAAATACTCAGTGGCAGTGATGATGAATTTGTGGCCATTGGACAAGGTAGGATGGATCTTACCCATGAGGTTGAGTCCCCATTGAGCGAAGGGCCAAGGAGAAGTGATCAACCGAAGTTCCTACGCTAGAGTGTGGATCAAATCACTATGAATCTGGCATTGGCGACAAGTTCTAACATATTCTAGTGCATCTTTTTCAATGGTCGTCCAGTAGTACCCAAGTCTTGTAATCTTCTTGGCCAAAGTAGGACCACTCAAATGAGACCCACATATACCCTCATGTACTTTGCATTAGGTTGTACGTTCTTTGTTCATTTCTAGACATTTAAGGAGGGTGTCATCAAAGCTACGGTGGTAAAGGGTGTCACTGATGATGGCATATCTTGTGGCTTTCCGGATAAAAGACTTCCTTTGGTTATTGGACAAATTAGGAGGGAGGGTTTGATATTTAAGGTAGTCATGGATGTCTTGGTACCAGGGAGAATCATGACCAACAAGCTGGAAGAACTTCTCTAATTCTGGAACATCATAGGTGGGGACCAATAGTTGTTCTATCAGGAATTCTAGCTGAGGCATATTGCTTAGAATGCTGAGGAGGGAGCCTATTGTAGCCATTGCATCTGTTGCCTTGTTCTGTGTTCTCAGAACTTGTTCAAAACTTACCATATGAAAGTACTTTTGGAAACTATCAACCATTTGTTTGGAGGGCTTCAACTTCTCATATTTTGTGTCATAGTCATGATTAACTTGGTTGATGACTAACTGAGAATCCCCGTGGACATGCAATGTTCTGATTATCCATTTTATTGCCATTCTAAGTCCCCTAGCCAGTGCCTCATATTCTGCCATGTTATTCGTGCATGGGAAAGCTATGCGGAAAGAATTGGGAATGGAATTTCCTTGAGGGGTGATAAACAATATCCCTGCCCCCGAACCATGATTAGTATGCGATCCATCAAAGTATAGCCTCTAGGGAGACTTTGGTTCTGTATGGAATATTGATTCATCTAGGAAGTCTACCACTAAGGGATGATCACTTTGTATAGGCATGTTTTCTAATTGATTTGCAATCACTTGTCCTTTGATCGCTTTTCTTTTGACATACTGAATGTTGTATTCACTTAGAATCATGACCCATTTTTCCAGACATCATGTCAATGTTGCATGACTCAATAGATATTTGAGAGGGTCAATCTTGGCTACCAACTGTGTCTGATGGCTCAACATATAATGTCTTAGCTTCTGAGCTACAAAGAGAACTGCTAAACAAGTGTGTTCAATTGATGTGTAATTTACTTCATACCCAACCAGTGTCTGACTAATGTAATATATGGCTGATTGATTTTAAATATTTTCGAAAAAAAATAATTTAGAGGTAAGCTCCCCCATTTCAACAAACAAATCATCGAGGCAACAGTCACTTAAGGATCTTTGAGAGAAAAACTCCCACTCTTGGGAGTCAGTTTTGGTGAAGGTTTCCTTAGCAGTCTTGACACTTTTTCAAGCATGCACACGCTCACTCGAAAGCCCACTGGTACATTGGTCGTCATTTTCGGGCAATCCATACCGTAATCCAAGATACTTTGGTATTTTGAAATATTTTATGGGCTCTCTTCATCCAGTTTTATTTCTGCCTAGGCCACTAGTTCCATCATAGCCCTTCACCTTCATCATGTCATATCCCTTGCAATATTTCTTAACTGGTAATGGGGGTAGGTCGGCCATTTCTTTAAAGAGCCATCCTGTAATATCAATAAGGTCCTCGTTACTCATGTCTTCCCATTTTATGAAAACCATTTTTGGTGGAACTTTGAAGATTTCTTTGGGTTCCATTCTAAAACATGGTCGACCATAGACCTTTAGAGATTTGGGTATTGTTGTGATGCTATATGTCATATATATTTTGAATTCTCCACAGCCTAGGTCCTGGATCTTGACACTGGGTTCATCCCTAGGAAGTGTGGAAGATGATGGTGTGGTGGAAGATGTGGACAGAGTGGAAATGGAAGATGATGCGAGTGTGGATGGGTCAACGTATTTAGAAGAAGAGGAGCCAGGAGCTTCTTAGTTGATGGGCACTCCGTTTGCAGAAATACCCCTTAGGTTGGTACGATATTCAAAAGGGTCGAGGTCTCCATATATGGTGATTTTTGTGCCATCAAATGGGAATTTTTAGCATTGGTGATATGTGGAGGGTACGGATTTTAGGGAATGAATCCATGGGTGCCCGAGCAAGATGTTGTAAGGTAATTCTAGATCCAGGACCTGGCAAGTTGTATCCACAATGACTAGTCCCACTCTGATAGGAAGAGAAATAATGCCTCATGAAGAGTGTTCTTCATCATCATATGCTTTTATGACTATACTCTTTGTAGGATCCACACATGCATAAGAAAATCCTAGGGCCTTAACTATTTTCAAGAAACATATTTCAATCATGCTCCACCATCTACTAAAACTCTTTGAACCTTGTGCTGATGGACGAAAGTTTCAATGTGTAATGCATCGTTATGGTTAGTCTTAGCTGACAAGTAGTCTTGATCAAAAAAGGTGATGTGGTGAGGCATAGTGAGGTATCCCACCATGGTCTCAAATTGGTTGACATCAATATCCTTAGGGACTGACGAATCTTGCAGGGTTTTATCCAGTATAGCCTTACGTGTGTGAGAGATGCGAAGCAACTCGAGTATGGAAATCTGTGTGGGAGTTTTTCCAAGTTGGTTGATAAGGTTAAACTGACTCTTGGGTTTCCATTTCTTTGTGGTCGAGGCGAGGTTGTGATTGCCTACGAGATGGACCGGGTATGGTAATCTTAGGTTGCCTAGCGAGAGGCAGACCCGCTATGCTGACCTTGCCACTTCAAGTAGTAGCATTGCATTGGCATGCTCTCTTGACTATGATGGTATTGACACATTCATTATTAGTTCGGATATTGTTTATAGTAGTTCCACCAGAATAGTCATACTTGGCTCAGGCGAAATTGGCTTGATTATTGTTTGTCTTTAGACCTGACATGGAAGCCTGATTAGAGCCATGGTATTGCAATGGGTTCTTATGAGTGGTATGATCTAAATTAGTGGAAAATTGTGGTCCACCTACCTCAATTATAGGATTCTCGATAAGGTCTTGTATAATATTTTTCAGTTGCTGATAGGAAGAAGGTTTATGTCCTTTTTCCTGATGATAATTGGAAAATGCATTATCGTCCCACCATGTTGGTTTGAATTGTCCTGGGTCATATGGTTTTGGTTCTTGAAGTGTGATGACACCATTCTAAATGCATTTCTTGAGGACTTCCTCAATGGGCTCACCCAAGGGAGTGTATGTGCAACCCCTAGGGAATTGTCTCATCTGACAGTATTGTCCTTGATAATTTTGGTTGTTTTGGTTGTTTGGGGGGACATTGGTAGGGGGTGTCAATATTGTCGTTGATTCTTTTTGTGGTTGAACCCATTTTAGAGCCAGTACAAGACCCATAGTGTTTGCAGCCTTGGCGTCCACAACACCATCATTGGTAACATGTTTATTTTTGACCCAGTATTTGTTTCTATCAGTGGGAGGATTTGCATTTTTGTTTTTAGGACCGTACTCTAGCTTTCTCCCTTTGCATATTTTAAGGGTCCTAGAAGTGTTTGATCAAACATGTCTACCTTTTCCTTTTTGGGTATGTCGATGTGACAATGACTGGCTAGACTTCTCCTTTTTGGAAGAATGGTATGAATGTTTCACCAGCATCGTCTTGTGTGAGATTGCATAAGCTAGGAATAGAGGTGTCCATGTCAATGTTGTACGTGTAATTTTTTATGAATTTGTGTTTAAGCTCATCCCATGTTTGGATATCCTTTTGAGTGGAGAACCATTCAAGGGTAGGACCCATGAGATTTTTAGAAAAGAGTCTCATCAAGTATGTTGGTTCATATGCGACATCCATATAGTTGGTTGCAAATTCTCAGACATGTTCGATAGGGTTTGTCTTTCCTCTGTATTTGGTAAAATTAGGTGACACATATCTTGGAGGAAATGGTGGCATGTATAAGTTCATGTCAAAGGGATATACAGATAGATCATATGAAACTTTTGATTTCTTGCTAGAGATTTGTATATTTTCTATGGTCGTCTCTAGACCCATTAGTTTTTCTTGTAAGGCATTGATTATATAGGGTCATTTGTGGTCCTATACATTGGATTGATTGGTAAGCCATAGGTCCCCATTTGTGGTGAGTGGATGTGGTGTGTTGTTGAGGTACATGTTGTTGTGGCATGTATGATGGATTCTTATTTGTGGGTTGTTGGTATTGAAAGTTTGGATTGGGGGTATGTTGGTGGGCATGAATATGGGATGATTATTTTGGGATGTGTCCCCTAGCCATTTGGGTCGATATTTGGGGAATATGGAGACCATGACTGTTTTGATGTGCGAATGATGCTGTAGGTTGTGTGTGTTGTCTGCCTTGTCCAAATTATTGTGTTTGTACAAGGGGAATGGTCGTATTTTATCCTTGGGCGGTGATGGCATTAGACTATGTTGATGTGTTAACATTTTGTTGTTGTCCTTGAATAAAGATACATTGTTTGCCTCCACCCAAAGGGTTTTGTAAGATGTACTCATGGTACTATATGTAGTTGCCAATGGAGGACTTGTATGGCTTAATGATGCCCCCATGGCATTAACCGTAATGGTAAAGAGAGGATTGGAATAACTTTCCCACACTACCGAGGACCCAAAGGTGGTTCCAGCCGATTGTGACGATGCTATGGATATTGCGGGCATTGTGACAGATTGTGATTCTCCAATGGATGTAGTGTTTATTGAATTGGAGTTTCTTGGAATGTTGGAGGTAGCACTCATGGTCATTGTGACATTTTGTGAGGTAGCATCAAAGAAAGTATTGCTTATGGTGCTTGGAGGTTGACCATTATTTGACATGTTATGTGTATTGTTGACGTTATTGATAGGAGATGTCGCTCTCAAGGTATCAATGTCAAATCCCTGAGGTAATTTGGCTCCTTGACTTAAAAGTATGGCCAAATATTTGTCTCTGTCATATAAGACCATTTGTTCTACAAAGTAGGTTGCCTCTAGATCTTGTGTTGCTACCTCTAGGTTTTCCTCAAGTATTTTTTTGTATTCATCCTTATGTAAGAATGGTCCAAAGGGATTGTTTGATGAGGATGGTATGGTCATGAGAGATTGATTAGTTGTGTTGTTGAATGGGTCATCAAAAGTCCATTTTGGGTCATACGTGTGATTGTTGATGTTGGAAGTGGAGTCTTGTCCAAAGTTTTCCATTTGTTGTTTCTTTCTTTGGAGTCTAGTTTCCACCATAAAATGAAATTTCTCAAATGGAAATGATGAGAATGATGACTAAATGCGAGGATGATGACAACCTAATTTTTTTGGATTTTTGATAAAGGATGAAAATACAAGACTATGTTTTCCAAAGAAAATGTCGACTAGGATGACTAGGTGATGATGACGTTTGTCTAAGGAATGATTGATGTGAGATGACAAGGATATCAAAGCCAAAATTCCAAATGTGGATTAATATGATAATGTGGACTAAAGACTTAATATGATTACTGCAACGTCTAGGTTCGAAATGACAACTAGCATGAATAATATTTTTGTATTTTTGGGAATAAAGTATGCAAGGTACAAACTAGACTACAATTTGGAGAAAAGGATACCTAAAAACTTCTAAGCTTAGTCTTTGTTTTCAATTTTGGTTACTAAAGGACTTGTTTGAAAATGACGAAGTGACAAGGTCAAGATGACTAGTGAGTTTTCCTAACTAGACTGTTGAGTTGGAAATTCTCACAAAAGGGAAAAAAAAAGGAATGATGATTAAGTCCAAGATAACCTAGTTTCAAAAGCAATGATGTTGCAAATTGTGATGAGGTCAACCTAATCCAAAGTATGCAAGGAAACCTAGGGTCAAGCTAATGCATAATGTATGCAATGGAAATTTGAAAGATGAAGCCTGTGGTCAAGACTAGGGTATGTGCAGGATCATGATGGGCCAAAAAGTGGCAATATGATGGGTATGTGGCTGACAACTTTTTTTTTACCCAAAATTTATGAATCAAAAAGGGATTTTAAAGGAGATTTTCAAATTTTCACCAATATAAATTATCCTTTACTTTGAATTTAAATAATTATTATTAATTTTCTATTTAAATTTTACTAAAGTCTTAATCGATAGGCTGATTGAAAACATCTATAGCTTTCAAATGGTATCACATTTTTGAATCCAAAACATGTGTCACATTCTATGCTTTGTATACTATAGGATTAAAAAGAAAAATTGAATTTCATTTGGCCAGTTAAGGTGGTCGGACATACAAGTTTTTATATTTTTAAAAATTGTAATAAAAATTCATAATTAATTATTTACTTGGAAAAATAAACAAAAAAAATATGCATCACATTGGGACATGAGTCCTCTACTTATATCTAAAATATTATAAAAAATAATTATCATTTTATTGTGGTTAGGGTGGTTAGACACACACCTTATTTTTTCCCTGAAATTTAAGTACCACCGCCTTGAAATTTCAAATTTTCACCAAATAGATTTTTTTTCTTTTTAAATAAGTCTAGTAGTTTAGAAACTACATTCAATTTTCTATAGATTCTATTCTTTAATATTTTTGAAATAATATAGATAACTTATTCAAATTTTTACGTAAAGTTTCCTAACTTTGATTTTTCTAATTTTTTTGCCACTTAAGGGCCTGTTTTTTCCATGATGATCCTGCACATACCCACTACAAACTAATAGTCAACTGATAAAACTTTTGAGCAATTTCAAGGTTGGTTTCTGATAGGATGTTCTTGGAAAAAAAAATTGACAATAGGCTGACAGAGTTTACACACAGATTCAACTTTGTATCAGGGTTTTATTTGTATCAGGAAAATGCATCATTTGAGACCATGAATGCGTCACAATATTTCAAATGTGTTACAGCTTAATCGAATGCAGTTCTAGAATTGATGAATGCGGTGTATTTTTGTAGATGCAGTTCTGTGAGTTTCATATGGGTTAGGACACAATAAAATGTGGTCTTTATGGGGTCAGATGCGGTTTCAAATGCGGTTTAATAGAGTAATTGCATCTTGGGAGTTTTCAAATGTGTTTCGTAACATCAGATGCGTTTCAACAGTTGCATCATAGGTTGTAAAAATTGAGTTTTCTGATGTATTTGGAGAAAATCTGATATGTCAAATGTTGAATGTTTTGTTCAGAAGTGTAAATATGGTGAATAGTGTTTGAAAATACAGCAAGCACTTGACAAGCATAACATTGTAGTGTAAGAAAACGCACATAAGATAAGAAAAATCCTAATAGGCCAAAGGTTTGTATACTTGGTATAGCCCACCGATATACCCCAGATTGGTGTTGAACACCTCTCCTTCTCGAGAGCGGATAGCTTAGAAGTTTGGTGGCATTGGCTCCCCTCCACGGCACTCACTTCTATGGGCACACCAACTTCAGATTCTTGGGTAGTGACTTCCCAAGACTTGCTATCTCCACTCAAGGGGATCAGTAGTGAGTATCGTTGAGCATGATATTGTACCGTGCACTATATCAAGCAACGGCTGAAAATGGTTGGCTTCTAAGATAATTGGTGTTTAGTAAGGGCATCCATTCGAGTGGCCACACATGGGGCAAGAAATTAATCACCAATTAGGTGGCACTCCAGCCTGAAGAGGTTATGCTCAACAGGGTTTATGGGAGTACTACTTTGTTCGTGTGACACATCCGCACTCGTGGTACTTGAACTTTCCTCAAGCACCCATTTTATATTCCGGCTGGAAGTGGCTTGGCTTTAGCCTAATACTAGTTGAGTTGTCCCTTAAGGTGAGTAATTTTTCCCGTAAGGAAGGCTCATTTCTAGAAATAATAATTGTTTCTCTTACACCCAAGATTGCCCGAAAGCACAATGGGAGAGGATACTTCGATTATTAAGTCTTAAGGTTTTATAACAAATAAAATGGGTCTAGTTTTTTGATCACCAAGTTTTCACAAGGTGAGAGAATAATCACCTACCATTTGTTCAAACACAATCAAACACTTGCAAACAAAGTTCATTTTAATGCACCAATGGAAATATTCCTAAACTAAAAATCACAAACAAATGATTTGAATCATAGATCTTTGACAAACGTAGCTGCAAAATCACATGACAGTAGTTTCATCAAATTACTTTGATGTGTGAAAATACTAATGACACACATTGCAAACCAATATTAATAACACAAAAAACCTATGCTAAAGAAGAAAAACAAAATGTCAAAATAGGAAAGAACAAAAAATAGAAAACAAAATATGAAAGAAAAATAATAGAAATCAGAAAATAGAATGCAAAAAGAATAAAGAAATCACCAGGAAGATGCATCATGGTAGAGCGAATGCGTCGAGTCCTGACAGGAAAATGTGGTTTGTTATTGTCAAACGTGGTTTTTCGTTCTACGAGTGTGTCACCTCAGAGTGATTGCGTCGTTTGATAGTTCGAATGCGTCGGAACGCATCTGATGCGTGGGAAAACTCAAATGCATCATTATGTACCTATACTTGCAAAAAAGACTAGAAAAGAAAAAAAAAACATATGAAATAGAAAAAGAACAGTCGGGTTCACCAATGTATCTAAGGGTTATTTTCCTAAGGTTATATTATCAAATATCAAAGCATGCAAAACCCAAAGAAAGTAATGAAGTGTAAAGGAAATATAAACTAAAAACACAAAATGGAGCAAGCTCACCAAGTGTCTTCAACCTCCATGGCTGATCTTCATTACACCTTCTAACTTGTTGGAAATAAATGTTGCCCTCAGATTCAAAGTATGAGCAATTTAAAAATAATACTATGTCCTACACAAGCTTTGAAGGATTTCAGAATATGAAAAAATGAAATCTAAATGTCTATGACAAAATGACTCTAATGTCTAAGACAATTATACCAAAATCATAAAATGAAAATGCAAGCATCTATGTGTTGTTGTGAGTATGTGTAAGTGTCTAAGTGTCTAAGTGTAATCGAAATTATGAGCAAAATTGACATTTTATAGAAAATGGAATATTTGACGGACAGACGAGATTGAATTTTGACAGTAGCCTAAAATCAGAGGACGAGATTTAATTTGATAAATCCTAATCAGGGTTAGGGAAAAATTATTAAATGAGTGGTCGAGATATCATCTGAGAAAATTGAATCGGCGGTGGAGAATAAATGTGATAATTAGTCAGAAAAATAAAGATTTTCAAAAATCAAGAAGATAAAGTCTGCCTGATTTGTGAGATTCAAAAAATAAAAAAGATAAGAGTTGAACTAAAAAGCGGATTTGGAAAATCAAGAATCTACTTGATTACTTGATTTTTGGAAGATTATTACCATTTTGAATTAAATTAATTCAAAATATGGATTTTGTGTGATAATAAATAATCAATTTTCTGATTATTTACTAAAATGAACTGACAGTCAAGAATGTAAGATCATTTTAAATAATTTCATTTATTTAAAATGAGGGAAATGTTAGTTTTGACAATTAAAGAATTAAAGATAATCATTTAATTTAGAGGATATGATTAAGAATTAAATAAATTAATAAATTCATTTAATTATGATATTTAGTGACATATTAAATAAATAAATGAAATAAATTTATTTAATAATAGGGAAGAATAAATGAATAAAGGTAATTAAATAAATTAAGAAATTTATTTAATTAGGGGAAGACTTAGAGAATTAATGACGTATTTAATAAATAAATAAAATTTATTTATTTAATAATCATGAAGAATAAAAGGACACTAATTAATTAAATAATTATGAATTATTTAATTAATACTCGAATGTGGACCAAGGACATAATTAAATGTCATAATTATGCTAGGATGAAAGTGGTAAAAATAGAGCTTGCAGGCCTAGGTCATTTTTATGTGTCTACACATCCAACTGCATTAAAACCTAAAGTAGGTTCAATTTTTTTTTTAAATGTTAAACCATAAATACAAATGTACCCTACAATAAACACTAGCAACAAAAGTACCATGTACCCACTGATAGAGATTTCACAAGCAACCAATCCTATAGAAAAAAGGATGCAAACACCAGTATAAAGAGTGATGCTATTACATGAAAAATAATTTGTAAATAGAATATTTTCTCGATAGTCCTATAAACTACGATTTGTAGAGTATGACTAGTATGCCCAAATACAAATCCCTACATACATATGACCTCAAAAATTTGCCTTGTGCCCTAGTAAAAAATATCAAAAATCAATGGATTTACAACTATCATTAGGTTCTTGATCCTTTCAAACACAATGGCAAGGTGAATTTTCACCCAAAGTGCTCCCAAAAATCAGCTGCCCCCTCAAATCTGGCAACTAAAACCCTTTCTTCAAACCCTTGTAGATTAGTCAATATATAATGAAATTTGATGAAATGAAAGCCAAACCTAACTTTATCTAACACCTTGGATTGAATGGTGAGGTTATCAAGACCACAAATCATACCCAATAAATATTTCATGCCAAGATTAGTTCCTTAGATCTTGGAAGAAGTCTGTAGTACTAAAGCTCTCTAATACCATGTAGGCGTTTATATTGAAATCCTCAACACCCCAAGATCACCAAAAAGAAAAAATAACTTCCACAAGAGAGAAATGGTAGAAACATCATCTAATGATTAAGATGAAAGAATGTCAAAATGAGTATTACAATGTACATATGAAACCTTACTTATATAGGAAAGGCGATGGATAGGATTAGACGAGATCATGGAAAGTGTCTTAATCCTATCACATGAGACAACTAACTCATAACTACCTAGGAAACAAGCATTAAATAAAATCCAACTAGATAAGATAAGTGACAACTAATTCTTAACTATAAATATTTCTTCCCAGGACCTAAGTGGACTTAACATGTAAACATGATCTGGATAGATAAAACACCTATTTACACCAAATTCATTTTACGTCCTTGTGTCAAAATAGGAGCTTTGGAACATAATATGGAGATGCATTAAGGAATAGTAGAAGGGGAGATTTTTTTGGATATTATAGTTATAAATGTTCTACTAGGAATATATGTAAATATAGAAGAATAGACAAAGCATAGGAACTTTTTGATAGAATTCCTTAAAGAAATGTGATCTCATGGAATCCATTGATTGAAAGATATTCAAAAAATATATATTTTTAAAATGATTTACAAAACATCAAGAAAATATCTTTGGTAGGTGTAAATCTAGACTTGATAAACTTTACCAATATCCTCCCTACTTATGTGAAACTGGATATTTGGAATAAGGTATGGAAATCTAGATAAAATAATTTAAAGGAAGGAGGATTTTTGTCACATACTATAGTTACAAATTCCCTAGTATAAATGTATGCAAAACATGGAAGCATATACAAGAAAAGTGAACTATTTGATAAAATTCCTCATAGAGATCTCATCTCATGGAATGCAATTATTATAAGATTTGAGCAAAATGGATTTTTTGATAATGCTTTAGAAGCTTTCATATGAATTCAATTGGTAGGTGCAAAGGAAATTTCTACAACCTTTACCAACATCCTCCCTACCTATGCTAAAATAATATATTTGGAATATGATATGGACAACCATCAACGCATCAATGAAAGCATATTTTTATTGGATATTATAGTTGCAATATTCCTAGTAGACATGTATCTAAAATATTGAAGCCTAGAAAAGACGCATGGATTTTTTTTAGAAAGTGCACTCAATCTATATAGAGATGACATAAGAACTATCAAGAAGATCACCAGTTTATAATAGGAATTAAAATAATAGAGTTTAATCTATATAATTAAATGAAAATAACAAAATAATATGAAAAGGAAAATATTTGAAATCTCTAGCATGACTCCAAATATTTTCTCCAAGAAAGGACCTATAGCGACAACAAAGAAGATATTGTTGGGTTTGTTTCAGAAATTTCTAAGAATGGTTACATACATGTTTTGGATTTTCAACCTAAACAACAACCAATATATCTAAAAAATGATAAAACAATGTGTGTGTTCCTATCCTAAGTGTGTCTAGGACTGACAAATAAATGAAAAATGAAAATAGAGTGTACACAAATTTAAATACAAATTTTATAGATAAGAAAATATCATCATTGGTTTCAAATCTAAAGGAAGCCTATATTCTACAATAGTAAAATGAAGAAAAAAGAAACGACAAAGAAAAGTAGCAATACAAATCACCTCACAAGCTTGATGAAAATAATGGAGCTAAGAATGAAGTTGTAAATGCTAGTAATTTCCCAAAGAGCTCAATAGAATTCTATAGTGTTCACATATACTTAACAATGTTGGTAAAACACTCAATTACATAGTAACAATGGTGTATAGTGCTAAGAGATTCTAAAAATTCATAACATAGAATTAGAATGCAAGAGATAGATTCAAAATGGTTAAATCAATGGAGAAAGGGGGCCTATGTAGCAATTCAGTTTTTTGTAAAGTGGTTATCTATAAATTGTGAAGGTGGTAGGAAAATAAGTACTCAAAAATAGTTATTGTATGATGAACTATCACAAGATTCTACTACACTACACTAAATTATGTGCATTGCGCTATTTTATTAAAAATTCTAGCTTCGAAAAATGTCAAGCACTAGGAAGTAACAAAAATAGTGAATCTATTACATTAGCTTTATGAAAAATGATGATAAAAAGATAAGCTTTCACACCATGGTAATAAAAACACTAAAAGAGATAGGCACCAAAGAGAGCTCAAAATATAATTCACAATTATAAATTTATACACTTTCCATCATTACATCAACCATGGAAAATTCATTGATGTCAATTGAAACACTTAGAGATGAGATATGAGCTGCACTATTTTGGCTCTTCTAGATTCAATCCATCTAGTTGATCAAGGGGTAGTTAAATATACCAATAGAAATGATGTGAAAGACAATTGGTAGTTAACTAATAATCATTATATAGCACATATTTTTCTATTGATATAATTATAAACTATTTACACTAATAATATTTATAGAAAAGGAGAAAAAATATTCCTTCATGTAATATTTTACATTAAAAAAATTGTGCTTTATTCTAAGACAAATCACATAATACACAACAAGTTTATATATTAAATCATTAATATCCCTCATCAAAAAAGTTCAATCAAGTTGACATTCAGTCACATTTCAAAAATGTGTGAAAATATTATGTTATACACACCATAACGACTAAATCATTTCAAGACATAAGTTTTGACCAAATCTATGCTAGTTATTTAATGTAAATATTTCAAAGAAAGAGAAATAGGTTAGGTTGGAAAATGTTATGAAAATGTTATGAGATCGAAAATAATGAAATTACTATCAACCCTTAGGTGATTCAAGTCAAAGTATGAATAAGCAAATTTCCTATCTATGCAAGAACGAGGGTAAGAGCTAAATAACACTTTGGAGGGAAAGATCAAAATCATCAAAAAAACTCAAAAATATAAGCTATACAATGAAAATAAAGAAAAAATATCAAATTTTATGGATGTAAACCTTTCACCAAAAGTCACCTTTTGAAGCTCATTGAGGACTCATTCACCCTATGGCAAATGGGTCTTTGTTAGGTTTCCTGAAAAATGCTTCCAGGGTTCTCTTTTGTTGCGTATGCACTCCCACATTCCCAATTCCCATTGTCTTATAGCTAGAAATAAATTTTGTAGAGTAGTTTCTATGATATGTAAAATTTTCTTGCAACTTTGACAACTTTGCAACTTTCTTCAATTTTTCTCTTCAAAGGATCTTCAACCTAAAATCTGCAATGACACATCAAAGAGAGAAAAATGTTGTTTTGATAGGGAATGGGGGTTTTCCTTGGTCAAACCCAATTTTGGTAATTAAACCTCAAAATGAATAAAATCATGAAAGAATGATTAATGAACAACAATATGTAACAACTCATCAAACCTTATTTGAACCTTGAATTACAAATATGCAACTAGCATGAATTGGCTTCAATGGATGTAGATCTTTATCATGAAATTTGTCCTAAAACAATTCCCTTGAATACTTGCATAGATCTTGAGCACTACATCACCATATTAGCTCAAACAACATGTATGATGTAATAAATCTTTGACATGACGAGGTATGTGCAGGATCATCATGGAAAAAAAAGGCCCTTAAGTGGAAAAAAATTAAAAAAATCAGAGTTAGGAAACTTAATGCAAAATTCTGAATAAGTTATCTATATTATTTCAAAAATATGTAAGAATAGAATCTGTAGAAAATTCAATATAGTTTCTAAACTACTAGATTTGTTTAAAAAAGAAAGAAATCTATTTGGTGAAAATTTGAAATTTCAATGCAGTAGTACTTAAATTTTAGGGAAAAAATAAGAAGTAGGTGTCTGTCTGACCACCCTAACCACAATAAAATTATAATATTTTTTTATAAGATTTTATATATAAGTAGAGGACTCATGTCCCGATGTGATGCATATTTTTTTATAATTTTTTCCAAGTAAATAATTAATTATGAATTTTTTATTACAAAAAAAATATGAAAAACTCAGTGATGTAACCACCTTAACTTGGTCAAACTTTATGAAATTCAATTTTTCTTTTTTTTAATCCTATAGTATGCAAAGCATAGAATGTGACACATGTTTTGGATTCAAAAAATATGATACCGTTTGAAAGTTATAGATGTTTTTCAATCAATCCATCAATCAGGACTTTAGTTGTAATTTGAATAGAAAATGAATAATAATTACTTATTAAATTCAAAGTAAATCATAATTTATATTGGTGGAAAGCTGAGAATATCCTTTAAAAACCCTTTTCGTTTCATCAATTTTGGATTAAACAAAAGTCATCAGCGACATACACATCATATTGCCACTTTTTGGCCCATCATGATCCTGCACATACCCGACAATGAAATCTTGGTTGTTGCAATAATATTCAATAATTATGCCCTTGAATACCTTGAAAATGCTCTTGAATGCTCTTGATCTCATAAATTTTCTATTAGGAATGATCCCTTGTAATTGTAGGATATTAGGATAAAAAATAGTGAAATAACCTCACATTTATACATATCTTAACATTAATTCTTGAAATTCAAATATCACAAGTCGACATCTAAATGTCCATTTGAAATTATTGAAAATTTGAAAAAAAACATAATTTGAATTTAGGTCCTAGGTGCAAGTGAGGGGCGAATGGGTCCTAGGCCACTTTCCTAGGACACACATTGCTCAATGTTAGACCTTATGTTAAGGAATTTATGAATGTCGGGTTTTATCCTTGTTAAATTACAATTAATTAGGATTGGATTTGAATTAAAGGGATTAATTAAGTCAAATTAACCTTAATTAATTAATGAATCCATAGGTTAGTGTGAAAGTGTAAAGATACACTTTACAACACCAAAAAAATAAGGAACAATTAATTCTATTTTATTTAAAATGCCCTGAACTTAATGTGAATATGTAAATTACATATTACAACACTAAATTAAGGTATCATTAAGCTCATTTATTTATTAAATATTCATTCCCAAATTAAATGTGAAAAAGGGATACCTTTTCCTACACTACATTTAGCCCTCACTTTAGTGAGAGGATGACCCCATATCAAACTCACACTAAAGTAGACATTCAAGACACTTATGTATGCAACAATGACAAAGATACACAATCATACAACATCAAAGACTAGGAAGATCAAGCCTAGATAGTTCAATTGGCGTGGAACACATCTAAGCCTTCAGTTTTACACTCACTTTGGGGTATTGGAACCTCAGGCTTTCAACTAGGTGAATATCCCAAAAGATTAGAAAATGAGAGAATCATATTAGGATCCCATACCATATTAAATATATCCTCATGAAAAATTCAATAGGAAAGCAAGGTGTGTTATGCTAGGTGGACTTGAATTTAGAGTTCGAGCTTCATAGGGCTTAACAAGTTACATTATGCTAAACACTTATGAACAAGACAAGACTCCATAGTAAAGCAAGGTAGGTTATGATAGGTGGCCTTTAATTTTGGGGTTTGAACTTCATAAGGCTTAACAAGCTATGTTATACTAAACACTTGTGAATAATAATGCTAGTAAAATATTGTTTTTCAATGGAATTTTTCTTAGTTCATATAAGGTCTTCTTCTTAGGGAACATCATGCCTAATGTATCCAAGAGAGGAAAAGTCAAGAGTAAAAGTTTCACAACTTAGAGAATGCAGTGCATCACATCACCACTAAGAGGAAAGTTGTATGCTAAGAAATATCACACTCTTGGAGGACGTCAAACCCAATGACACCTCCAAGAAAAGTATGCATCATAAGAATAAATAAAATCTCACCATAAAACAAGAAAATGTTGAAAGATATTATCGATGCATGGCCCTACTTTAAAGCAGTTACTAACACCATTTCACTTAGAAATTGCTTTAAATAAGCCAATGTTCAATCCTAAGACATGAGAGCCTATTCAGAAAGCCCTATGCCAAGTCATATGTTTCGGAAATGAAGTTGCATCATGAAAAAGGAAGGAGCCTAGGTTTCCCCAAAAAATACATAAGGGATCTATGGATTTGGGGTTAATATATCTTTTTCTACAATGTTGTTATAGAGATCGAAAACATCATGATTCCAAAAATACTCATAGAATTGGAAGAATGACAAAAATAGAGTGAAAACAAAGAAAACAGCCTTTCAGGTCAACATGGAAGAGACCTAAATGTCTTGATGCCTTGCATCATACCAAAAAGTAAAACACAAGACAAGTGAAAAGATAAAATGTTTATGATGTATAGAAGAATGCAGATACACATAGAGGAATGCACAAAAAGAGAGAGATACATCAAAAAAATAGATTAGGGGATCACATTATGCACATGCAATCACATATAAGGGTATGTGCAGGATCATCATGGAAAAGACAGACCCTTAAGTGGCAAAAAAATCAGAAAAATCAGAGTTAGGCAACTTGATGTAAAATTTTGAATAAGTTATCTATATTATTTCAAAAATATGTAGAATAGAATCTGTATGGTGAATATAGTTCTAAACTACTAAGTTTTTTCAAAATAAAAATATATTTGGTAATTTGAAATTTCAAATGCGATGATACTAAATTTAGGGAAAAATAGTAGTACATGTCTAGCCACTAACACGATAAATGATAATATTTTTGTAAGATTTAGATATAAATGAGAGGACTCGCTCCCAGATGTGGTGCATATTGTTTTTGTAATTATTTTCCGGAGTGACAATTAATTATGAATTTTTATTACAACTTTTAAAAAATATAAAAACTCCTTCATAATAAACCTATGCTTAGTCAAAACTTCATGAATTCAATTTTCTTTTTTAATCCCTATATTATGGTATGAATGTGGCCTTGTATTTGATTCAAAAAATGTGATCTAGTTTAAGCTATAGATTTTTTCAATCATTTATCAATCAAAACTTTATTGTAAATTCTAATTAGAAATTAATAATAATTATTTATTAAATTAGAAAGTAAGCATAATTTATATTATGAAATATGAGAATATTCTTAAAAACCCTTTTCATTTCATCAATTTTGGGTAAAAAAAATGTCATCAGCCACATACCCTACACATACCCATCATATTGCAACTTTTTGGCCCATCATGATCCTGCACATACCCATAAGGAAAAATGAAAAAGAAACATACAACAAAATACTAGTAAGGAACATCTAAGTCAACCTATAGAAGGTCATCTACATCCCAATCTTGATCAGTATATACGGAAGGCAGAAAACTATCCAAAGGTACAACATCAAGTGAGAAAACTAGGACAAGGCTATCTAACCCCTTGCCCCCTATAGTATAGGAAAATGAATATCAATACATTTTCACACTTTTTTCGGCCCACCTTGCTTTATTTATCCTTATTTATGCCTTAATTGGTCCTATTTTGCATCCACAAGCATAATGAAATATATCTTTTTATGGCTTATCCCGACAAACCTCAATGGGGAAATGATAATTTAATGATTCTAGCTGTGTCCCTAATTTTTGGGTTAGGACTAAGATGCCACCTAGGGTTTCTTTTTCCCCTAAAGGTCTTGGGACCATGATTTCAAGTGCACCTTAAATGGACCCCTTTTTCGAGTTTGTGCCTTGAGTTTCATATCTTGGGACTAAGACACCACCTAGGGCTTCTTAGTCCCCGTTAAGGTATTTTTAGGATTCAATTTCAAATCTTGGTGGTATTTAGCCTCCCTTAAATAATGAATTCATATGTCATCTTGTTGTGGTGTAATTTTGGGATACTAAGTATAGATAAGTATAAATACAAGGTTCCTTCATTCATTTTCAATCCATAATTTTGTGAGAGCATTCATAATAGCATAATTGAGTTCACAAGAGCATTCAAGAGAAATTCATCAAGAATTTGGAGCCATCATCAAGATTCAAGCATCATATCAAGGATATTATGGCATCATGTTTGTTATTGTGCTAATAATTGTGATGTAGGGTTTATGATTCATGTAAGTGTTTCATCCAAGATCAACATCATTCAAGCAAGAGTCAAGAACCACATCCATTGCAACCATGTCAAGCATATTTGTAGCACCTTATTACAAGGGTTTTGTGAGTTGTAGAATTCCATGTTGTTCATTCATCATTTCCCTTCATTATTCTATTTCATTTCAAGGTTTAATTACCAACAAGGGGTTTTACCAAGGAAAACCCCCATTTACTAACAATCAACACTTGTTTTCCCTCTCTTGTGTGTTTGTGATTGTTGATTTAGGTTGAAGACTTGAAGATCATTTGAAGTGAAAATTTGTCATCTTCAAGAAAAGTCATCTACAAGCTTGATCTAGAAGTTTTAGGACCTAAGATTAGAGAAGAAGGAAGCGCAAACATCAAGCCTTAGGACCGCATTTAGATATTCCAAAAATTCAGATCGGGACTAAGATGGTAGTAAGGGAATATTAGTCCTCCAAGTGGAATTTTGCAGAGATTCTTTCAAATCCTAATCCGACCTCTGAATATGCTACATATGCCCCAAAAAATAACAATGAGACTAATAAGATAGTAAGGGTGTGTTAGTCCTCCATAGCATATTTTGATAGCTTCTTTGCATTTCCAAAATTCTCATCACATTTCTAGACTTCCCAAGTACACATATCCTAACTTGTTGCATTATTTAATCATTTTCACTCATCATTTAGCTTACATTATTAGGTTTTGTGAGTTGAATGCTTACTTGTCTTTTCCAATATTTTTCTTGGTGGTGAACCCCTCAAAGCTTAAAGAACCCCTTCCTAGGTCTTCCTTGTTGAGAATTGACTCACTTTTGAGTTTGATAGTCAATCCAATTTGGATTTGTAGGAAATACTTGAATGATAATTGGAGAAAAGTGGTGTTCTATGAACTAGGTTATAAAGTACCCATTTCCACATTATTCATTTTCATGAACCTGACATTTTAGAGAATTCATTTTTTTTATCTGGAGTTCATTAATGTCCAAAATCTAGCTTACATTCATTCTTGCATTGCATCTTGCATTAGTGAAAGTGTATGTAGGTTTTCACATATTTAGTGAAAGTGCATCTAGGAATTCTCACATTTGCATTAGTGAAAGTGCATATAGGTTGCATTTTTTCTTTCTTGCATCATCTTATCTCATTGAAAATCTGAAAATTGTGTTGTTCATCATCCTAATTGCATTTAGAAACACTGTTAAATTTCATTAAAAAATTGAAAAAATTGCATTCAACTTTGCACCCAATTACTTGTCACTAGTTACTTTTTTTTGCATTCACTTGCCTAGTTTTCTATTTCTAAACATCAGGTCCTTGGGTAGGCAACCTAGGAACATTGTTAACAACTCATAATTTGTTGTTTTTCTAACAATTACCTCTATTGGGGAAAAATTCCCTGCTTGGCATCTTAGTCCCTCTCAGGGTTTTTGGCTCAGAATCCTATCTTTGTTGTTTGTTTTCCATTTTAGTTTCTATAACCTCAAAATATCACCAGTGGGACCAAGATGCCCTTACTAGCATCTTAGTCCATATTGACTTTGACTTTGTAGTTTTTAGGATTTTAAATTTCTTTTTTGTGCTTCTGTTTGTTGCCCTTGGTTATCTATTTTAGTGGGTTGACTTTTTATTCCATGCATTTTACTAAATCTAGCTTAAAGTGCTTCATTTCATGCATTGCTTCATTCCAAATTTGAATTTACAACATTTCATCTTTTAGGTTATTGCATAGAGTAATCAGCAAATTACCTTGTTTCAAATCTAAAAATTTCATTTAAAGATTTCACTTTAGGTCATAGAATTGCACTTTATTTACTTTTCCATGATAACATGTTTTCTTTCAAGATATGTGGTCTTTGATATGGTTAAAAATGGATTGCATGAGTACAACATTCCCTCTTATGAGTTCAATTTAGACCACAACAATGAGGTCATTAAGAAACATGTTAGTCATCCTTCTACTATCTTTCATAGTTATGAGAACATCTTAGAGCAAAAGGAACAAACAATTGAGATAATCCTTAATATTACATTTCCTATTGGTGAGGACGATATAATACAAGAAGATACAAGCATAGACAATCATGAAAACCATAATTGTTATTCTCCTGATGCCTCTCCTACTAGAGATCAAGGTACCTTGGTGAATGAATACACAATCACTATGGATCATGAGAGTCTTGATTGTCTCTCTCCTCCTCCCCCTTGGAAAGATAGCATAACACAAGAAGATGAGATCATTTCCACCACTTTGCTTACCCCAAATCCATCTCTCAACACCTCCCCTAATTGCAAGAAGGATTTAGTAAAAGAGGATACAATAATGAACAATCATGAAAATAACATTTGTTAGGAGGAGATGTGGATCAAAAGTGATAACCTTAGCTCTCTCCTTCCTAATTTCCCTAACATTTGGAAAGACCTATTTGAACAAAATCATTTAACTATTTGTAATCATGAAAACCATAGTAGTCCTTCTATTTATGCTTCCCCTCTTAGTGATGAAGTTACTTTACATGGCATAATAATGGAGAGTGATGAACCTTTTTTTTTCATGTCTCCTAAAATATCTCCTACTAGGGTATAAGTTATGGAAAAAGAGAAGGATACCCTAGAAAACAAGAATAAAATCACCAGCAATCAGGACGATCACATCTATCCTTTTGATATCTTTCCTAGTTGTGATGAAGATATTGTAGTGTTAGAAGATCAAAGCTATGGGAGTCACAAGAATCCTATTTGCCTCTCTCCCTCTAGAGAGAAAAATATTGAACAAGAGAATGGCATTGAGAATTCCCCTACTTGTGATGAAGTCATTTGGGAAAAACCAATCCTTGAATGTCAAGAACATTTGGTTTGTAGTTATACTAAAAACTCTCCTACTAGGGGAAGATACCATAGTGCAAGAAAGTGAGAACAGTGATAACAATAATTCCTTAGATGAAGATGGTGGAGTGAAATTAGATTCCCCTTCACTAAGACATTATGAAAGGTCTTTTGAGGTTATTCACATTAGATATCCCTTAGAGTACTCTCTCGAGCCTAAACTTATCATTTATCCACCCTCTCAAAAACCACAAGTTCAAAACAAACTAGTCCTTATCCTCGAACCACCTAAGAACAATGTTTTGCAACAAAAAATTTAAAATACTATTGCTCATACATACAACACTAGGAACAATCTACAACCAATACAAACACCTTCAACATCCCTCCTATTACCTAATCCTATCTTACTATCTCCCCCTCGTTTTCCTTCATAAAGTGGAAAAGAGTATGATCTTGTTGAAAAAATTAAGAGTACTCCTACAAAGATATCCATATTGGACCTACTTCACCTAATTATCACACTATGCTTGAAACAACCTTGCAACAAGTTGCAGTTCCCTCTAGTACAAATCTTATTGACATAGCATCCCTGATTCAAGGAATGAATGCTAACATTTTTTTCCACCAAAGTGATCTCCCTCCTCTGTAAGTGCAAAAAAAAAAATGATTCTTTCTTGATCATAGCTCAATATAATAGCATAGGGATAAAGTGAACCCTTGTCGACAATGGCTCCACCCTTAATGTGTAGTGTAAACCTTTTGAATAGGTTTGGTGTGGATAAATAAAAAATTCAACATGATTCTTTATCTATTAATCGATTTGACAATGTGGGAAAGCAACCGCTTGGAGTGATCACTCTACCTATTAAAGTTGGAAAGGCCATATTAGAAACATTGATCCATGTTATTCCTCATGATCTTTCATACAATCTCCTTTTAGGTAGATCGTGGATTCATGCAATGAATGGGGTGCTTTCTACTCTTCATCATAAAATGAATTATATTTACAAAAAAAAAGTGTACACACTTGAAGTTGACCCTAAACCATACAATTTTTTGAACACTGAGAAAGGTAAAGATAATCCTTTGAAAACATTGACACCAACCATGCAAGTAGAACCCATGCAACAAAAAGACAAAGAAAAAACATTGAGAAAATCATGAAGCTATTAGAAGATGATTAGGGTTCCTTGGATTTTGAAACTACATTCATGGGAGAATACAAGATCATAAAAAAAGATTCATACAAGGGAAAATAAAAAGAAATAATGTCAACACAAAATTCAAAAGATCCTTTGAAAGCATCCACCTCAACCACATTAGAAGAGAAAGTAAATTACACAACAAACTTCAACGAAACTGAATATCAACAACCACCAAATCCTAAAGAGATGAAGAAAATTTATGGAAAAGGTTATGAAATGATGAAACAACTTGGTTATAGTGGAAAAGGATGTGGTCCTAGAGAACAAGGTATCCATGTCCCTATAGAGCCTCAAATGCAAGAAAATACTAGTGGTATTGGTTGTCCTTTGATAGAAATAAGCAAGCCTTCACTTAACATCAACACTCTTACAAAAGATTCCTCTAAGCTGACTTTCACAATAGTACATCCTGAATTGATAGACACTAGTGGTCTTAATTGTTATCATCTGCAAGAAACAAATAAATCTTCACTTAATGTCAATTTCATCACAAAAAACACTAACGATTTGAATTTGATAGATTTTACACCCTCCAATAAAGGAGAGAACAAATATCACATTCTAAAGAGTCTTGTGTATGTATGACATCTTATACTAAGAAAGAGATATCTTTTTCACAAAATAATGAAACATCCTTGAGATACTTTTGATCAACAAAGTATCTTGTTGAGACTCCTCCAAAGATTGTTTGATATACCTCCCTCCAAGAACACAAAATAAATTTTATTACAAGACTTCATTTTTTGCATATCATAGAGTTCATGGTCATTCTACTAATGAATGTAAGGCTTTGAGTAATAAAATCCAACATCTTCAGGAGTTTGGTGCTCTTCCTTATGTTGGGGCACCTAAATCCTCTAATCAATACTGATTTTCACTCTAGCATTCATCTCATCAATTTCGGCTCACCCTTGTCTTGCACTAAGTGAGGGCAAGGGGTTTGGTAGCCTTGTCCTTGTATGTCACCTATCATTTCCTCTTTTGCCTAGTTGGCTACCTTCCATGTATATGTAAGAGCAAGCTCGAGATGTGGATGGCATGTCTTAAGTTGGCTCACACGGGAGGTACTGAGTTATCTTTAGCATTGTATTTTTGGGGGTAACCCTTCCATCCTTTTGTGTGACATAGCTTATGGGAAACATATGACTTGGCATAGTTCATTTTGATTAAGCTCTTATGTCTTCTAATTTAAAGCAATTTCTCATAGTAATGATGTTAGAAACTACTTTAAGGTGGGGGCATACATCGACACTCATGTTTCATTGTGCGATTTTATTTTTTCTTGCGAAGCATCCTTCTCTTGCTAGTTTCATGGTGTTTGATTTCCTCTGAGAGCATGATGTTTCTTTGAATTTTCCTCTCTTGGAGACTTTAGGCACAATGCTCCATAAGATGAGACCTTGCAAGAATGAAGAACAATCCCTTTGAACATCCCTCTTTCTTGTTGTGTTGCATTTTTGTACCTTATTAAATTCATGGAGGTATGGATTTAATATGGTTCTCTGGGCCTCACCTAGTGAACAAATAGCTTCACTAGCCCTTATGAGCGTGCATTTTCTTCCTTTTGTCCTTATCATAGTCATGAGGGTATGACTTTGATATGGACCTCTTGGGGCTCACCTAGTGGAGAACTAGCTTCACTAGCCCTTGTGAGTGTGTGCTTTGTTTGCACAATGGACAACGCGCTCCACTTGTAAACCTCTTTTGGAAAAAAATCCTAGACCCGGTCCATAGTGTGTTGGATATCCAGTTGAAGCTTGATCTATTGCATTTTTCCTTTCCTTTTTCTGTCTTTGATGGTGTATGTTTGTGATCTAGTTATGGCTTCATATATCATCTAAAAGTGTGTTCCCTTATGCTTATGTTGGTTTTCCATAGGATCTTGATCCTAGGGGCTCGACAACCCTCTTGGTTATTATCATCCTATCTTACTAGCATTTTTACATTGAACCCCTCTTGATTGCATGGTTGGCTACTTTAGTGTGAGTTTGAAGCAAGTTCATCCTCTCACTAAAGTGGAGGCTAAATGTCATGTAGGAAAATGCATACCCTTGCATTTTCACACTTGGTTGGGCCCACCTTGCTTTATTTATCCTTATTTATGTCTTAATTGGTCCTTTTTTGTATCCACAAGCCTAATGAATTATATCTTTTTATGGATTATCCCGATAAACCTCAAAGGGAAATAATAATTTAATACTTCTAGCTATGTGTCCCTGATTTTTGAGTTGGGACTAAGATGCCACCTAGGGCATCTTTGTCCTCCAAAGGTCTTGGGACCCTGATTTCAAGTGCACCTTAAATGGGACCCTTTTTGGATTTTGTTCCCTGAGTTTCATGCCTTAGGACTAAGACACCACCAAGGGTGTCTTAGTCCCCCTTAAGATATTTTTGGGGTTTAATTTCAAATCTTGGTGAGATTTAGCCTCCTTTAATTAATGAATTCATATGTTAGCTTGTGGCATGATTTTGGGATATTAAGCATAGATAAGTATAAATACAAGGTTCCTACATTCATTATCAATCAAGACATTTGTGAAATCATTCCTAATAGCATAATTGAGTTCACAAGAGCATTCAAGAGAAATTCATCAAGAATTTGGATCCATCATCAAGATTCAAGCATCATATCAAGGATATTATGGCATATGTTTGTTATTGTGCTAACAATTGTGATGTAGGGTTTATGATTCAAGTAAGTGTTTCATCCAAGATCAACATTATTCAAGCAAGACTCAAGAACCACATCCATTTCATCCATTTCAAGCATATTTACAGGACCTTATTACAAGGTTTTGGTGAGTTGTAACATTGCATGTTGTTCATTCATCATTTCCCTTCATTATTCTATTTCATTTAAAGGTTTAATTACCAACAAGGGGTTTGACCGAGGAAAACCACCATTTACTAACAATCAACAATTTTTCCCTCTCTTGTGTGTTTATGATTGTAGATTTAGGTTGAAGAATTGAAGATCATTTGAAGTGTAAAGTTGAAAAGTTGCAAATTTGCATTGCAAAGTTGTCATCTTCACAGAAAGTCATCTATAGCCCAGATCTAGAAGTTTCAAGACCTGAGATTAGAGAAGAAGGAAGTGTAGACTTCAAGCCTCAATACCACATTGAGAGATTCCAAAAATTTAGATCAGGACTAAGACAATAGTAAGGGTCTCTTAGTCCTCCAATTGGAATTTTGTAGATATTCTTTATCCGAAGATTCCACATCTGCCTCAAAAAAAAGTAGCGAGACTAATAAGATAGTAAGGGTGTCTTAGTCCTCGATAGCATATTTTGATAGCTTCTTTTCATTTCTAGAATTCTCATCACATTTTTATACTTACTAGGTACACATATCCTAACCTTTTGCATTATTTCATCATTTGCACTCATCATTTAGCTTACATTATTAGGTGTTGTGAGTTGAATGTTTACATGTCTTTTCCAAGATTGTGCTTGGTGGTGAACCCCTCAAAGCTTAAAGAAACCCTTCCTAGGTCTTCCTTGTTGAGAATTGACTCACCTTTGAGGTTGATAGTCAATCCAATTTGTATTCCTAGGACATACTTGAATGATAATTGGAGAAAAGTGGTGTTCTATGACCTAGGTTATAAAGCACCCATTTCCTCATTATTCACCCCCATTAAGTGCAATACAATGATGACCTAAGATGGGAAATGAGAATGAGATCCTTGTGATAAAGAGAATGATTTGTGATGAATTTAAAACATGTAATAGTGAGGGTGCTATGATCCTACATCTATTACATAACAAGGAGAAAAATTCATGCAATTGATATCTAACTATTTTGTCATAGAAATCATCATCATTAGAATAAAAATCACTGAATATCAATTTTAATGCATCACATTCATCAGTAAGATGCACAAGAGTTCTATGATATGCACAATAATTTATGTTTTTCTTAGGTATACTACTTCTACTATGAGGTGGCAATTTAATCCAACCTTTTTTAAGGCTCGGTGTTCCATATTTGGTTCAATTTTTGTTTGACTATATAGGAATGGAATTTTTTTTATTTTGTAAGGTTTTTGTTTCATGCTTGATTCACCAATTTGTTGAGGTAGATGTTGAGGGGTAGGACCTAAGATGATCATATCATCCTTTCGAGGCATTGGTTGTTCCTTAGGAAGGGCGACACTTATGTTGGGAGGAGGATCTTGATATCATAATCCTTTGGTTTCGTCAATAGTAAGTTTCTTTAAAATTTTATGAATTTCATGATCATTAGTTATGTCACATCCTTGTTTAGTTAAAATATTAAATCCTTGGCCTAAAGTATATTCTAGATTGATGCAAGTGTTGGTCACTTTGTTAAGATAAGATGGATAGGTATGCACTTGATTAGAGGATATTTTTTCACTCATTGTTGGAAGTTTAGGCTTGTTTTGTGGCTCAATTTTAGGATGTAAAAGACAAAACATCTCAACTTGTGTTGATTGTTTCATGGAAGGATAAAAGGATGCATTATTCTCAAGATTGTTAAGGAAATTATTTATGAACTCATGCATGTTAGCATCATCTTCTCCAATCATGTCAACTTCGCGAGGACACTCATTTGGAGTTGGTTGAGCATGGTGAGGGTCAATTGCATTAGGATCATTGCCAAAATTGCAACTTGAAACATGAACCAAGGAGAAAAAGGGCCTCCACACATTGCTAAAACACTTGTCCATTTTTAGATTTTCAAATTTAAAACAAGGTAATTTTTTTATTACACTCTACAAAAACATGAAAATAATGTCTTGTAAATGCAAATTTGAAATCACACAATTTACTAACTTTAACAAATTAAGATAAATATGACCAAATTGAAGAAACAAAAATTATGCAAATAGGAATATAAATCTGATAACAACAAACAAGAATACAAAAATAAATGTTTTAATGCCCAGAACATTAGAATATGACCTTGATTAGGTACTCATTCACCCTAGGGCGAATGGGTCCTAGGTGAGGGTTTTCAAAAGTATTTTTATAGATTTATGAGTAAGTTCTTGTGGTTTCCAAATTCTGATCTGATATAGCATGTTTTAGTTTGATTTTTCTATGAAATGAGGATTGAATGCAAATGAAAAATGTGACAAAATGACAACCTAGAACACCTAATTTTATATGAAATTTTGTTTCAATTTTCAAATTAAAATGAATATGATGTAATTATATGTAAATGATATGCAAGATGACTGATTTTTTTGTATTTTTCATATTTAAAGAATGCAAATATGCAATCCTAAAACCATTAAATGAAATGCAAAGTTAAATGCAAACTAGACACACTAAATGAGACTCAAATCAATGCAAATAGATGCAAATTAATGCAAGATCTTAATCTAGAATGAAAGAGGACTCCAAAATCAGAAAATCCAATGAAAAAACTCAGGTTCATCACAATGAAATAAAGAAAAATAGGTTGGGGGAAATGTTATAAAAGGGGGGTTCACCAAAAAGACCTATTTCTCTAATTTCATTCAAGGAAATGAGATCCAAAACAATGAAGTGACTATCAACTCTTAGGTGAGTCAAGTCAAGGTATGAATAAAAAAAAATCCTATTTATGCAAGGACAGGGGGAAAAGCTAAATAACACTTTGGAGGGAAAGATCAAAACCATCAAACAAAATCCAAAATGCAAGCTATGAAATGCAAATGAAGAACAATAATCAACTTTGATAGAAACAGTAATCAAAAGGCAGATCTAGAAAGGGGAAAAGGATGTGTACCTTTCACCAAAAGTTACCTTTGGAAGCTGACTGAGGACTCATTTTCCCTATGGTGAATGGGTCCTGGATAGGGTTCCTAAAAAATGCTTTCTAGGTTCTCTTCTATTGTGTTTGCACTCCCATATTCCCAATTCTAACTATCAGACATCTAGAAATAAATTATGTAGAGGATTTTCCATGATATGAAAAAAATTCTTGCAATTTTAACAACTTTGCAACTTTCTTTTTTTTTTCTCTTCAAAGGATCTTCAACCTAAAATGCAATCACACATCAAAGAGAGAAAATTATTTTTTTGTTAAGGAATGGGGTTTTCCTTGGTCAAACCCCATTTTGGTAATTAAAACCTCAAATGAATAAAAGAATGAAGGAATCATGAATGAAGAACAATATTGAGCAATTCACCAAACCTTATTTGAACCTTGGATTACAAATTTGCAACAAGCATGAATTGGCTTCAATGGATGTAGATCTTGATCATGAAACTTGTCTTGAAACAATGCCCTTGAATATTTGCATAAATCTTGAACACTACATCACCATATTATCTCAAACAACATGCATGATGTAATAAATCTTTGACATGACAATGGAATCCTGATTTCTACAATAATATTCAATAATTATACCCTTGAGTGCCTTGAAAATTCTCTTGAATGCTCTTGATCTCATAAATTTTCTATTAGGAATGCTCCCTTGAAATTATAGGATATTAGGATGAAACATAGGGAAATAACCTCACATTTATACATACCTTAACATTAATTCCTAAAATTCAAATATCACAAGTCGACATCTAAATGTACATTTGAAATTATTGAAAAACTGACAAAAACATAATTGAAATTATAGGATATTGCATTTCAAATATTTTCTTATCTTGATTGCTGGAATAATCTTCAATAATTTTTCCCTTCAATGTCTTACTTTGCTTGTTTAGATGTTTCCACTGCCATGGAAAGCCAAAAGAATGAGATAAAGAAGAAATACATAAAGGAAGAAAAAGCACTACAAAACAAGACTATTCTACTCACCAAATGATAGAGGAGAGGAGAGGGAAGACCACCTCCACCAAGAGTACTCAGGGCTGCTTGGGGGAGAAATGAGAGGAACTCAAGCCTCTGCTACAAATGGCGTGGTCCCAAACATGATCTACTAAGTTGATGGAGTGTGATATTGCTGCAATGGAATGCTTGAAATTCTTGGAAGTGAGTGAAAGTGAGCTTGTGAGAGTGGTAGAATGAGGGCCTAATCTACTAAAGAGTTCTAAAGAGCTAGAATGAAAGTTCAAGGAGTGAATATGAAGAAATGAGGAAGAAAATGACCATATTCGGGTCAGTTGGCCAAAGGAGGTGTTACAACTTTCGCTGCCAATGGGAAGAGTAATGCCTCTACTGGCTCAGCCACAGGAATCTGCCAAGGACATAAGCATGCCGCGTGGACATTTGCATGCCGCTTGGGCATTCCCGAGAGAAACACCTCCACCGACACACAAAATAGGCTCCACGTGGACCTCTAATAGTGGGCTTAAGTAAATTTAAGCCTCTGACTTTGGTTTTCTAAAGTGTATAAAGGAAAAAAGGGGAATTGTACCTAGGGTGCACATTCACTCTTATACATTTTTCCCCCACTTTAGTGAGCACGAGTACTAATGAGTGCTTGGTAAAGTAGATCAAGAAGAGAGTAGGGTTAGAAAAGTATACCTGAACCATCGAGGAAGCAGTACTTGGTCTAGCATACCTGAAGATACAGGAGATGTGAAGGACTCCATAGCTACTCGGAACTATGAAGTTGGAACAAAGCATCTTACAGGCTCGCGGACCTACAAGGAATCAACCCCCAAGATCTCTCGCATGGAGGAATCCCCAAGGAAGTGGACTCTGCAAAGTTGGGAAGTGGTGACACGTCTACCTATAGATAGAACATGTCAAAAGTGGTGACATGTCTACCCACAAATAGAACATGTCAAAAGTAGCGACATGTCTACCCACAGATAGAACATGTCTACAGTGACGACATGTCTACCCACAAATAGAACATGTCTAAAGTGGTGACACATCTACCCGTAGATAGAGTGTGTCTAAAATTGACTGGTCATGTAGACCAAAAAAATTTCAAAGGGGTCCCTCGGGAACCCTTCAAAAGGAGAGGGGTCCACTTAAGGGATGCATTGTTTGAATAGTAAGGTCTAGTCAGGTTGCCCCTGAGCTAGACATGAAAGGGAAAATGGAATGAGCCTAGTCGGGTTGCCCACAAGCTAGAACTGAAAAAGTCCATTTGTTACAAAGGATTTTGAAGAAAGGGTCCCTAGGGAACCCACCATGAAGGAGAAAGGGGGTCTGCTCAAGGGAAACGTAATTTAAAAGTGACTATTCACCTTAGAGTAATTTTTCATCAAGGAATCCTTCCAAAAGATGTTAACTTCATCAAGGGAAGGTCATACCCCCACACAAGGGGAAGTCAAAGTAGTTCCCACTTCAGAGGAAGGTCTTCAAGTCCTTTCTTTATGAACCTGTGATGAAGGAAACACATTCTGCTAGGGTTTCAAGTTGAGAATGCAATTCTAAGGAAAAAATGTTGTAAAGACTTTCAAGAAAAGATTTGTTGGCAAAAAATTCATTTTCTGAAAATTGAAGCATTAAAGAAGAGCATTGTCACACATAGATGGACAACTCAAGCAAAGAAGAGAGAAAGATAAAGAGAAAGAAAAAAAAGAAAAGGAAAATACAAACAGAGGAAACAAGGGGATCTATTTTAGCAGGGTTAGATCTTTCTGAGCTCGTATAATAATAGGTAACCGCAATGCAAGGCGAAAGATCACCAATCCCCAACCAGATCAAGAAGAATGCACGGAAAACAAAGTAAAAATAAAAATTTGGGTCAACATGGAAGGGAAGCCTAAATGCCCCCAATGCTTTGCAACATCCCCAATTTATCAAAAATCAAGCACAAACATTGAAGAATGATGGTACAAATAGAAGAAGGTTTACGACACAAAAACCATGCCTGTATCCAAGCATCAACAGGGGTGACAAGGGTCATCTAGGTACTCATAGCACAGGTATGAGGGAACAAATCAAAAAACACACACACACAAGATCAAGAAAATGGGACCTCCTAATACTAATCGGCCAAGAGGTCATCTGCTTCCCAATCTAGATCCTCATAAGGGGAAGGAGGACGAGCTTAGAAGGGTGGAATGTTAAGAGGAGGGGCATCTAACCCTCCCACAAAAAGGGCCAAGGAAGAGGGCCCTTCAAGGTCCTTTCCACCAAGCTCCTATGGAGTCAAGGTCAACAATTTTGTGAAGATCGTTGACAAGGCCGAGACTTTTTCCACAAAATTAAACATGCATTCTGCAGGAGCATCATGCTTATTCTCAGTGGACGGTGTAGGTTGTGCTTGAGGTTCACCGCTAAGCTCGTCGAATGACTAGGGAGCGATGACGAACTCAAGGGAAGCTGGGATTGGTTATGTCATGAGGACAAAACAAGTCATCACGAGGCCACCTTGCAAAGAAGGACCAGCCTCCGCCTCTTTCTTTGTTGAAGGATATGAACTCCCCACAGACGAAGCCAGAGGCATAGAGGAGGAGGAGGAAAGACACATAACAGATATGAACAAAGTGTTAACCATATCCATGGGATTTAGGAAGGGTTGAATATGCAGAATGAACATCAGCAAAGGTGGCTCCGCTGAAGGAGTGATAAACACCTATACCCATTTAGGGTTAGGCACATTTGTGCTTGCAACGAAAGCTGTGAGTGGATCAAGTTGAAGAGAAATGGCAGGAAGGGAGGAAGCAGACACTGCAGGAGGTCCTAAAACAAGAGTGGTCATTCCTTCATCTTTCTATTGTGAGGCAGCCTACTCAGCCAAGAGAACCTTTTAATGATGCTTGTGCCCACATGCAAGGCAGTTTCTATGACTCTTGGAGTGAGAAGCTAGAGCTTGTGAAGGGATGGGAGGTTCCTGCTCGACCATAGGAATGTCCACTATGGCTGTTTTGGGTAGAAGAATGGGTTCATGTATAGCAGTAGGGGGAGTAGGCTGAGGAGCGACAGGAGGAGTTGACTTGAGAGCCTGGGTAGTGGGCCTCTTTCTGCTCACTGCCTTGGGAGCAGGAGCAGGAGGAGACCTCAGATCGAATTCTCTGTGTGAACCTTTCTTTCTGTCGTATAAGTAGTACCATGGTCCTAGATATTTATTAGGAAGGTCCATGATTCTAATCTTGGGCCTACACCAAGGAGGAATCATCAGACTCAAAGGATAGCCACCGGGCTTGCTCATCCAGTACTCTTCCCAGGAAAGGGGAAAGGATGGGGCAGTCCGGGAAAAGGTCATTTTCTCTATACCTTTATGAGAAGGAGAGGGAGCCGTTATGGGCTTCTCCTCTTTTTTCATGAAAGAGGAAGAAAACGGTATAGCCTTCTCTTTACCTTTGTAGGGAGGAGAACGGTCTGGCATGGACTTGTCTTTCTCTCTTGAAGGAGTAGTCGTAAGAATGAGCTCCTTCTTCTCGTCTCAGGAAGAGGAGGTGACTGATTTTTTTGTTGCTGGAAGGGCTAGCTTTGGCTCCCCTTTGCCCCCAATTCTGTACTTCACATAGTTCTTGTAAAGTAGGTATGTCCTTGGTGGAAGCGGACCAATCAGGGAGGGCCAAAAGTGAACCAATGAATATGCACCATGAGATACCAAAGACTGATATCCAGTATCATGCACTACATACACAACACCCTTGTGGGAAAACTTTAAACACTTATGAATAATGGATGTGACCCCATTCATGAAAACCAACCAAGGAATGCCTAGCTTCACTCTGAATAGGTCCGACTCTGAGATGACATCGAAGACTATGTCAATAGTCCTAGGTGTAACTAAGGATTTCCTTTAGGTTTAGATTAAAGATGTTAGTAAAGATAAAGAAACCCAAAGACCTATCGAATATAAAGGAAATTAAACAATAAAATAGTTATACCTATAAATTGAATTTTCCATGATTACCTCCATAGTACCTTCTTACTTGCTGGTTGACATGTTGCCCTCAGATTCGTTGTGCGAGCAAACCTTGACAAAGCCCTACACCAAGCTTTGAAGGATTTGATCACATGTCTAAAGCCTATGCCTAAATGACTAAGAAGGACTATGCCTAAGGATGTCAAGACTCAATGAGATATGTTAACAATTGCTATGAAAAATATTAAGCGTGCGAGTGCAAAAGTGCATGAAGTGGATGTGTATATGTGTAATAAAAAAATGAGAGAAAATGGCATTTTGAATGGATGGGTGAGATTGAATTCTAACCAAAACCTAAAGCCAGAGGTCTAGATTAAATCTAAGAATCCCTAATTAGGGTTAGGAAAAAATCATTAATCGAGCGGTCAAGATGTCATCTCAGAGAATCGAATCGGCGGTGGAGAATAAATGAGGAAATTAATTCAAAAATAAAGATTTTTGAAAAAGAAGAAGATAAAGACCAGACTGAACATCAGTTTTGGAAGGGTCAAGAACCTACTCGATCACTTGATTTTTGGAGGAAAGTTACCAATTTGGAATTAAATTAATTCCAAATGTGAACTTTGTGAAATAATAAATAATCAATTTTTTGGATTATTTACCATAATGAGCTCACAGTTAAGAATGAGATGACATTTTAAATAATTTAATTTATTTAAAATGAGAAGAATATCAAATTTAGCAATTAAATAATTAAATTTAATTATTTGATTTAGGAGATAAGACTAATAATTTAATTAATTAATTAATTAATTTAGCTATGACAATTAGTGACATACAAATAAAATAAACAAAAACTTCATTTCATTTACACAATCGGAAGAATAAAGTGAATAGAAGGTACTAAATAAATTAATAAATTCTATTTAATTAAGGGAAGACTTAGACAATTAATGATGCATTTACCAAATAAATAAGATTTTATTTTATTTTAATAAATCATGAAGCAATGTAGTGGCGGACATGAATTCAATTAAATACCAAGTGAACTATTTAATCAATAGCCTAATCGTATGGAAGGATGGCGTTCGCATGGGAGTGCAGGCGAGCTAGGGCACCCGAGCCCTAGCTTGCTGTCTGTTTATTCTGTGCGCTGGGGGATTTCATGCTCGCGGGGGGTCAAGGGGACCAGGTTGCCATTGTTTTTGCTGCTGTGGGTGTTGTTTTTTTCTTCCTCTGGTGCTGCGTTGAGGACAGATTCTGCGGTCTCCAAAAGGGGCATTTCTCTGCAGTCTTAGCGTCCTCTGGTTTGTGCATGGTGCCTGCTTGGGGAGGCGTGCTTTTTTTTTCCCTTTTATTGCTGCTTCTTGTGTTGGGCGCCTGTTCTGGGCTCTCATTTTGGCGTTGGCCTGGTGAGTGGGGGGCTGCATGTGCCTTCTTATTGGTGTTTTAAATGGATGCCCACATGCCATTAGATATGGCAGGTATGGATTCTACTTCGGCTGGGGTGAATGCTAATATTCCTCCTCAACATTCTTCTGGTTCGGGTGGGGCTCGAAATGGTGCCTTTAAATTGCATAAGGTTAATGGATGCCTGGAGAGGACTCAAGAACGTCCAGTTTTAGTTGTGCAATCAGAATCGGTAGCTGAGGATATCGAATACTATTGCAACCATGTCTTGATTTGTAAGTTCCTGGGGATGAGGGTTTCTCTCGCGTTTCTGGATAATTGGATTCGTAAGACATGGAATCCGGAAGGAGACTTTGATATTCTAATGGCTGCAAATAACTTCTTTATGGTAGATTTCTCGTGTGTTTCTGACCGAAACAGGGCTTTTGAAGGTGGTCCATACTTCTATAATCAGGTGGGTCTCTTCATCAAACCATGGCATGCTGGCTTTAACTCGGCAGAGGAATTACCTTCTCGAGTCCCAGTTTGGGTTCGTCTGCCTCGGCTACCATTAGAATGTTGGAGAAGTGATATATTGCAGTCGATTGCATTGTTGCTAGGAAGACCTATTGGTCCATCTCAACAGACCCTAAATAAGCGCATTTTCTCTTATGCTAGGGTTTGTGTTGAAATTGATTTGAGTAAGCCGTTACCAGATTCTATTGATATGACTGTTGGATCCTGCTCCTGGACTCAACCGTTAGACTATGAGATGCTTCCATTCAGGTGTCGAGTATGTCATGAGTATGGACATCTCCAACGGAGGTGTCCCCGGGCCTTAGGTGTTTTCGGTACAAGTGATGCTTCTTCTCAGCCCTCTTTGCATGCAGATAAGGGTAAAGCTCCCATGCAGGGAGGGGGGGCTGATAAGGAGGGATTTATCCCAGTGAAGACTAGGAATCGTAATCGAGGCCAAAAGAGATCATTTAAAGATAGGCAAGAGGAAGAGACTCTCAACAAATTTGAGGCTCTAGAGGATTTAGTTCAAGAGGAGGGTTTTCAAGAAGTCCTACAGAGATCAGGGAATTCTTTAGTGGAGGAGGTGCCTAGCATTCAATCTTCTGGGCCTCCAAATTTGACTCAGTTTGGAGTACAGGATGCTCAGATAGCTTCTGTTGAATCTCCTCCAGACCTTGCTTTGGCTACGACTGATTTGGTGTTGGAGGCATCTGGTGGGCTTGCAGACATTGGTGGAGCTCCTCCTGAGTTGCAAGGTGCTTCGGATCTAGGTAAACAGAAGTCTCACCCTCCTGGTTTAGGTCTGCATCAAAAAAATTTCAAGAAAGGGGCTCTTGAGAAACCTCTTAAGGTGGGTAGAAAGAAGGATCAGGAAAAAGTCAAGCTAACTGGTGAGTCGTTGGTTGAGTCAGGTTCGGTGAAGACTATTGATTCCCACTTCTCTCAGCCTCTTCGATGATTGTGCTCTCTTGGAATGTGCGGGGTATGAATAGCATCCCTAGACAAAAGGCTATTCGAGATTTGATTTGGTCTCATTCTCCTGATGTGGTTTTCTTACAGGAAACTAAGTTGTCTGTTGATAGTATGTTGGCGGTGGCTGCTAGGATTTGGGGTCGTGGTCAGTGCCAATGTGTTGGGGCGTTTGGTAATTCTGGGGGGGTGGCTTGTTTGTGGGACCCACGCAGAGTTAGACCTTTTTGGTGGGTCTCTTGCAGAGGTTCAATCTCTTGTGTGGCTTCTCATCTTGAGTCAGGGGAGAGAGTTCTCTTCTCGAACTTGTATGCACCGACTGACCTTCAGGGTAAGGCTCTGTTGTGGGATCATGTGCGATATGTGAGGTCTCTGGATCCTTATCTTCCTTGGATCCTGGCTGGAGATCTTAATGCTGTCACTTCTTTAGAGGAAAAGCGGGGTGGTAATGTCTGTTTGGATTCTGCTTCGACTCTCTTGAAGGATAATATTGCTCTCTTGAACCTGGTTGACATCAAGCCGAGTAATGGGTTATTTACCTGGAGTAATAGAAGATGTGGGGAAGCAGCTATTTCTGAAAGATTGGATAGATTCCTGGTTTCTAGTTTTTGGATGGGGGATAGGTGGGTGACTAGCTCTGAGATTTTGGATGGCAGGGGTTCTGATCATTGGCCCATCAAACTTACTGCTACTTTACCCCGTCAAGGTTTAAAACAGTCTTTTAAGTTTCAGCTTATGTGGCTCAGGGATGATTCTCTTCATGACTTAGTTCTTGGGTGGTGGAGTTTTGGGAAGCCGGCTCATGGGACTGCTATGTACTCCTTCTCGAAGCAACTCCAGTTTGTGAAGTATAAGCTGAAGCGTTGGAATAGGCAGCACTTTGGTAATCTTTTCCAAGAAAGGAAAAATGCTCAGTCTCAGTTGGATGCTATTACTCAGCAGATTCGGGACCAAGGTTTCACGGAGGAGCTTGGTGTGCTTGAGGCGGCTGTAGTGAAGGTTGTGGAAGAATGGAACTTAAGGGAGGAGATCTTTTGGAAACAAAAATCTAGAATTGAGTGGCTACAGGCTGGAGACAGGAATACTTCCTTCTTCCACAATTCTGTGAAGGACAGAAAGCAAGGTAATGTTATCTCATCTTTAGTGTCAGAGAATGGAGAGACTCTTTCATCTTCAGCTTCTATTTCTGCTGAGTCTACCCGTTTCTTCTCTACGTTGCTGTCTGAGGATTCCCCTCCTGCTGAGGTGGATGAAGCTTTGATCCTAGGTAGCATACCAAATTTGGTCACTAGAGAAATGAATGAATCTTTGCTTCGTCCTATCCCTTTATCTGAGCTTGAGGCAGTTGTTTTTCAGATGAAACGGGGAAAAGCCCCAAGGCCTGATGGGTTTCCGGCTGAATTTTTCCAAGAGTTTTGGGAAGTGATTAAATTGGACCTTCTGGCGGTTGTTCAAGAATCTCTTTTGAACAAACAAATGTTGAGATCTATGAATGCTACTTTTTTGGCCCTCATACCAAAGAAGGTGGGAGCTAATACTTTGGATAATTTTAGGCCCATTGCTTTGTGTAATGTGGTGTATAAAATTATCACTAAGCTGATTGCTGAGCGGTTGAAACCTTGGTTGGGCAGACTAATCTCTGAAGAACAAGGGGGTTTTGTTGCTGGTAGACAAATTTTAGATGGTGTCATTATTGCTGCCGAGACCATCCATTCTATGGCGGGCTCTAAAGAGAAAGCCATGTTCATCAAGTTGGACATGGCTAAAGCTTACGATCGTGTGAAATGGGCCTTCTTGTTCAAGCTTCTGGAAGCTTTTGGCTTTGCTGGTGATTGGATTGAGTGGGTCAGGAGTTGTGTCACTTCTTCTTCCTTCTCTGTGTTGGTCAATGGTGAACCCTCTGAGTTGTTCAAGGCTTCTAGGGGGCTTAGACAAGGAGATCCCTTGTCTCCCTATTTGTTTATTTTGCTTGCGGAAGGCCTTGGGAGGTTTATAAGATCTCGTGTGGAGTGTGGCTTGATACAGGGGTGGAGCTGGGGAAACAACATTCCTTCTCAGTCTCATCTGCAGTTCGTAGATGATACTGCTATCATGGGCCGTGCCAAGGTTGAGGAGGTTGTCAGATGGCGTAGCACTCTAGATTGTTACTTGGCTGCTTCAGGTCAACGAATCAATGAAGGGAAGTCCTTTATTTATTTCTTTAATACCCCGAAGATTATTCAAAGGAGGATCGCTGGTATTCTCCGTTTCCAGATTGGTACTCTTCCTTTTGTTTATCTTGGCATCCCGCTTGCGGTTCGCTCACTTCCTCAATTGTTTTGGAAGGGGATTTTAGACAAGTTTCGCAATCTAGTCAGTCATTGGACTTGCAGGTGGCTTTCTTCTGCTGGTAGAGTGACCCTTCTAAAGTCTGTGGTTCAAGCTCTTCCTATTTATAGATGCTTTGTCCTCTCGGCACCATCTAGTTTTATCAAAGATTTTGAAAGATTGTCTAGGCAATTTCTTTGGACAGGCAACCTTCTCCATAGAAAGTGGAGCTTGGTTAAATGGGATGTCATCTGTAGACCGAAGCAGGAAGGCGGGTTGGGGCTTCGCAGGACTGACTTGAATGGGCAAGCTCTCGCTGCGAAACTATATTGGCGGTGGTGCTCTCAGCAAAACCAGTTGTGGGCAAGAATCCTTACCTCAAAGTATCTTGGTGAGGTCGAGAGTGCTGATGTGGCCCGCTTTAGCTTAGAAGGGAAGGGCTCTATGGTTTGGTGCACTCTCAAAAGGGGTGCCAAGTTGGTCAAGCAGGGGTTGTTCTGGATTTGTAATGAGGGTAAGGAAGCCCTTTTTTGGCATGATTCTTGGGATGGATTTCCTCCCATTTTGGCTTCTCATCCTCATTTGCAAAATTTGTGTCATCACTTCACTGATGCTGGTTTTTGTCACGTGGCTGATTTTAAAACTCCTCAAACATTGGGTCAGAGTACTGTTTTCAGGTGGAAGGACCCAGGGGAATGGCCTCCTGAGGGCACAGTTGAGGACCGTCAAGAGCTTGCTGGGATTTTGTCTAGACGTGCTTGTAGCTCCCTTTTGGGGCGTGATGTGTTGGCTTGGGACTCTGATCCAAAAGGTAGATTCTCTGTAGCTTCAGGCTATACAGTCCTTGATAAGCAGTTGTTTGGGAGTACTGAGATCTCTTGGTGGAAGAAGGTTTGGAATAAGTTTGCATGGCCTAAGTGCAATTTCTTCTCTTGGTTGGTGGTGCAAGGAAAATGTCTGACCTGGGAGAATCTCTGTAAGCGTGGCTTCCAGGGACCTTCTATGTGTGTTATGTGTGCTGGTCATGAAGAGTGTATTTCTCATCTTTTCTTTCAGTGCTCCTTTGCGAAAGCCATTTGGCACTTTTGGTGGAATCTATGG